>CM077646.1:9635214-10137714 GCA_039707465.1 Rhabdophis nuchalis
CCTATGAATATGTTTGTTATTTATACATTAATTTATTTTGCCATTTTGAGATGTAAAAATACGATTACATCTCTTTGTTCTATGTGGGCCAGCTCTCAATATTAATAAACATTGCAGCAGGAGTTCATTTCTTGCTTTGTATCCTACATCTGATTCCACAAGTAGTAGGATACTAAACACTGGAAGGGACCAGAGAACAAGAGGTATCTTCTCTCCTTTAAGAAAAATATTTTCTTTCCACTGTCAACTGTCAGATGTCACATTCTAACTACAGGCATTCAAGGTGGGTGAGGATTTTCCCTTCAATCCTCTCCTGTTCCCCAGAGGGCTGGACGGAGGAAGGGAGAGAGCAAGGAGATCGAATTGGGCAGTAGCTGTTCCCCCACAGGTGGGTCTCTTCAGAACTGAAGGAGCTCAGAGGAGGGGGAAGGTTCAATCCTGAGGACATTTTTTCCATTATTATATGGTAGTAAAAGTGGGATATTGAACACTAGGGGGTAACCAGGGAATCAAGAGAGTTTTGTTTTTAAAAGATCCTCTGACAATCAGCAGAGGAAGAGGTCGCATAACAACCACAGATCTTTATCCCCTCCCCTAAAAACTGGCAATGATGGACAGGCTAGGTAGCGCCAGGACAGTCATACAGGTGACAAGTGACAAAGACTACTAGTAAGCCAACCCTCTCAGAAAGGCTCAGGCTATGAAGATGTCTGCTAACGAAGATTCCTCATTAGAAGACAGGAAGTCTGTTCAGCCCCTCAGCCCAGAGAAGCTGGAATGGGAGGCTAAGAGAGGGGAAGCCATGAAGAGGGTGAAAGGTGATTTGGAGCTTCAATGAAGGAAGATTGCGGAGTAAGAGCATGAAACTCAAATAGAGCTCTGGAAATTGCAACACCGCATCATCCACATTAGAATAGAATAGAATAGAATAGAATAGAATAGTTGGAAGGGACATTTGAGGTCTTCTAGTCCTACCCCCTGCCTAGGTAGGAAACCTTATAATATTTCAGGCAAATGGTTATCCAACATCTTCTTAAAAACTTCCAGAGTTGGAGCATTTACAACTTCCTGAGGCAAGTTGCTCCATTGATCAATCGTTCTATCAGGAAATTTCTCCTCAGTTCTAAGTTGCTTCCCTCCTTGATTACTTTCCACCCATTCCTTCTTGTCCTGCCCTCAGGTGCTTTGGAAAATAGTTTGACACCCTCTACTTTGTGGTAACCCCTGAGATATTGGAACACTGCTATAATGTCTCCCCTAGTCCTTCTTTTTATTAAACTTGATATACCCAGTTCCTGCAAACGTTCTTCATATGTTTAGCCTCCAGTCCTCTAATCATCTTTGTTGCTCTTCTCTGCACTCTTTCTAGAATCTCTGCACATCTTTTTTACATTGTGGTGACCAAAAATGAATGCAGTATTCCAGGCGTGCCTTCTCCACAGGGGCAGGTGTGGCCTTACTAAGGCCTTATAAAGTGGTGTTCACAATTCACGTGATCTTGATTCTATCCCTCTGTTTATGCAGCCTAGAACTGTGTTGGCTTTTTTGTCAACTGCTGCACACTGCTGGCTGATATCTAAATTTATTTATTTATTTATTTATTTTTCATATTTATAACCCGCTCCCATCTCACAACAAGGGACTCGGGGCGGCGAACATAGAATTAAATCAATAAATACAAAATACAATACATAGATATTAGATGCCTGTGTTGTAACTGTTTTTAAAACCCTCGTTTATAATTAGCGGTGCTGGGGTTACGCAAGGCCGGCTAGTTGGAAGAAGTGAGTCTTAAGACATTTGCGGAAGAGGCGGAGGTCAGGAATGGTGCGGATTTCAGGGGGCAGGTCGTTCCAAAGGGCCGGCCCTGCCACAGAGAAGGCCCTCCCCCTGGGCGCCGCCAGTCGACATTGCCCGACCGACGGCACCCTGAGGAGGCCCTCTCTGTGGGAGCGTGTCGGTCCCAGGGATCTATGGGGCAGGAGACGGTCTTGCAGATAGCTAGGTCCCGAGCCATGGAGCGTTTTGAAGATGGTCGTTAGGACCTTGAAGCGCACCCGAAAGACCACAGGAAGCCAGTGGAGCTCGCGTAGGACAGGTGTTATATGGGAGTGTTTAGGCGCTCCCGTAATTATCCGTGCGGCCGTGTTCTGGACTAACTGTAGTCTTCGGGTGCACTTCAAGGGAAGCCCCATGTAGAGAGCATTGCAATAGTCAAGTCGAGATGTGACGAGTGCTTGAGTGACTGTGCGTAAGGCTCCCCGATCCAGTAAGGGATGCAATTGGCGCATCAGGCGTACCTGATGGAATGCCCCCCTGGCCACGGCCGCCACCGGTCTTCCATAGTCAGCCGGGAGTCCAGAAGGACACCTAGATTGCGTGCCTTCTCCACAGGGGCTGGTGTTTCGCCCCCAATGGCCAGAGTTGGAATAATCTGGCTGAAACGGGGTGCCGGAAGCCACAGCCACTCAGTCTTGGACGGGTTGAGCCTGAGTTTGTTACTACCCATCCAGATCCGTACAGCCTCCAAGCACCGGGACATAACCTCGACGGCATCATTGGGGTGGTCCGGGGTGGATATGTACAGCTGGGTATCATCAGCGTATAGATGATATCCCACCCCGAAACCACGGATGATCTCACCCAGCGGCTTCATATATATGTTGAACAGCAGGGGCGAGAGGACCGACCCCTGAGGGACCCCACATAAGAGGGATCTAGAAGTCGACCTCTTCCCCCCCGTCAACACATATTGTGACCGACCAGAGAGGTAGGACGAGAACCACCGTAAAACGGTGCCTCTCAGCCCCAACCCCCCCAGTCGGCGTAATAGGATACCATGGTCAATGGTATCAAAAGCCGCTGAAAGGTCTAATAGGACTAGGATAGAGGAAAATCCTCTATTTCGTGCCCTCCAGAGATCATCGACCAATGCGACCAATGCCGTCTCGGTAAATGGTTGTCCACTAGGATTCCAAGATCCTTCTCACAGTTGCTACTATTGAGCAAGGTACCACCTATACTGTACCTGTGCAGTTTGTTTTTTCTTGCCTAAATGTAGAACCTTACTTTTTGTCAACATTGAATTCCTTTTTCTAAATCTCATTCCCAATATGAACTACATCCCTGAAGCATCACTAAGAAAGTGATGGAAAGTGGGAGCATAAAAATTTAACAAACAAAACTTTCTGAATATATCCTAAGAAGAAGGATCACAACCACTGCATAATGGTGGTCCCCAGAAGTATATCCATGACTAACAAGCTTTTCTCCGGCTAGGCCTCTGCACATGGAGCCCAGAAAAAGTTTACAAACACCGAGGAGAAGTTGCTTCTCACTATAATTAGTATCCAAGTGTGGCCTTACCAAGACATTATAAAGTGGTATAAACACTTTAACAGATTAACAGAGTTGGAAGGCACCTTGCAGGTCATCTAGTCCAACCCCCTGCACAAACAGGAGACCCTACATGTGTTTCTACCTTGGATCGAACTCACAACCTTCTGCTTGTGAGGCAAGAGCTCCATCTCTCTGTTTCTGTATCCTAGAACTTTGTTGGCTTTTTTGGCAGGTGCTGCACACTGCACGGCTCATATTTAAATGGTTATCCACTAGGATTCAAAGATCCCTCTCATAGTTACTACTATTTAGCAAGGTACCACATATACTGTACCCTTCTCCTCCCAATAGAACCAGATCTTGGGGGAATTGAAATGCCACTTCTGAAAGAATCATGAAGGAGATGAGGTTGGACCTTCCTAACTAACTCTGAAGATATCTACCAAGCTGAAAGCAGTCCAAAACCCAGGACATGGTTCATATGTCCCCTCTCTCAATGGGTTGCTTAAGCAAAATATTGGCTAACTTGTGCTGAGGGAAAGGAGGACCACCAATTGCTTAAAAATACAAATATTAACTATTTGTTTATTTTATTGTTTGATCATTATCTTGTTTGATCATTATCATTATTCCATCCAAGATGGCGGCGTGCTTAGGCGCAGCGGCTTTGAGCTCCTGGTGTCACAGCAGACTTTTCCATCAAAAACTCGCTTTGAACCTACTGTGAATTATTGAGAAACAAACGTATCAACTGGTTGTGACAAATCAGTTAAAGAGGGAAAGGATTACTCGGATTTTTTTGGGACAAGTAAGAAGAACAAGTTTCAGGCAGAGAAGGCCTCAAGATGACGCCTAGATCTGGGTAGTGGAGAATTTTTAAAACCTAGGTTGTATCATAAACAAAGCCTTGATGAAACAATGATCGCAGATTCTTCACGAAGTTTATGTTCTGTAACGGTGGCACCATCATTATCTCTTGGGAATATACAAGGGCAACTGCAAGAATTGAAATGAAGAAGCGGAGAGCACCACCCCTACCAGTTATTCCATCCTTTTCTATTGGGAAAGCTGAGAGAGAGGAAGGGGTGCCGGGTGCGATTCCTCAAAGTTCATTGCAACAAGAAACAAAAAAAGAAGAAGAGACGTGCTCCTCTTCCACCAACTCCTAGGATGCCAGACAGATTTGAAGAAGTGGATAATGGGGGACAGAGTACAGTTGATCCTTTTCAACTGTCATTTGTCGGCCATTTTATTTCAACTGTCATTTGTCGGCCTTTTCATTTGCCTGGAGAGAGATTCCTATTGTGGCTATCACTGCTTTCTGTATTCCACCTGGCGCTCAACCAATTTCATTGTAATTTTATTATTACAATGACAATAAAGATTATTATTATTATTATTATTATTATTATTATTATTATTATTATTATTATTATTATTATTGATTTTTACTTGATTAATGTGTCTGTTTTTATTTCCTTGGATTTTAAATAGCCTAAATTCTCAAGCAGAGATAAACAAAGTAACAAACCAACAACAATTGCAGTCAATAATCAAATGTTATGAGATTAAGACCATTTCATTATCAGGTTCCTACTTTTATCATTAGGTGTTCCTTTGTGTTTAGATCTGATCTGATGATAAGAATGTAGCACTTGGGGAAGAAGATGCAAAACAATAGCCCAGCACCAGAGGCCAAGATGGAGGAGACCTGCACAGCTACCATTGACTTTCCTTTGGTGCTCAGGTAGGTGGGCAGGAAGGAGATCCAGACACTGCAGAAGACCAACATGCTGAAAGTGATCAATTTGGCTTCATTGAAGGCCCCAGGTAGGTTCTTGGCCAAGAAAGCCACTGTGAAGCAAATGGCAGCTAGAAAACCCATGTAGCCAAGGATAACATAAAACATGGTGACAGAGCCTTCGTTGCATTGAAGGATGATCTCTTTAGACTGGGAGTGCATATCAGAGTCAGGGAATGGGGGAGAAACTCCCAGCCACATGGCACAGATGAAAATTTGGACACCGGAACAAGAAAGAATAATGGAGTTGGCCAAGCTCTTCCCCAACCATCTTCTCATCCTGTTTCCTGGTTTTGAGGCAAGGAAAGCCAGCACCACCATGATAGTTTTGGCCAACACAGAAGACACAGCTACTGAGAAGACAATGCTGAACATTGTTTGCCGGAGAAGACAGGTAGCTTTCCTTGGCTGGCCAATGAAGAGAAAGGAGGACAAAAAACAAAGCTGGAGCGAGATCAGGAGGATGAAGGAGAGGTCCCGGTTGTTGGCTTTGACAATAGGAGTTTCTAAGTATTTAATGAAGATGATTAAAACAAGGCCTGTGGTTAGGAACAAGAGAAGAGCAAAGGAGATGAGGATGATGCCCAGATGTTCTTCATAGGACAGGAAGATTCTTCTTCTGGGGATACATTTGACTCGATTCATCGTTGGATATTGATCATCTGGGCACTTGGTGCATTTGTCAGTATCTGAAAAAACAAAGTAATATTTGTTTTGTAGTCTTTAAAATTTCAAAAGAATATTTGGATGAGATGTTATAGTTTGACAAAAGAAAGCTTCTATAATGTTATATTCTTACACTCAAGCAAAAAAAAACCCAATAAATAAAACTATCAAAACAACAACAAAATAAAATTCAACCATAAAAAAGAACAAAATAAAATTCAATCATAAAAAAGAACAAAATGAAATTGAAAGATGGAATATCTGGTGCCACAGCCTTCCTTCTCTGAGGTAATCCATCAGATTCTTATCTTGCACTGACCTTACCTTATCTTAAATGGTTGCTAGAAGAAAAAAAAGAATTCATGTTCCTAAGAAAGATAAATATGGGAAGACACGTCCAAACTGGCAAATAATAGATTCATATCACTTCATATTTCAAGATCTTTTTTCTTATCATTAAATTAAAAACAAAATTATCAAACTTATATGACTGTTTATGATGCACATTGATCAAAGTGCTCTGGATTAATCCATCAGCTTCCCAATGGTGCCACCCACCTTCCTGAGTGGAGATGGTCCCCTCTGGACAAGGAATGCAGTCATAGCAGCAAACTGGCTCTCCTTCTCGAGCCTTCCTGACAAATCCAGGCTGACATTTTTCCACACATTTGGACTGAGGCAGAGACTGAGATAAACATGAAATGCCAAAGGAAAGATATTAGGTGTCCCCATCCATGTAAGATGGAGGTAAACATGAATTTTATCCCAGTAGTTTCTGGGCGTCCCATAGGCAAATATGAACTATCTGGCTTCTTCCAAATGGCTGCAAGAGATACGATTGCAGGCAGATGCCCCACTTAGTTCCTCTTAGTTCCTTTTTCTTTTGGCATATCAGACTGCAAAAATGGACCTTTCTACTTAATGAAGTCTAGATGGATGAAATTGAGGGAATATTTAAACATTAAATGACAACTGGTAGTTTATTCCTCACAGTCGAATTACTATGCTTTCCTCCATTCTGCATATATTCATGATTTTAAAATAAGATATCCATTCATACTAAATTTTAGAAGAAACTTTGTTGCAAACAATTTATTATTTCCATTCCATTATATTTATTAAAGTAGAGTAAAACTGTAATGAAGAAACTTCTGACCTGTAAGATCTGAAATGATTTCTTCTGGATTACATTGCAAGGCTGCTTCCCTTTGAAAGGATCTATCTATCTATCTATCTATCTATCTATCTATCTATCTATCTATCTATCTATCTATCTATCTATCTATCTATCTATCTATCTATCTATCATATATCTGGCTGGCTAGCTATCTCACAGAGAAATAAGGACTGTCAACCTGAAAGGAGATGCTCCCTATTTGTATATTTCTTTCTTCAATTTATATGGCTGCCATGCTGATGGACTAAAACTAAAATGCTAGACCAATTTTAGAGTATAGTTCAACTTTTCCAATCCCCACCATATATCTGACATCAATACAATCAAACAGCTTCAGAAGTACTTCACGAGAAAAATCTTGCACTCTTCTGTACAAAATAGAATTCCCTATGCTACCAGCCTTGAAATTCTCGGTTTGGATAACTTAGAACTGTGTCACTTGTGGTCATATTTACAGTAGGTATTGCATACAAAATTATATGTTGTAATGTTTACTTGTAATTGACTTTTTCTGTTTTAATCGCAATAACACGCACACAAACAACTGCTTTAAACTCAATGTAAATTGTTCTAAACTTGACTGTAAAAATATGATTTCTGTAATAGAGTTGTCAAAGTCTGGAATGCCCTACCTGATTCAGTTGTCTCAGCTACAAATGTTCTCAGTTTCAGTCACAAATTGACTGCACCTTACTTCATACTTAAGTAGTCAGTAGAGGAGGTGTGCATAAATGCACTTAGGTGCCTATCGTCCCTGTCATTGTATTTTTATTCTCTTATTCTTTTTCTCGGTTGTATTTGACAAACTCCAATAAATAAAAAATAAATAAAACTGACTGACTAGTTTCTAAAACTATAGTGAGGTGAGACAGAGGTGAAGTCATGAGACAGTGTCTTTCAAAAAGAGTGAATCAGGCATCTTTTGATGCAGCACAAGGGTATGAGCCCTATGTGGGAAAAGGATATCGAACACAACAGATTCAACACAAACTTAATCCTTACTGTTTAAAAATATATAATTAGGTTACTCAAACTCACAGGGAAATACACACATCCCATATTTATTATTAAGCCTCTCGTGGTGTCTTTAAGTAACCAAGACAAACAATTGTATTCAAGGGATTTTCAGATAAAGTGTAATTTTAGATGTATATATCATCTAAGTAACATTTCCCTCAAAAGTATCCCTTGTTGCTTCTGATATCAGGAATTGCTTCTCTTTGCATCAAGGTTATGCTTCAAGCGTTCAGTTTTCATGGTGAGATGGGCAAAAAATAAATTGAATGTATGAATGAACGAAGAAATGAACACATGAACAAATGAATGAAGAAAGGAATAAAGGAATCAATGAATGAAAAAAAAGTAGGCAAGCAAGCAAGCTCACATCAGATTGGCCATTGTGATTTCATGTGAACTGAATGCCTTGGACTTCCTAAATTCCACTATCCCAGTGGGGTTGAAGAGAGACATGTACAGCTATGACCAGTTCTCAGCTGATTAAAAACACCATAGACTCTGGACCTACAATTTTAAGAGACCCTGACTCCAACTAGGATAAGATGAAGCTTATTTCCCAGTTGGACTGACAGGACTTCCATCCAATCGTGATTCCATTTCATCGGATTCCATCCAAATCTGAACTCAAGGGCTGAACAAAAGAATTGCCTTCATTGTGATAATTGAAGACTATCAACATGAAAATCCTCAGCATATGAAGCTCTCTCTCACCAGTTTTAGGGAGATACTGAACTGCAGAAGGGCCACCAAATGGCAATGATTTGTGTCCTGAATAATAATCACCCTGAATCTCATTTTGGATAGCACATCATTCAGCATGATAGCATCAGAAGGGTGCCTTGGTGAATGGAACTGAAGCCTCCCTATCCGCCTCTGAAAATTACAGATGTTTTACTCCACACAGTCAATTCTCAGTGGAGGTTATCCAAGGTTACCCAAGTTTAGTCCACTTGAAATGGGATGTAAGGTTTTGGAAAAAAAGAGAAAAGACATTAATATTTTCCCCACCTTCTTGAACAACATTAGCTGGGACAAAGCATCTTGGTTGATTATCAGTTGCTGCCTTTCAAATGTCCCCAATTGCTTCTCAATGGGATCCTCCTCAGGAAGAAGCAACCAACTAATGATCTTGAGATCCGCTGCTACATCTCCCTTTTGATCCAAGTAGACTTTATACACGGAAAGATTGTACAATTCCTTCTTCTTGAGAAATGGATGGAGCTAGAATGGAAACATCCATGAATCTTAAAAGCAGAAATCTTGGTTTCTTATCTCTTTTGTTTAACTTGCAAAGAATGTGAGTTAGAAGAACAAGTGTCAACGCTACCTTCAAAATTCAAGAACAAAGGTTCCATATTAGTTCTCAATTCTATAGTACAGTGATGGCGAATCTATGGCATGCGTGCCACAGGCAGCACACGGAACCATTTGTCAGGGCACGTGAGGTGATGCCCTGTCAGCTGGCCAGCGTACATGCGCGCGCTGGCCAGCTGAATTTGCACTTTTTTGCATGCTTTTTTCACCCTCTCCAGGCTCCAAAGACTTTATAGGAGCATGGGAAGGGCAAAAAGAGCCTCCCACCCCCCAAGAGGCCCTCCGGAGGCTTCATGAACTTCCCTGAAGCCTCCAGAGCACTCAAAAATAATGCGCCGCTGAAACCGGAAGTGACCTCCAATTTGCTTGCAGTGTCCTTTTGAGTGGTCCGGAGGCTTCAGTGACCTTCAGGAGGCTTCCCTTAAGCCTCCGGACCACTCAAAATGATGCTGCAAGCAAATCGGAGGTCACTTCCAGTTTCAGCAGCGAGTCATTTTGAGTGCTCCGGAGGCTTCCCAGGCCCTCTGGAGGCCCTCTGGAGGCTTCAGCAACCTTCAGGAGGCTTCCCTGAAGCCTCCGGAGCACTCAAAATGATGTGCCGCCGAAACCGGAAGTGACGTCCAATTTGCTTGGAGCATCATTTTGAGTGCTCCGGAGACTTCAGGGAAGACTCCTGAAGGTTGCTGAAGCTTCCGGAGGGCCTCCGGGGTGGCGGGGGAGGCTTTTTGCCTATAAAGCCTGGGGAGGGCGAAAAGAGCATGTAAAAATGAGGGGGCGCATCATAGTGCGTACTTGCCCACTGGGGGGGTCGCACATTGCATTATGGGTGCGGCACGCCCGCACATGAACCCCCTGTGCTCCCCCCACTTATGGCATGCGAGCCAAAAAAGTTTCGCCATCGCTGCTATAGTATATTGACAAAAAGTATAGTGAGATGATATAATTCACAGAAATTGTCAACTACAGGGAATCTTTTAGGATAGGTCACAAATCAATTGAAGAACACCCCCCCCCCCAAAAAAACCCCAGAGTATTCATAAACTCCTTGAAAATGACAGGGTAAGAAGAAAGTTACAAGACTAATCTTCATTCAAGTAGAACAGAGAAGAAAAATGACCACATGAACTAATTCTACCTTATTGTAAGGCTACATCTGCTTGGCCGGCCTAGGTTAGTCTCTACCTTTAGGGTGTAGGGAATTTTAATGTGGTAATTTGGGGATTTTAGCGCAGGGACAATGTTAATTTAATTCGTTTTTATTCATCGTATTTATCTTATATATGTATGTTTATAGTATTTTAAATCCTTGCCCTGTGCACCGCTCCGAGTCCCCTTGGGGAGAGGATGCGGTATACAAAATAAATTTATTATATTATTATTATTATTATTATTATTATTATTATTATTATTATTATTATTATTATTATTATTATTATTATTATTATTATTATTATTATTATTATTAACAGAATCTTGCAAGTGTGAAAGTACAATACAAATCTTTTACCTTTGGATGGTCTAAAAAATTAAGGAGGATCTT
Organism: Rhabdophis nuchalis; assembly: GCA_039707465.1. Classification (NCBI taxonomy): domain Eukaryota; kingdom Metazoa; phylum Chordata; class Lepidosauria; order Squamata; family Natricidae; genus Rhabdophis; species Rhabdophis nuchalis. The sequence goes on from CM077646.1 coordinate 9,646,069, forward strand.
TTCTGAGTTCTTTCTCTGCTTGTTACACAGTTGGTGATTGCCTTCCCCATCTACCTGACCCTTCAATTATTCAGAATTCCACTGAAAGGGACCTTGGAGGTCTTCTAGTCCGATCCCTGGTCCAGCAGGAGACCATATGCCATTTCAGACAGGTGGCTCTCCGGTCTTTTCTTAAAAACCTCCAAGATGAAGCACCCACAATGTCTGAAGGCAAGCTGTTCAACTGGTTAATTGTCCTCACTGTTAGGAGGTTTCTCTTTAATTTCAGGTTGCTTCTCTCCTTGATTAGTTTCCATCTATTGTTTCTTGTCTTCCCTTCTGGTGCTTTGGAAAATAGGTTGAGATCCACTTCTTTGTAGTGGCCCCTCAAATACTAGAATATTTCTTTTCTCTAAACTAGTACCCAATTCCTGTAACCGTTCTTCATAGGTTTCTTGTCTCAAGGCCTGGAAAATGGAACAGCAGCTCCCCGGCATGTTCATGCATGCCGGCCACCTGGTCTTCTGTTTTCTAATGTGCATGTGTGTGCAAGAGCCAGCTGTCAGACACACATCGGAACCCAGAAGAGCAATGGGTGACAGCTGGCTCCGTGTGCCACTTCTGGCATGTGTGCCATTGGTTCGCCATTACGGACCTAGAACTTCCTTTAAGATTTCATTTGTAGTTTTTCACAGATTATTTTACAGTATATGCACAGCATATACTGTAGTAATATGCTGTGCATAATAAGTAATATCAATATTTTAATGATTTGATATAATGTTCATATATTATAATTTGATGATAGTCCTTATTGATCCAATGGAATCATACAGGTCCCCTTCAAGAAACCACACTTGGAGAAGACATTGCACAACGTTTTAATCAGCTTTAGGGAAGGAGAAAGAGGCAATCAAGAGATCAGAGGAGCTGATTTTAGCCTTGAGGAAAGATAACAAGGAGAAGTGCCATGTTGGTTTACAGGAGCTTAAAATCAGAAGGAATCTGGGGACATATTTCCAAATATACAAGATGTCTTAGTTGTAGAAGGGAGGATGCAGCAATTTTCCAATAAATACAAGTTGTTGTACAGAAGCTTAAGATCTTAAACCACCAATGCCATAGAGCCTCAAAGACCCTGAAAAGGAATTTAGTATGATGGATCATTGTTGGGACCCCATACCTCCCATGGCTGCAGCCTTTGAGTCCTCAACCTCTTCTCTCCCTTCTTCTTTCTCTTCTTGGAATTGGAAGCATCATTTAAGGCATGGGCCAGAATCTTAATGAGACTATAAGTAAAGCCATCATTTGTGATCCACATCTCATTCTTGATCTCTTTGGTCTGCACTGGGGCTTTTTGGGTGCATCTTCTCCGGCCTTTGACAGAAAAGACATGTTTGGAAACAGAACAGTAAAAATATTCAGCTTGAAATTCATGTTCCACAAGCAAATAATTTTCATAGGCATCATCATTTTCCCAATGCTTTTTCCATTGAAGAGGAAAGCTCCAGATGCTATGAATGTACTTATGAAGCCTGTCCTTTTCCATGTAATATACTCCAACCATTGTCATGATCCAGACTTTCCCTTCAATGGGTTCTGGCAAATGCCTAAGTGTTAAATGGAAAGGAAGAATTCTGTCATAAATGGACTCAAATTCTATGAAGTGAACAAAGACATTGACTTGTCTCCACTTAGAGAGGGCATCCCTGAGGGTTGCAGTATATCTATTTGCTGAGAATTGTTGTGATATAACCACACAAATTGTATACTTGACAAGCATAGGAGTAAACGTTCTCATGAAATGCTGCCCCTTCTCTGTGTATGGAGCAAAGAGACCAATCAAGGTCCATCCGAAATAGAGGAGCAGTTGGATAATTGCTGGGTATTGAAATCCTTCTTTGGGGAGCATCGGATGGAAAAAAGAGAATTGACTTTTATCACTTAGAGCCTCTGAATAAATTTTATCACTGACCTGAAAAAAGCAATAAAGAGTGCTGTGTTATATTTGGGGTCTAAACAAGTTGCAATTTTTAACATTTAATGAATCCAACTATTTTCCATTTATACACATTTATTCCGTGTGGCCGGCCTGGCGTAGTTTTTTAATTGATTTTAATTGATTTTATTTAGGAGTTTTATTTGGTTTTAGAACAGGTCCCCAATTTAATGCCATTTTAAAGTATTTTATATATTGATGTATTTTACTGTTTTATTGATGCCTGTTCACCGCCCTGAGTCCCGCAAGGGAGAAGGGCGGTATACAAATTTAATAAACATTAACATTAACATTCCCATGCACATATTATTTCTTGATGATTAATATAAAACACGAACAGGAACAAGTCCATATGTAAAAACAGAATTTAGAAAAATAAGTTACAATAAAATAAGCATGGCGAATAAAAATAGTATTTATCTCCCCAGAATTTATTGCAATCAGTAAAGAGGATTTCAGTTAAACTGAATTTTCTCCAAAAAAGGGGCCATATTATATATAATTGTTGAATTCTGATCACACAGGAAATATATTATTTTCTTATAATTGCGGTCCAATCATATGATCTCCCTCTTATATAATTGGCATTCAAAATAATAGATGTATTACATTTTCTATCTCTGGAGCCCCATAAATGCAGGTATATTCTTTGTAAGGGACTTGGAAGATTCAACTCAATACCTGTCAATTTGGAAGGTATATTTGTAGCATTTAATGCATATCAATGTGCCAACCTTACTGAGGATGGCTATATCTTTCTGTTTTGAAAATCTTAGATTGTGCAGCAATTTGTTTAAAAAAATTGTCATCATTTGTAAAAAGCCAAGGAGACCACATTTCTTAATATAATTTGTCAGTTGTACCCTTCAATAACTTTTTACTTGAAATTTATTTGTTCTAACAGAGTTTTGGGACTCTGGCATAAATTTTGTATAAAAATGCATGCCCTAATTTTATACATTGTATAAACTCACAATTCAACTTTCAGGGCAGCAGTTGAGGTCCTTTTATCCCTCCTCAAGATACTTCTCAATTTTAGTAATTGTATAAATTAAATCTCATAGTTCAGCTCAGAATAAGTGCATGATAGTAATGTTGGCCTTTTGTACTTTAATATTTCAGGCTAAGAAAGCTAAATGGCTGTATTTTTTAAAAATTCTTTTAACAGTGCATTTACTTGTGCCTTTGGTCTAATTGAGCTCTTTTAATGTTCAGGGAGCCAAAATCCAGTCACAGAGAAAAATACCCCAGGTAAGGAAAGGTGTGAACTTGCTTTATTGGCTCATCATTGAATAGCCCTATGTGGCAATATGTCATTTTCCAAAGACCTTAACTTTTGGTTTTGACTTATCAATAATCATATAATTCTTATGAGAATAAGAGTGAAGTCTTCTTAACAGTATACGAAACCCAAATGTCATATTAGCAGTGCTACTGTGGATTGAGTTATTATAAGTGACCTCTGCAAATGGTAGCACGTCGGCCCAATTGTCGGAAACTGCTGGTACTTTATGTAGCATGTAAGGCAGGGGTCGGGTGGTGCCGGTATTTCTGCTGGTTTGCTGCGCGGGCATGCACAGTTGAGAGTAAATTGTTCTGTGCATGCACATAACATTAAAAAATGATTAAAAAACAAGCCGGAAATGGCAGCAGGGACTGGAGAACCAGTTTTTGGGGCATGGCCAGCCTGCTGTCCCCACCAGTTCAGCAACCCAGTCTCAGTATCTACCACCAGCTGGTGTCACGAGCTGGTGTGAATTGGTAGCAATCCCCCTCTGATCTGAGGCATTGTTCCAGAACCAAATTAGGGCATTTACAGGCCCTTTTAGTTAGGGATAGAAATAATGTGGTGAGGAACACCGTGTAGCCTATACACGTATTAGATAAATTGGGGAAGTTTGTGGTCAAAGGCACTCTCAAATAAATGAACGAAGAACACAATCGGAATAGAAGGGGGGGGGTCTTTTAGGGCTTCTACTACAACCTCTACTCACAGAGCACATTGTATACCATTCCAGATGAAATGAAAATAAATGCAGCAATTTTTGAAAACCTTCAATAATGAGGCAAGTTCCACTGGTTAATTTTTTTCCGCTGTCACTGCTTGCAGAAAGGGCTTTGAGCAGGATCAGCACACTGAGTTCCCTTTTAAGAGTAATAATTTCCTTCCATAATATTTCTTTTTTTACTGTGTCAAATGCTATAAAAACAGCAAACCATACTTTCCTCTGACTGATTTTTTTTTAATAGTTAGATGGTTCGAGGCAATGCAAATTACTAATAGTGGATGAAATCTGCCTAAAAGTTATTGGTGTTTCTATAAGAAATGCACTTTTCATCTACCACTCTAAACTCAGTAGAGTAGAGTAGAGTAGAGCAGAGCAGAGCAGAGCAGAGCAGAGCAGAGCAGATGGAAGGGACATTGGAGGTCTTCTAGTCCAACCCCCTGCTGAGGCAGAAAACCTTATATTATTTTAGACAAATAGTTGTCTAATTACTTCTTTAAAACTTCCAGGGTTGGAGCATTCACAACTTCTGGAGACCAGTTGTGAGAGAGTTCAGGACAACAAAATTGTCAATAGTGGATCACATCTGCCTAAAGACTTTTAATTCCTTTACAAAGAAGGCACTTTTCATCTATCATTTAAAACTCTATTCAAGGAGATGCTGGCATATATTTAAGCCATAATACTGTATCTGTTAGACAAATGGGACTGGAATTGGTAGGGTCTATTTTATTCTCTTTCTATGTATTTGGGAACTACATTTGTCATCTCAAACCCAAAGCAAGTATGGCAGATATGATTTAGAATTGTAAATGAACCTGCCAATAGAGCGTCCCACCATCTGGGATATTTCCTGAATTGTTCATCTAGTAGAAAATTATCTCTGGAGCAACCTAGATCTTCAAACCTTTCATAATGAATTTGATCATGAGAATTTTAGGATAACAATAGTTAACATGTTGGATAATATATCTGTAGTCTTTTTTCTAATGTGATTTGACACTTAGTGTCTCCTCCCCATCACAGGTCTGCATCAGAAACCCTCAAAGCAAAGAGGAAGTGATCGTAGGTAGATATTTCCTTCTTGATCCTCCCCTTCACGCTGTTATATAAATCCCCAGCCATGAAACCTACAGTGGACATAGCTCTTGAATTCTATGATGGAGATATGAATGAATCTATCATCAAATCTACACCCCACTCACTTTGCCAGATAGGGAAACACAAACACTAACCTGTGGGGCTTTGTAGGTTCCTGCTAGAGTTGACATCTGGATGGAGATGTCCCTGTGAGCTCTATCAACAAGTGCCAAGAGGTTGTCCTTCTTTCCACAGCTATAGTTGGGAACATTGGCTTCTCCAGTAGAGAGCATGTCCAGCAAGGCATCTGAAGTGCCGAGGGTGTTATCATAGCTGTCATGGATGTTGCAGCCAAGTGTGAGATTGTGCGAGGGCTGGTGATTTTTATTTAAAACTTCAATATTGAAAATGACACGTAGTATATATTTTTTTCCATGAGGCAAACTAGTGTAAAAACATGCTCATGTTAGAATTAGCAGCAGCAGAAGCAACAAAATGTTCTAATCCATTTTTCTCCACATGCCAACTGAGATTTAAGCTAATATTAACCCCAAACCAGAGGCAAATGATCATCCTTTGATGTTTGTGAGTGTGGAGAAGATAGAATGTCCTCCAAATCAGAAATACACCACTGTTTGTAGCAGTACTAATTTCAAACAGCCCCATAAACAGGTTGCAGAATAATTAAAGTCATTAAAGTAGGACAATCCTAAAAGGAAGAGGATTTTTGATAAGTAACCCAGAAAAGCTGTTCTAAAAACAACTCATCCGCTATTCCTATAAAAATGTGGCATTGAATATCAATGAGCAGTTATAAAAATGTACAAATGATCTGGACAGGGAAAACTACAGCAATCTCTACTTCCAACAAAACTCAGTTCAGTTCATAAATAGAGAAATGAACAGAGAAAAGTATATAATATGGACTTCTTTCAGGTTTTATTTTCCTCATGTTTGCATTTTAGCCTCTCCCAGAAAATCAGACAAAGCATAGAGGGTGTGGAAATCAAAAGGATTCAAGAAATTAGCCACATCCTGTAATATAGGAGTAAGTGAAATAAGAAGAAAAAAAGAAGAGAGTTAGAACTGCAAATGGAGGGAATGACACTCCATCACAGTGAATGACTTACAACTGAATCTGCCTAGAAGGAGCCACATTGAAAGGTAATGTTGTGTGTGCTGTTGTTGATGGAGTGATGACTACACCAATGAGAAGATCTCCAGGCTTATAATAACTCCATGGCTTTTCTTCATCCTGATGGTCCAAATTCAGTGGGCACTTGATTCTACGTTTCTCAGAGACTGGTTGAGATACCTGCAGCATCAGAAGCAGAAGCAGGAGGTTCATCATTCAATGGGCTAAATCAATCTCCATTCCGTTTCTAAAAAAGAATTGGAAGCATTGGAAGCATTCTCACAGGATGAAATGGCCAGTGGTTTTCCTGATTCAAACAGAGACAAAAACAAAAGATCCACCTGGCAAAGAGAGAGAAAGTACATTCAAGAGGACAGGCCGTGCCTATTCCATGACTTGTGCCACAAAGAGCATAACCTTTGATATTTATCCTTTTGTGATGCAAGATCCTTTCCATGTTGCTTCTGTCAGATATTTACATCAAAAGCAGCCACTGGAGAAGGAGGAGAAGAGCTCTCAAGGGCAGAAAGGGAATAATAGTGAGAAGGAAATTCTCCTCTTGGGACCCTGAACTTCTTCCATGTAAGAAATGATCGCTGGAGAAAAGCATGTTTGTTAAAAAATCCCAAATACTCCCTTTGGGTTACTCTTCCATAGTGGTCTTAGACCTTCCTGTCAGGACATGTTCAGAAAGTGGTGCTGAAGCAAGAAAAAACAACAGGCAGAAAAGTGACTTCTGCTGCCCTTCAATGTGGTCCTTTGCCTCCAGAGACTGCTGGAAAAAGTCACCCAGAGCTATGGAGTTTGGTGACACTCTAGGTTGAGAGAAACTTATAGAATGGATAGAAACTTTGTGTTGTGTTTCTATACTGATAAAAACACTGAAAGCCAATGAATCTTGAAATTTCTTGGTTTCTTAAATAAATGGTGTGTTATGAGGTCTGCAGCTGAGATAGTGGCAGTGCCCACAGTGTGGTAGATGGTGTGATTTCTGATTTCTTGCCACCACCACCTAGAATTTGGTTTTGGGGGATCTGGGGACAGTTCCTCAAGTTTTGTAGATGCACATGGTGTGACTGTGGTGACATTCCTATCTCTGAGGCTTTGTTTGAAATTCCAGCCCAGATGACCTCCAAGGGCTTCCAAGATATAATTCAGAATCCCCATGTTATGGTATTCATAAACTCCAGGCTGGTGAAGCGTGCTGTGTGAATGTGGTCCTTACAGGAAGAAAAGTGTCTCCAGTTTATTTCTCTAAAAACGATTCTTCAGCCACTTGCTAAATTAATACAGATGGTTAACTGACCCATCAGCTGACAGGTTCAAACGCCAAAAATAAACTCTGGTTGAAAGTTGTGAATGCAGCTATTGGTGAACTGACCAGGTTAAGTGAGATGCATAGCTATGACCAGAGCCAGTCTATGGTGAAGGCACGAGGATAATAAATAGGAGACCATGAGTTCTAGTCCTGCTTGGGCAGAAAGTCAGCTGGGTGAACCTGGACCAGCCAATCTGTCAGAGCCCTGGAAAAGAGTCAATGGCAAACCATTTCTGGAAAGCTTTGTCACCTAGGATCTTTCTGATATCTTTCACACCCAGCAGGCTGAGGCTCTGGGCCTTCCCCACTCTGGCTTCAGTCCTGCGAAACCAGCCAAGTGGACTCCAAATTGCTGGAATTGGGTGGAGGTTTTTTTCTGATTGCTCTGTGAAGAAGCAGCAGGAAAGCTCCAATCCTGACCAGGAGAGTGGTTTCAAGTCCTTATGAAGGCTGTGGAAAGGGTGAGGGGAAAGCAGAGGAAGGCCAGCAAGGCTGCAGGAAGTTGATGCCCCTTCCTGTCAAGGACAGGGAAGGGCTGATGGAAAAGAGGAAAGCAGGTGGATCCCATACCTGATCTGGCTCAGCAATGCTTGGAAACATTTCTTTGAAGGAGGAGCCCTAATAGCAACTGGGGGAGGGGGCAATGAGGGCTCCTGGAGAGCCATGAGTGAGGGGGAGGGAGTGGGGGTGCAGGAGGTTTATGTGCCTTCTGGGCAAGGGCAGGGAGGGGTCTCTGGAAGAGAGGAAGGTAGGTGGAGCCCCCAACGTGATCCAGCCAAGGCAGCCTGGGGTTGTGGTCAGAAAGCTCTCTTCTGAGGGAGGGACCCTCCTCACAGGCAGAGAGGCAGCTGAGCCACACTGACCTCACAGACAATGTTTCCTTTGCTTCCTTCCTGCCTTCTCTCTACTTTTTTTTAACTCTGCAATCAAATTAACTGATTTGGAACCAACCTAGAAGAAGGGAGAAATTTCCTGACAGTTTAGTTTTTAGCTAAACTGTTAGAGCCCAAATTTAATTCTTTTTAAAGTTAATGAAAAAAGGGCACCAACACAAAAAGATTAATGCAACAGTATCAACAGGAGCCCCCCCCCCCCTTCAAAAATGTTAATTACAATCTAGTCATGAGGGCTTTGCACTTGTTGGAAGGAAAAGCCATCTTGTTTCCTTCCAAGCTAAGGCATTGCAGAGAAAATGGAGGCTGATTGGAAAGAAAGGTTCTCTTTATTGAGGGAGCACATGTGATATTCTGGGCAGCTGAGCAAATGGGGTTTAGAGTGGGTGGGTTTTTATCCCCCTCTTTGCATCTTCTCTGAGCTTCCTATTCCTGTGCAAGAACATTACAATACAATACAATACAATACAATACAATACAATACAATACAATACAATACAATACAATACAATACAATACAATACAATACAATAGCAGAGTTGGAAGGGACCTTGTAGGTCTTCTAGTCCAACCCCCTGCGTGGGCAGGAACCTTATACCATTTCAGACAAATGGCTATCTAACAACTTTTTAAAGACTTCCAGGGTTGGGGCATTCACAACTTCTGGAGGCAAGCTGTTCCAGAGGTTAATTGTTCTAACTGTCAGGAAATTTCTCCTTAGTTCTAAGTTGCTTCTCTCCATTAGTTTCCACCCATTGCTTCTTGTCCTTTAATGGTCTATGGCAGGGGTCTACAAAGTTGGCTCTTTTAAGACTGGTGGACTTCAACTCCCAGAGTTCCCCAGCCAGCTGGCTGGGGAACTCTGGGAGTTGAAGTCCACCAGTCTTAAAAGAGCCGACTTTGCAGACCCCTGGTCTATGGGCTCTTGTCAGATTCCTATGGAGTCATGGCTGGCTCTGTAGGCAAAAGGGGGGATGCAAATCCCAGGCCTTTGTCTGAGCTGATTTTGTCAGCCTTTGGCTTAATCCTGTGGCTGATTGTCTCTGCCTGAGCCACTCTCTCTGCAATGGGAGAAACAGAGGATGCCTTTCACCCCTTTAAAGGGAAGGGGGACCCATGTTCCACTGCCACTCCCTTCCACACATAGGGCACTGAGGGGGGAAAGCAGAGCTCTGGGAGTTTTTGCCTCTTTATCATAACACTAAAACCCTTTTTATTTTATCCCTATTTGAAATTTTCTCCCCCCCTCCCCCATTTTTGTCTGTTTAACCTCTTCTCCATGAGGCTGATTGGTGGCTGAGTTCCCAGGCAACCATTTTTCCCTTCTGTTTGATTGGCTGCTGCTTTGTTGCTATTATGACAAGAAGAGAGACAAATAGGGAGAGAAGGGGCGGGGCTTTTGTCTTCCCTCAGAACTGGAGACGTTGAAGGGGAAAATCTTCTCTCTTTCAGGGAAAAACCTTCCTCAGATGCAGCCCCGGATAGGAAAATATGGAAGAATATTTTAGAAATATTTTAAAAATGAAGGGAAAAGACATTGAGAGAAGGAAAATAGGGAACAGAAAAAGATAGGAAGAGGGATGTAAAATTGCACAATAAAAGAAAATAGTCTCGATAAGGAGTTATAGAAAACAGCTGAAATAGAAAACAGTTTTAGTATTTTAGTATGAAGATTATCGTTGAAAACACTTATAATTTCCAATTTCTTTTTTGAATAAATATGTAAGGTTTTTCTTTTAGGGAATGGAAATGTCTCCTCAGCAACTGTAGACCGAAGAGCAGAGTGACAGTTGGAAGGGACCTTGGAGGTCTTCTAGTCCAACCCTCTGCTCAAGTATCAGGTTCATTGCTCCAACTGTCAGAATTAATTTCTCCTTCATTCTAGGTTGGGTCTTTCCTTTACAGGGTTTGGTCTCCACGTGACAAAAAAAAAAAAGATATTTGAAAACTCTGGGAAAAGTGCAGAGAAGAGCAAGTGAGATGATTTAAAGCCTGGAGGCAGAAACTCCTCCTGCAGGATTTGGGTTTGGCCAGTCTAGAGATAAGGAGGACTGGGGGAGGGGGATAGGATAGCAGTATTCCAGTATTTGTGGGACCGCCACAAAGAACAGAGGGAGTCAACCTATTTTCCAAAGCACCAGAAGGCAAGACAAGAAACAATGGAGGGAAACTAATTAAGGAGAGAAGCAATTGGAAATTAAAGAGAAACTTCCTAATTAGGACAGTGGAATGGCTTGCCTTTGGAGGTTGTAAGTGCTTCATCACTAGCCACCTATCTAAAAGGCCTTACCAGGATCAACAGATCCAATGAAAGCAACCTTGTTAGGCATCAACCTGGCATTCAACAGCTGCAACCCAGAGCCACCAAGCATTTGGTAGCCAAACACTGAGAGTAGAAGCCAAGGGCCATACAATGGGGAGACCTTTGATTAGCAGATCAGATGTCCTAAATTATAACCCACATTCTACCTGTCAGAGTAAGGATGGTTCTCCATATCCTGTCAGTTTACTTTCTCCCTCAAACCCCCAGTTAATTCTTATAGGCCAAGGTGGACAAATCAGTGTTCATCCCTTCCAGATAATGAATGTAATTCCAAGACCAAAAACTCCCAGAAACATCAGGAACACAGGGACGCCCAAGCACTTGGCTATCTTTGGGGGAAGGGGGGAATTTTCAAAAACATCTCACTGATGAGTAGGTCAAAGAGGTAACATTCCACCAACTACATCTGAAAAGGAGGAGGAGACAGGGATGCCCCTTGTCACCTCTGTTGTTTATTCTGACTCTTGAACCCTTACTGATTACAATTTGGCAGAATAAGGATATAGAGGGGTTAACTATAAAGGATCAGCAATATAAGCTTCAAGCATTCGCTGATGATCTTGTCTTTATTTTGGAAGATCCATTGAAATCGGGCCCCAAACTATTGGATGAAATTACTGGTTTTGGAGAAGTAGCTGGCTTAAAAATTAACCGAGATAAAACTAAGTTCTTGGTCAAAAATATGGGAGCTAATCTACAGACACAACTTCAAGAGATGACAGGGATACAAATTGTTAAAAAGGTCAAGTACTTAGGTATCTGGCTGACCGCTAAATGCCCATCAATAAAAGAGTTGAATTATCAGGAATTATTGCTGGAGATGGAGAAAAAAATTAAGTACTTGGAGAAATATTCAACTCTCAATTTTAGGACGTATCTCAGTGATTAAGGTTTATATTCTACCAAAGTGGCTGTACTTATTCCAGAATGCCCCAGTCAAATTAGATAATGATGTTTTTAACAAATTGAAAAGAATAGTCAGTAAATTTGTATGGGTTGGCAGGTAACCACGGATAAAAAGGAGAATGCTTCAGGAGCACAGGATGAGAGGAGGATTAGGACTTCCTTATTGGGAGCTCTATTATCATGCCGCTAATTTAGCTTGGATTAGGGACTGGATACAACTCTCAAGAAGACAGGTTCTAACCATTGAAGGGTATAATCTATCCCAAGGCTGGCATGCCTACCTATGGCGCCAAAGAAGGATAGCCAATATAAAATTGTTCCAATTATTATATTAGAGGCATATTAATAAAATCTTGGCAGAAGGTGAAAGGCTGGTAATATATGAAGATTCCTTGCTGGTTCGCCCCCTTAGAAGTGGTAATGTATTTGACACTCCATAAACCAAATAGGAATTTGAGATACAAAGATCTTTTAGATGTTCGGGGGAACCTAAAGTCTAGAGAAGAGTTACGCACTGAGGGAATTGAATTAGAGTGGTGGTTATATTTACAGATGAGTTCAAGATTCAATAAGGATAAGCAGGAATTTGGAATAGATATATCACCACAGGAACTAGATAAGATCATTTGGGTGAGGATAGTAAATTTATTTCTAAAGTTAACAATTTTTTTTTTGCTCCATAAGATGGAAGGGGACTCTGTAAAAGGTATTATGATTGATGGGGGAAGAACGTTGGCCGAATGATAGAACCAATGGAATGGGAACAAATTTGGACCAAAAACACTAAACTCACATTAGCGACGGCATTCAAAGAAAACATTTACAAAATGATTTAGAGATGGTACCTGGCCCCAGCAAGGATTTCCAAAATGTTCCCTGCTACATCTGACAAATGTTGGAAATGTGACTCTGCCAGGGGCACCTTTTTTCACCAGTGGTGGACCTGCCCAAAGGTTAAAAGGTACTGGACTACTATCAAAAATTGGTTGTCATAAGTCACAGGATTTGATTTTAAATTGGACCCAGTTATATTTCTGTTGGGGATAAAGCCAAGAGAAGTACCTAAAGATGCATGGTACTTATTAATACACATCACAACAGCGGCACGTATGGTATACTCGCAATACTGGAAGTCAAAGGAAATCCCAACGAACCAACAGGTTCTAGATAAGATTCTACGATGTGCAGAAGCGGACAGGATGACATATATTCTTAAAGGGAAAAGTGAATCGCTTTTTAATAAAAGTTGGGATTTCTGGTATCTATGGCTTGGAAACAGTGTCGGATTTTAATGGGAATAGTGGTTAAGATTTAGTCAATAATTGTTTTTGAATCTTTTTCTCTATATAAACTCTAATAAACAGCTATTATTAGAAGTGTAGGAGAAATATTGAGAATTAGGGATTTATAAGACGACTGTAAGATGTGTATAAGACCTATCAGTTTGGGATGAATTAGACTAAAATTGGAGGAGGTATTAAACTCCTCAGTCTTTGTTCAATGTTTATGTGAATTATTGTTCAATAGAAATTTATTTTACGGGAAAATATATATATTAAGTTTGGATCGTTGAAACGCCACCCCCAGAACCCCTCAGAGAAAATAAACAAGCAAAGGCAACAACGGAAAGAGGAGAGACGAGGAGGGAAAGGAAGAAAGGGTAAAGTAGAGAAAGTAAGGGTGGGGAATTAAGAGTAGGAGAGAGGATAAGAAAGAAGAAAGGAGAGAAAGAGGAAGGAAAGAGAGGAGAAAAAGGGAGAAGAGAGGAAAAATGAGAGGAGGAAATAAGAAGGCAGAGAAGGGAGCTTGAGAAAGTAGGAGTAAGGCTGTTGCAAAATAAGATGGAGACAAGGGTTGGCAAGAAAGCGATCCAAACTGTATCATGCAGTATATATGTAAGAACGTGTATAGAGGTTAATGATGAATAGATAAATATTAAATAGTATTTATAAGAATGTATATCAATGAATGTTTTGAAATGGGAATAATAATAATAATAATAATAATAATAATAATAATAATAATAATAATAATAATAATAATAATAATAATAATAATAATAATAATAATAATAATAATAATACTTTAAAAAAATAAAAAGGAGGAGGAGGGGGAGGAGGAGGAGGAGGAGGGGGAGACCCACAAGTTTCTGGCAGGGTGTGTCAAGACATGAAGTCTCAACATGGATTATGCTGTGAGAATTGCCACCATGACAACAGGACTCTGTTTATTTAGTACAATAACTGACTTCAGAATATAAAGTTTCTTAGTCAAATCTCTTCCAAAATTTGAAATTTCTAGAAAAATTAGGGAATAAAATTTCACTTAGTTCATATGTAATTTTAATATCAGTTCCGATCAGGAATCATATATGGAGACCTAATAGAAAAGAAAATCACAAAGAGCCTCAATTTATACCATTAGACATGATATAAAGATATATGGATTACTTCCCTGCTTTTGGAAGATAGGCAGCACTTGAGTTTAGTGTCACCAACAGAGAATGTCAACAAATTACATCACTGCATGATCTTTCACAAGAAAAGTCATCACATTGTAGGACAGGAGAAGTCAATTCCCTGGATGTTGAATTACCTTCATCCATCATCACTTTCTGGAAAACACCTGACAGGAAATGACCACATCTACTACACTACAATGTAGATCTGCCCCCAAGGGTGTGATTTTTCTCTAAGGTGTTCTTCTCCAACTACTTCTTTGAAAATGGAGGCAGGAAGAAATCTAGGGTCCAAAGAGGAGAAATTAGTTCTCACTGTAATTTTCAAAATTCTGGTCTCTGGGACCTCTTCTGCTATTTCCCCATAGACTGTCTTTGAGGTAAACATCAGACTGAAACAACATGGAAAGGATCTTGCTTTAGGAAAGGATAAATGCCTCAGTCTCACACACAATGCAGCACTGGTTTTGGTACAGGTATGGACTGTGTCCTTGAATGTACTTTCTCTCCCTTCCAGGTGAAGCTTGGTTTATCTCTAATCCAGAAAGTCTGGAATTTCTACATTATAAATGTGCTTTCAATTCATCTAACTCTTACTGTTCCTTCATAGAAAGAGGAAGGGAATTGTTTCATATCCATGAATTATGGACCTTCTGCTTGTGCTTCTATTGCTGCTGGTGTCCCAGCCTATCTCTGGAAAGCTTAGAATGAAGTGCCCACTGAATTTCAAGCACCAGGATGAAGAAAAGCCATGGAGCTATTACAGTCCATGAGACCATATCATTAGTATTATCAACACTGGAACAAAAATATTGCATACAGCAATGTTGCCTTTCAACATGGAACCTCATTTTCAGTTTGAGTTGTAAGCCAATCACTGTGATTGAGTTTCATTCCCTCTATTTTCAGTTCCCATTCTTTTCTTCTTATTTCACTGCCTGTATTATTTCTTATTTCTTGAATTGTTTTGATTGTTCTCATTTCTCTCATTTTGTAAAAAAAAAAAAATATTGAATCCAAAGATAGGCAGAAAAATACCCCCCCCCCCCCCCAAAAAAAAAATCCATAGATAATCCATAGCTTTCCTGGTCTAATCCTTAGCTATACTTCAGTGCCAACTTTGGTTTAAAGTAGTTATTGAATGGGTTATACTTGCCTCTGAATAGCTCATATTCATATTTTTACAACCCCTCATTGATATTCAATGCTTGACCCTTCTAGGAACAGGGAATGACCATATTTTAAAATTGCTCTGATGAGTCACATATGAAAGAGCCTCTTTCCATTATAAAATTCGATACAATAGCAGAGTTGGTAGGCGCCTTGGAGGTCACAACAACACTTAAGATCGGTTCAGTGTTATCCCAGAATGTGGGATGTGGTAAAAAGGACACAATTACAAGAGAAAACATTCTGGCTAAATAAGAGTATAAATAATACAATACAATACAATACAATACAATACAATACAATACAATACAATACAATACAATACAATACAATACAATACAATACAACAGCAGAGTTGGAAGGGACCTTGGAGGTCATCTAGTCCAACTCCCTGCCTAGGCAGGAAACCCTATACCATTTCAGACAAATGGCTATCCAACATCTTCTTAAAGACTTCCAGGGTTGGGGCATTCACAACTTCTGGAGGCAAGCTATTCCACTGATTAATTGTTCTAACTGTCAAGAAATTTCTCCTCAGTTCTAAGTTGCTTATGATTGTTTCTATTTTAATGATTGAATGATTTTGAATCCTGGTTATTTGTCAGTTGAAAATTAGTTCAGTTACGAATCATTTGATTTGTGGTTCTGAACTTTAGTGGAAAGCTTTCTCCATCTCCTCTCCCCAACACTGATTAAAAGAAATGCTGATGGGTAACTTTTGGATCGGCATTGGCTTAAAACTCAGAAGGCTTGTGGAGACAAAGAGCAATAAAATGTAAACAATATTTGTTTTTTTCTCTTAATAATGATGATAATTACATGAACATTTTTATCTTAGTTTACCTTTTGATAAGTTTAGACTACTACGCAACATTTTTAATATTCAAGAGGTCAACAAGACTCCCCGGCTTCTGCACAATCTCACCCTTGGCTACAACATCCATGACAACTACGTGAACACACTTTTGACTTCAGATGCCTTGATGGACATGCTGTCTACTGGAGAAGCCAATGTTCCCAACTACAGCTGTGGAAGGAAGGACAACATTTTGGCTCTTGTGGATTCAGCTACTTATGACATCTCCATCCAGATGTCAACATTGGGAGACACCTACAAACTCCCCCAGGTTTGTATGTGTTCTTTCCTATAGGTAAACTGAATGGAGTGGTGGGTCGGTATGTGATAGATCTCTTTGTAACTGAAGAGCTGCTTTTCATCATGGCCGTTATATGCATCATGGTCACAGTGATTAGGAGGTAAGGATAAAAGCAGTGATATCCCCTCATGACATTATCATCATTGATTATGGTTTTTCTACTGCACATTTGGAAATGTGAGGAGAGGCTCTGGGTTCCACCAATGGGTCTTCTGTCCAAAAGGAAGGAGGAGCAGAGATGGGGCAATTCTTTTGTACATAATCTTAGCAAAATAATATAATCCAAATGTATTATTTTACCTGTAGCTGATTAAAAATACATACGTCTTATGATTTAATAGGGATCACTTTCATTAATCAACCAATTTTTTTTTTAATACAAGCAGATTAGCCAACATGTTATATTTTTTCCCACCCTAGAGCATTTATGAGAAATGGCTTGAAGAGCAACAAAGCTCATGTGAAGGACTTTCTGCCAGGTGAACTTTTCAAAAAGTTTCTTTATGGTGCTGTCCTCTCTTGGTCTAATAGACATTGTGGCTAAAATATATACTCAGATCTTCCTGTATAGAGATGAGAATGGGTAGATAAAGAAAGAATTCCTTGCTGAAGAACAAGCAAGCTTTAGACGGTGTTTTACCTAACCAACAGCACTTAGCATCTAGTCCTCAATCAAACTACATCTACATGGAGGGAAGCATGCAGTGAGGTACCCAGGATTCTGTCTTAGGCCCAGTGCCCAATTATTGGCATTCCATTAAATCTATGGAAAATGACAGACTCCCCAAAATCTGTGTTTTAGAAGAGACAATTAAAGAAGAGACAATTTCAATGAAAGGCACCTTGAATTGTACAGCTGACAAATTATATTAGGAGGTGTGGTCTTCTTGTTTCTTGTGCAGCTGGAAAAGAAGCTAAAACTTTGTTGTCCAAAGAAATCAGATACTGAAGCAGAGAAAGATACAAACATGCTCAATAAGGATGGCTCATTGAAATGAATGGTCCTCTGCAAATGTACTTCCAAATTGGCAAGTATCATGATGCAGAAAGTCCTGGATATCTTAAAATGGTAATTATTCAAGTAGGATATGAGCACTGGATACAAAAGTTAAATACGGAATATTTAATCAGGAGCCTTGTAATGAAGAGATGGGGTTTTTTCACACAGCTGTATATAAATTATATAAGAAAGAGATAAGTACCTTGGACTGATCTAAATGATTAGATCATTTAGTTCCTTATAATAAAATAAGTATTTCCTGTTTGGTCGATATTAAAAAAATGCATTCAATATGGATCTTTATTTGAACAAAATATTTCAGTGCACAAATGGATATATGGATCGGAGATGTAGAGGTGATAGAGAAATGATTCCTTATACTTTTTACTTATTTTCTTTTAAAATCTTGTTATATACAGTCTTGTTAATGTTACGTATTTTTATTCTTTATTTTCATATGGGCTAGTCAACAATAAAATAATCTAATAGGTTAATGAAATTCTATTTCTTTAAAGTTAATATTTTAGAATAGATCTGACCCAAAATATTACAAAGGATTTTTCATTGTTTTTTCAGATCAATGTTGAATTATTTTCAGATTTGCTGCATGATAAAAATCAATTGCCCTTTTATCACAGTTTTCCCCCCAAAAAAGGGATCCTCTACCCAGGATTTATCCAAGTGCTCCTCCATTTCAGATGGACCCTGGTTGGTCTCTTTGCTCCAGACACAGAAAATGGAGATAATTTCATGAGGACTGTTGCTCCTTTGCTTGACAGGAATGGCATTTGTGTTGTTATATCACAACAATTCTCAACCACTCAACTTACAGCACCCCACGGCCATGCCCTCTCTAAGTGGAGACAAGTCAATGTCTATATTCATTACATAGAACATGGTGCTGCTTTGGAGAGAATTCTTCCTTTTCATTTTATACTTAGGCATTTGCCTGGACCCATTGAAAAGAAAATCTGGATCACAACACTCACTTCACCATATCCACTGAGTTACCACAGAGGTCTCAGATATGTGAATAGTCTCTGGACTGTTGGTTTTGAGAGAAAAAAAGGGCAAATAAAGGATGCCTTTATATCCAGTTTCTTTGTGGAACCACCCTTTGGGCACCAGTCATTTCTGTGCCCTTTTTCAAAGCATGTTTTTTCTGTCAAAGGCCGGAAAAGATGCACTGAGAAATCACCACTGGAGACCCGACAGAAAAAGAACATGGTTCGGACTTTGAATTTCCACCATTGCTACAGTGCCATTATGACTCTGGCCCATGCCTTGAATGCTGCATATTCCTCCATATCCAGGAGGAGAAGGAAAAGGAGCAAAGGGAGTTTGGGGGCTCAAAGGCTGCAGCCATGGCAGGTAAGGGGTTCCGACAAGGATCCATTAATCTTAGTTCCTGTTGAGAAGAAATAACAAGGAGAAGGAGGGGAACCATATCGACCTACTTGTGTTAACAGGACTACAACAAGTTTGGCCAATCAAATCACTTAAATGTTAATAAAAGCAGGAACTATGACAGATATATTTTGATATTAAACACAGCTAATTTAAAAATGACACATCATTCATTTTAAATACATTTCTGTCAGTAAAGGTTTGGGATAAATACCGTATTATAGAATTTTTACCTTCATAAATTTGATGGAGCCCCTTAGAACATGTAGTTCAACCTGTCTTCTCTGCAGGAATCCCAGTTAATGTTTTTCTGACTGATGGCTGCTCAGTCATTGCATTAAGACAATCAGTGAAGAGGAGACTGGACTTCTCTGGTTTCCTGTCTCATAACTAAAATTTCTCCTCCTTTCAAAATGTTTATCCTCTTATATAGCCAGAATGTTTTCTCTTGTAACTGTGTCCTTTTTACCACATCCCACATTCTGGAATAACACAGAACAGATCTTAAGTGCTTATATAACATCCTTCAAGAAGAATGTTCAAACTATGATCCACTGCACACATTTCACAATTGCTAGTAAAGTTATGCTCAAAATCCCACAAGCTAGGCTCCAGCAGATGTGGATCGAGAACTACCAGAAGTACAAGCAGGGATTTGAAGAGGCAGAGGAACTAGAGATGAAATTGCCAACATACCACTGGATCATGGTGAAAGCTAGGGAGTTCCAGAAAAAAAACTACTTCTGCTTCATTGACTGTGCTAAAGCCTTTGATTGTGTGGCTTTAGCACAACACATTGTGGCAAGTTCTTAAAGAAATGGAAGTACCAGGCCATCTTAATTGTCTCTTGAAAAACCTATATGCAGGTCAAGAAGCAATAGTGAGAACTGGATACGGAGCTACTGATTGATTCAAAATTGGGAAAGGAGTATGGCAAGGCTGTATATTGTCACCCTGCCTACTTAACACATGTGCAGAGCAAATTATGAGAAGGGTGGAGTTAGATGAATCAATAATTGGAATTAAGATTGTCAAGAGAAATATAAACAACCTCAGACATGCAGATGATACCACTCCAATGGCAGAAATTGAAGAGGAACCAAAGAGCCTCTTGATGAAGGTAAAGAAGGAAAGTGCAAAGATCATGACATCTGGCCCTCTCAATTCCTGGCAGGATGATGAGATGGAGAAGAAATTGAGGTAGTGGCAGATATTCTTTTCTTGGGCTCCAAGATTACTGCAGATGAGGTCTGTAGCCAAGAAATTAAAAGACGCTTGCTCCTGGGTAGAAGAGCTATGGCAAATCTAGACAGCATATTAAAAAGCAGAGACATCACCCTGCCAACAAAAGTGCATATAGTCAAGGCTATGGTTTTTCCAGTTGCAATATAAGACTGTGAAAGTTGGACCATAAGAAAGTCTGAGCGCCAAAGAATCGAGGCCTTTGAACTCTGGTGCTGGAGAAGACTCCTGCGAGTCCCTTGGACTGCAAGACAATCAAATCAGTCAGTCCTAGAGGAGATCAACCCTGACTGCTCTTTAGAAGGCCAGATGCTGAAGAGGAAACTCAAAGACTTTGGCTACCTAATGAGAAGAAAGGACTCCCTGGAGAAGAGCCTCATGCTAGAACAATTGAGGGCAAAAGAAGAAAGAAACTATAGAGAATGAGGTGGCTGGATGGAGTCACTGAAGTTGTAGGCATGAGCTTAAATGAACACCAGAGGATGGTAGAGGAGAGGAAGGCATGGAGAAAATATTGTCCATGGGGTTGTGATGGGTCAAACATGACTTTGCCCCCCCTTGCCCCCCAAAATGTTCAATTCTTGGGATTTTTATGGATGCAAATCTATACTTTATGACAAGTACCTGTTGTTGTCAAGGAATTTATAAATATTTATTTTCTTTGTGTAATTTATTGATGACCCACTTTAGAAGGTTTCTTATCTACTACGGACCTCCGCTCCTTCCATCAACAATTAAAGACCCATCTTTTCCAGCAGGCCGGCCTGGCCTAACCTAATCTACCGTACCAGCCTAGTTGTAGTAAATATTACCTAATCGGGTTTTTACGTTATAAATTTAAATGAGATATTTTAACACAGGTTAAAACATTTAATTTAGTTTTATTATTTATAATTGTTATATATGTATATGCTCTTAAATTCTTGTACACCGTCCCGAGTCTCTTCGGAGAGAGGGGGCGGTCAATAAATCCAAATAAATAAATAAATAAATAATTGACAAATTTTCTCAATCCAGCATATTATTTTCAAATCAGGCTTCCAAGATATGATTGGCAAATTTCATTGAACCTTTGTTTTTCATTTTTGAAGATATTGGTTAAACCTGTTTGACCAACTAAGGATATTTGCAAGTTAGTCCTCTTTAAACGAAAGAGATAAATGAGAACAAAGGGCTAATTCACCAGGTTTACTGCTTTTGAAATGGCTTGATGTTCCCATTCTAGTTTCATCCTTTCCTGGAGAAGAATGAGTTTTGCAATCTTTCTGAATTGAAACTGTACTTGGATGAAAATGGAGATTTAAAGGCTGACCTGAGTATCTTTACCTGGGTGTTTCTCTACAAAAACAACTACCTGCAAAACAAACTGGTGACTGTTGAAGAACAGAGACTTATTATCAACCAAGATCATCTGTCATGGCTTAAGTTGCACAACAGGGTAGGAGAAATATTGGTATCTTTTGTCTATTTTCCCAAAGGTTCTGGCCCATTTCATCAAGCTGAGCACCCTGGCTCAGTGCTGAAAAGGAGAAGCTGCGTGAAAATGGTAAGAGAGGGCCATTCCCTCAAGTGCTAAGGATTGTGATCCACTTCTGCTTTGTCTTCAAATAGCAAACAAGAAGACAAGTTGGTTGACCAGTGCCTGAATTCAGGTTTAGAATGAATTTGATGAAGTTGAATGAAGACTCGGATTCACCTTGTCCTGGTTGGGGCCATTGTCCCATAGACGGGCAGGGAAAGAGGTTTCTAAGAAACCCAGACCTGGCTGGAGTTATCTATTCCAATCTTTCATACCACTGGGATAATATAATTGGCCGTTCTGCTCTTATGAAGGTCCAATATATATATATATTTACATGGAATCAAAATGGATTGATTGCTGAGTGTTAACATCCTAACCCGAAAACTGAAGCATTGAAATATGATGTGGATTTTTTTTTTAAAAAGCCTTCCTTTGTATCTGAAAAATGAGGGACAAACAAAAAGGAAATGTTGCTTAGATTTGGGCTATGACTTGTAAGAAGGCACTTCATTTCAAAATTTATCTTGATTGTTATTCTATTTATGTAATTCTGGGAAGAAAATGAGCTCCAGATTTAACTAAAAAGAAATATGGATTTGTTCTTCCAAGAGAGTTGCTGTTCCCTAATTGTAGTTCTTCAAGAGGAAAGACCTTGTCTTGGATACCCAGCTGAGCCTTAGAAATTCCCTCACTCAGCTCATACGTTCTGCAGCAAAAGATTCCTGACTTACGCTCTCTGAGGGACATGTCCTCATGACTTCACCTCTACCTCATATCATTATAGTTCTAGAAACTCAGCAGTCACTTTTATTTCAAGAGTACGTCAGCATGTCAGGATGGTTAACGCTAACATATTTTCTTTGGCATTCCTTGTTCTTCTCCTAAGCCTTTGCCTGAGTCCCAATGTGTAGAAAAATGCCATCCTGGATTTGTCAAGCAGAAGCGAGAAGGAGAGCCATTTTGCTGCTACGACTGTGTTCCTTGTCCGCAGGGGACCATCTCCACCCAGGAAGGTGGGTGAAACCAAAGAAAAGAGAAGGTCTTGATGAAGTGGATTCATCCAGGGCCATTTTCATTAAAGTGAAAGTTAAAGGGCAGAATGAATCTCAGCTGATGTTTTATTTATTTTCAAACTGCTTAATAAAATGAAAAATAGTAAAGATCTTAGTAGGGTTTGCAGAATATGGGACATAGTAGTTTTGCTACTGCCAAAGAAAATACTGACTTTTAGTTTGCATCTATCCTTCCATATTTATCTTTCTAGGAACGTCTAAGTTCTTTGAAACTTAGAGAATTAGGTCCACAACCTGGAAGGAATATTGCAATACTCTCTTTGCGATCATCCCCTTGTTGATCACTGGAAGGTATACTTGTCCACAATGGGGTGTATGGATAATTATGGGTGAATCTCATTACACCAAGTTTACCACTGGTCCAGTAGTCATTCCAGACTATTTGCAGACCTTTCTCTTCCAGCCAACTAGACCTTTCTCTTCCAGCCAACTAGATTTCACAAGACAGGCATCCTCTGAGTCCAGTATGTCTTTGGAGCCATCTGGAAGGATCCAATACATGTGCCTTCTAAGATGAACTGATTTATTACCTATCTCTAATAACCTGAGTTACCATGAAAATTCTGCGGAATACACAGAAAATCATTTTGGTCCTAGGATTTTCCCCAATTTCATAGATGGTAGCTCTCTATTATTTACAAAACAATGTTCTTCCTATCTTGTTTTTGAGCAGTTATTAAGAAATACATTTTGCAAAAAGCTTCTGGTATCAGCTGTTATCTCAAAAAGACGTTACTTGACATGTAAAGGACAGAATGTTCATGAAATATTGTACATTTACAATTGCACATAAATGGTGAGGAGATGGAAAGGGTTGGTAGTTTTAAATTTCTGGGTATTTATATCTCGGAGGACCTCCCATGGGTCATAAATATTAACATACTTGCAAAGAAGGCACAGAAGTACGTTCTGAGAATGCTAAGGAAGATAAATCTATCCTAGTATCTACTTCTGTTCTACTATCACAGCACCATTGAGAGTGTCCTGACATATGATATTCTTGCCTGGTATGAGAGCAGCTCTGCAGTGAACAAAAATGCTCTACAAAGGATCATTAAAACTACCCAGAATATCATAAAGCTCCAGATACCAGCCCTGGATGACATCTTCGCATCTCTCTGTTGGAGGAGGTTGCATAACATTCACAGGGACTTTTCCCATCCATCTTTATACACTGCTGCCTTCTGGCAGAAGATACAGAACAATTAAAACTAGGACCACACATCTTCTGAATAGCTTTTATTTCAGGGCTATAATTGCACTCAACAATGAACTATAGGGCCACCATCAGTGAGTTATTGGACAGCACTACTTGGTCTGTTGTGTAGATGCTTGGGTGGTTTAGGGGCAGGGAGGTTTTGGTGGATAGGGTGCTTGGGGATTATCATGTATATTGGGCCTGGTCTCTGGATGTTATGTGAATTTCGTTGTATATGTATACTGTGTATATACATACAATGACAACAAAGTAATTCTAAATAAAGTAATTCTAAATTCGATTGGTTTTTGGTTTTCTCAGATTCAGAAAAATGCACCAAGTGTCCAGATGATCAATATCCAAACCAGGAACGAGTCCAATGTATTTTCAAAGTTATAACCTTCCTGTCTTATGAAGAACATCTGGGCATCATCCTGGTCTCTTTTGCCTTACTTTTCTTCCTAACCACAGTCTTTTTCTTCATTATATTCATTCAATACCAAGAAAGTCCTATTGTCAAAGCCAACAACCGGGACCTCTCTTACAGCCTCCTGGTCTCCCTCTTGCTTTGCTTCTTATCACCTCTTCTCTTCATTGGTCAACCAAAGAAAACTACCTGCCTTCTCCAACAAACAGTTTTTAGCATTGTCTTTTCAGTTACCATTTCTTCTCTTTTGGCCAAAACCATCACAGTTGTGCTTGCTTTCCTGGCCACAAAACAAGACAACCAGGTAAAGAGGTGGTTGGGGAAGAGCTTGGCCAACTCCATCATTCTTTCTTGTTCTGCTGTCCAAATTATCATCTGTTCCATCTGGCTGGGAGTTTTTCCTCCATTCCCTGAATCTGACCCCCACTCACAGCCTGGAGAAATCATCCAGCAATGTAATGAAGGTTCTGTTGTCATGTTCTACATCACCCTTGGTTATCTGGGCTTCCTGGCTGCCACCTGTTTCACAATGGCTTTTCTGGCCAGGAATCTACCTGGGGCTTTCAATGAAGCCAAGCTGATCACCTTCAGCATGCTGGTCTTCTGCAGTGTCTGGGTGACTTTTGTGCCCACCTACCTGAGCACCAAGGGGAAATACATGGTGGCTGTTCAGGTCTTCTCCATTTTGGCCTCCAGTGCTGGGCTGCTGGGTTGCATCTTCATCCCCAAGTGCTACATTATCATTCTGAGGCCAGACTTGAATACAAAAAAACAGCTTATGACCAGAAGAAATGTAAAAATGTGAAATAGAAAAAATTGACTCGAAGTTCTCCACATCTGTGTGCACAAATGATTTTGCTTGGAGAAATTAAAGGACAGTAAGACAATAGTGTCCTCTATCCTTGTCCAGCAAAGGATTGCAAGATGGCCAATTAGCTCTTTTGAGTAGGTCAGCTATCTCTCCTGTGCTCTTAGCTGAAACCTAAAATGCCCCACCAAGTTATTTTAAACATGACACTTGTGCAATGGAAATCTTGCTGATATGCCAGAAATAATTGAGAGGGGCCTGTAAAAATGCCATTTTAGTTGTACGATAATTTATCTGAAATTGGGGTTCTTTGTTATTTGGGACTCAAGATCTTAGCATCATCCATGTAAGAAGAGCAAGGAAACACCTCCATTCAGATATGGATGAAGATAATCTGAATTATACAACTGGTTAACTAAATTATGATGTAGAAGTTAAACAAGAGAGGAGCTAAAGTGCAGCCTGGTAAGATTTCCAGGAAAGAATTCCTACAGAACGGGATGGTTGACACTCTCATGGATGTGATGTAAGGAAGACAGGCAAGATTGGGCATAAACACCCAGTGAGAAATTGGGATATCTGATACACCTTCTGTTTATGGACATTCCAGATGTATCTGGGTAATTATTTTGTCATGAAGACCAAGCACTGGCCTGATCCAGAAGACCTTTTCTTATCTTCTTAAAAAGGAACTTTGCAAGGAGATCCTATTCAAAAAAGAAGCCATCCCGAAATCATCACATTTACTCTCAAATATAGCAGAAATACATGAGGCCGTCTATATCTTTCTTATTGGGTGTATCCCAGCTGTATCTTCATAACATCAAAGAAATGTGTGATCAGCTTTGTTGGGAGCAAAAGAAAAGTTGTTGCAAAGATAGTGATTGTTATGAAGAAGTAAGTGATAGAAGATAGAAATGAGGGCAGCAGGAATGCTCGTTCCCTCAGCTGTTGCATCTCTTCCTTCTGATCCCTACAGTGTATGAAACAGGCTACAGAACATTATGGACATGTCTGAGGGATTCTGTAGGTGGAGAACAGGGTGGCCATCTCAGAGGAGATGTCAGTCTCAGTCCTTTCAAGAACAATGGATAAGGTATTTCTGCCTTCTACAACTAAAATTAGGAACATGGGCACTCTCTGCTAAGAGAGAGAGAGGTAACATGGGAAATCATTGGGGACCTAGGGCTCCCCCAATTTTCATAGGACTTAATTTTATATTTTTTAGAAAACGATACCCACGTTTTCTCCAAAATAAGACCCAGTCTTGTATTCTTTTGGACTCCAAAATAAGCACTAGGGTTTATTTTTGGTAGATGTCTTTTTTCCCATGTACATTAGGCCCACTTCTTCTGCTTGCTCACGGTGGGGCAGGAGGCCACATGGTGTGCCAATACAGCACCATGAGGTGGGGGTGTGCAGCTGCCCCATGCACCTTACACTGGCTTACCTCAGGGACCCTTTAGCCAGGTCACCCATTCCCTGACACATGCCTCACCTCATGGAAGTGGCTCCAGAGCCTTATCCAGCAGAACCCCACATGGCTACCAGTCCACTTCTTCTGCTTGCTTGTGGCCGCAATGGATCAGAAGGTCGAGTGACGCACTGGTGCCAGGGCCATGAGGCAGTTGTTGGGGCATGTGTCAATTATGGAAGCCATTTTTCTTCTTGCTTCCTGACTGCCACCTATTTTAGCCTGGGAAATTGGGAGGGGGTTATTTTGTTGGAGCAGTAGAAACTTAGCCATAACAACATTCTTTACTCTGAAAGACAAGAATGTTTGCCTGCACCTGGATGAGACTGCCTGGAGATTGTATCCAGTTGAATGTGAAGATTGGATTGGACCATGTGATGAACCTGTGGGTGTGGGGGCAAGATCTTGAACTTTCAACTGGGTGGGAAAAACCTGGATGCTTTCAGATTCAGGTTTTCCCAGATGTGCCAACATGACATCTCTAATAAAGTGGAACTTTGAGGAACTTCTAGCCTTGGAGTTTTATTTCATTAGGGATATTTTTCTAGGACCTGGACAAAGTGCCTGGCCTGGTTAAGGGAGCCCTGAGGTAAGCCAGTGCAGGGTGTATGGGGCAGCTTCACTCCCCAACCTTGCCTCATGGCCCCAGCACTGGCATGTCACTTGGCCTCCTGCTCTGTTGCAGCCAAGAGAGAGCAGAAGTGGGCCAGCAGCCACGTGGGCTCCTGCTGCACATGGTTGCTGAGTCTGCAACTGTGAGACAGTTGTTGGGGTGTGGATAGCCTGGCTGTGGGGATCCTGAGGTAAGCCAATGCAGGGCATGTGGGGAAGCTCCACCTCCCCTCATTTCACCTTCTCTCTGTGGCACTGTGAGCAACCAGACAGAATGGGCAGCCAGCTGGCTGCACAGGCACTTAAGCAGGGCTTATTTTGGGGGCTAGGGCTTATATTAGGCACATGCATAAAACATGCTAGGGCTTATTTTTTGGACAGGTCTTATTTTCAGAAAAACTAAGTTATTCTTACATTTTTTGTGTGGAGATGAGATGAGATCTTGGAAAATGGTCCTGGCTATCAGCTGCCTACTATCAGCCCAAAAAAGGCATTTCTGGAAAGGTAAAGTATAGGAACCATGCTGTCAAGCCCTGCCCCAGCCAGCCCCCTCAGGAAAGGAAGCCTCTTGAATCCATTGAGTTGCATTAAAATAACTTTTTCTGAGAGAAACTGGATGCAGGAAAGCCGGATGGCATCTGAAGGTCCTACCAAAAGCATAAAGCAATTCTTCTGTTTTCCCAATGCTAATCCCATTGAACAGTCTCCCAGCAGCCAATGCTATATCAAGAAGATGTTTTAAGAATGCTGAGGTGCTAGGCAGATAACAGTTCACACTCAGGGCATGATGGCCTCGGAACTTAATAAAACCTGTCTGGGAAGGAGTGTGTCCCATCTCCAAAGACAGACCCCCCCCCCCCTAATTCCCAAGCAAACAGCAGAAGTGAAAAAATCTAGCCCAGTCCCCAGCATGATGGCAGGACACCAGAGTGACAACACCAAAGGATAGATGAAGATCCATTGGAGAAAGAGCTACACTGAGCTCTTATGTAGTAGATTAACTATTGAAGAAGGAATGTATGAGTATAGGTAGGAAGCCACAAAGAGTCTCCGCTTTGTCAGAAAACTCAACTAGATGGCATACAAAGAGATCAAACAAAACAACACAAAGGGCTAGCACAAGTGAAAGAAACTAACAGTATCAAAGAAGTAAGTGGACTCTTCTCTTTTATAAGCTTACTTACAGGAAAAATCTTGCAGAGACTTTTGAGTAATGAAGCCAGAATTGGCCAGAATGGAGACCTTCTGACTGTAACCTAAAATTTTTGGAGTGGGCACAATAGCTCAACAGTTAAAGATACTGAGCTTGTCATCTGGAAAACTTGAGTTTGAGACCCAAGTTCCACACAATAGGGTGAACTCCCATTCTTGCCCCAACTCTGGCCAACCTAGTACTTCGAAAGTATGTCTATGCAAGTAGGTATTCATTTGGTGAGAAGGTAACAGTGTTCTGTGGATCTTGGAGTACAATCATTCTGGCCACATAACCACTGAAGGCACACTGCCCCATGTGGTCTATCTGTGATTTTTGACTAACATGCTTTTCTTCCTCCTTAAATGGAAGAAGTTCAGGGTCCCAAGAGAAGTTCCTTCTCATTGAAATTATCACCATCCCTGTTTCTGAGACCTCTTCTCCTCCTTCTCCAGTGACTGCCTCTGATGTAAACATCACATGGAAGTTACATGGAAGGGATCTTGCATTAAAAAAGGATAAATACCACAGGTTATGCTTTTTGTGGCTGAAGTTAAAGGACAGGCAGGAGCTGTGATCTTCAATGTACATTCTCTCTTTTCCAGGTGAATCTTGCTTTGTCTCTGTTTGAATCAGGAAAGCCATTGGACATTCCATCCTGTGAGAGTGTTTCTAATTCTTTTTCTAATTCTTCTTTAGAAACGGGAAGGAGATTGATTCAACCCCATCAATTATGGACCTTCTGCTTCTGATGCTGCTGGTAGTGTCTCAGCCAGTCTCTGGGACTCTTAGAATGAAGTGCCCACTGAATTTGGATCACCAGGATGGAGAAAAGCCATGGAGCTATTATAGGCAAGGAGAGCTTCCCATTGGTATGCTCATCTCTCCATCACAAATAGAACACGAAACATTACCTTTCAATGAGGTGCCTTCTAGTCAGATTCGGCTGTAAGTCATTCACTGTGATGGAGTATCATTCCCTCCATTTGCAGTTCTAACACTCTTCTTTTTTCTTCTTCTTTTACTTACTCTTGTATTGCTGGACCTGAGTAATTTCTTGAATCCTTTTGATTTTCACAGCCTCTCTCTCTTGTCTTATTTTCAGAGAGAGACTCAAATCCAAAGATGGATTTGACTCAACATTATTTTCCTCTCCCTGTTCAATCTTAAATTCATGATTTTAATACTGGTTTCTTCCTCGAGGTTCCCTCTCAGGTCATTTTAATATTGTTATAAGCTCTCATTGATATACTCTGCCTGATTTTTATAGGAATAGAGAATGAATTGTTTTTAGAAGAGCTTTTCTGGGTCACTCATCAAAAATTATCTTCCTTATATGATTGTTCTACTTTAATGACTGAATTATTCTTCAAACCGGGCTAATGAAAATTAATAGTTCTACAAATAATGGTGTGCTTTTTAATCCTTTTAGAGGACTATCTCCATCCTACCTTCTCCACACAAATATTAAAGGGTGAGAGGTGAATGTCATTTGCCACTGGTTTGGGATCAATACTGGCCTCAGACTCAATTAGCTTGTGGAGAAAAAATGGATTAAATAGAGAAAAAGCATTTTGTTGTTGCTGATAATGATGCTAATCTTAACATGAGCATGGTTTTACACTAGTTTACCTCATCGAAAGGAAAGAATAATACAAATGATTCTCAATATTGAAGCGTTTAATAAAAATCACCAGCATCTACACAATCTCACTCTTGGCTACAACATCCATGACAACTATATGAGCACACTTGGCACTTCAGAAGCCTTGCTAGACATGCTTTCTACTGGAGAAGCCAATGTACCCAACTACAGCTGTGGAAAGAAAGGCAACCTCTTGGCCCTTGTTGATGGAGCTGACCGTGACATCTCCATCCAAATGTTAACATTACCAGGCACCTACAAAGTCCCACAGGTTTGTGTTTGTGTTCCCCTATTTGGCAAAGTGAGGGGTGTAGAATTGTTGGACGATTGATCCCACCATATACTCTTTACAGAATTCAAGAGCTACTTTTTACTATGACCATTGTAGGTTTCATGACTGGGGATTGATATAACAGTGGGTGGAAGCAAGGATCAAAACAGAAACATATGCTCATGACACCATCTTCTTTGCTTTGAGTTAAGATTAAATCTTTATTTTTATTCTTTATGCTTATTGTATTGTATATTTTTTTAAAAATCTACTTTTACATATCGTCCTGCTAATGTTCCATATTTTATATTCTGTATCTTGATATGGCCTAATGATGAATCAACAAGAAATTGTTCTAATATGTGGCTGAGAAAAAAGTTGGATTGATTACAAGGTAAAAATTTGGGCTTGATAAACCCCAAATATAACACAGATATAACACAGAATTCTTCACTGCTTTTTCAGATGAGTGATAGAATTGCTTCAGAGGCTCTGAGTGATAAAAGTCAATTTCCTTTTTTCCATCCGATGCTCCCCAAAGAAGGATTTCACTACCCAAGAATTGTCCAACTGCTCCTTCATTTTGGATGGACCCTGATTGGCCTTTTTACGTCAGACACAGAGAAGGGAGAGCATTTCATGAGAACTTTTACTCCTATGCTTGTCAGGAATAGGATTTGTGTTGTTCTATCAGAAGAGTTCTCAATGACCAGAGATACAACATTCCTCAGGGACGACATCTCTAAGTGGAGACAAGTCAATGTCTTTGTTCACTTCATAGAATATGCTTCTCTTTGGAAAAGAATTCTTCCTTTCCATTTAACACTTGAACTTTTGCCAGGACCCATTGAAGGGAAAGTCTGGATCATGACAATGCTTGGAGCATATGTAATGAAAAAGAACATTCTTCTCAAATATGTCCATAGTGTTTGGACCCTTTATTCTCAGTGGGAAAAAAACTGGCGAAAAGATGATGCCTTTAAATATTCTTTCTTTGTGGAACGTGGATTTCAAGATGAGTATTTTAACTGTTCTGTTTCAAGACACGTCTTTTCTGTCAAAGGCCGAAGAAGATGCACCCAGAAAGCACCACTGGAGACCCAAGAGAAAAAGAATAGGATGCGGATCACAAATGATGGTGTTACTTATGGCATCATTAAGATGCTAGCCCATGCCTTAAATGCTGCATACAATTCCAAGAGGAGAAGGAAGGAGGCAGAAGAGAGGTTGGGGGCTCCAAGGCTGCAGCCGTGGAAGGTATGGGATCCCAACAAGGACCCATCAAACTATCAATTCCTTTCAGGGTCTTTAGTGCTCTCAGAGCCTGGTGGTTTAAGGTCTTAAGCTTCGGTACAACATCTTGTACTTATTGCAAAAGTGCTGCACCTTCCCTTCTACAACTAAGACATTTTGTATATTTGAAAAAATGTTCCCAGATTCCTCCTGATTTTAAGCTCCTGTAAACCAACATGGCTCTTCTCCTTGAAGTCTTTCTTCAAGGCTAAAAGCAGCTCCTTTGATCTCTTGATTGCCTTCTTTGTCCTTGACTAAAGCTGATGAAAATTTTGTGCAATGTCTTCTCTGAGCATGTTTCCTATAAGATGACCTAAAATGATTCCATTGGATCATCAATGGCATTATCATCAAATTAATAATATGGTTTTCATATCACTAAAATATCACTACTACTTTATTATAATCAGTAACCATTCTTTGTAAAGAATAATATGAGAAAAACTACAAATGAAATCTTAAAATAGATTGTTGCTGCCATTCATTACATTCATATTGAGCCACTCTGGTGCTGTGGTTAGAAGGTAGTATTACAGGCTACTTCTGCTGACTATCTGTTGCCAGCAATGTGACAGTTCGAATCTCTCTGGTTCAAGGTTGACTCAGCCTTCCATCCTTCCGAGGTCTGTAAAATGAGGACACAGCTTGTTGGAGGCAATATGTTGACTCTGTAAACCACTTAGAGAGGGCTTTCAAGCACTGTGAAGTGTCATTTATGTCTAAGTGCTATTGTGATTGATACAATCGTATACCATGTCGTAGATGCTAAAAATTAGATAGTTTCCTATTGAATTTTACTTATATACCTCTCTATCACAACACCTTCTTTAAAAAATTTCTGGAAGCTGGGAATTTTTTTAAGGAAATCAAAATAATTTGTCCAAGCATTATTATAATTTTTGCATACAAAATCATGATTTATCTACTTCCTTTATTAATGAAAATATATAAGAATCAATGACCAATATCTAATTGTTTTTCATAACTCCCAGTTTTGTCAGTAAGATTAAAATATATTTGAGTATAATGTTTTATTTTTTATTTTTTATTTTATTCAAATTTATACCCCGCACCTTCTCCAAAAAGGACCCAGGGCGGCGGTTTTAAGACCATTGTACCCACTTAACTCTCATACCATCCAGTGCTCAGTTAACTAGTTCCCCACTCATCACATCGTGAAGCATTTTGTTAATTCTTTGCTAAAAACAAATTATATCACCAGCATTCACACAATCTATTAAGGACATGGTAATGACATGTGGAACCATAGAAAAAGGTACAGGAAAGGATCAGATAAGATGGTTGGGTGGGAGGGGCAACTCACAGCTATGTAACAGGCAGAGAAAGAAACTCAGAGAAGGTCTTTTTTTATTATCAAAAAGGTGTTGAAAGATTTGTACTTTCACACTTACAAGATTCTGTTAATGTAGCCTTACAATAAAATAGTTCATCTGGTCATTTTTCCTATCTTGTACTACCTGAATGAAGATTGCAACTTTCTTCTTAACAAATGCTTGCTTTCTGGTAATCACCCAGTTGTTTTCAAGGATTTTATGAATACACTACTTATTTGGGGGTTTTCTTCAATTGATTGATGATCTTTCCTAATGTTCCCTATAATTGACCAATTATAGGGAACATTATAATTGTCATTATAATTCTCAATTATATTTTCTATACTTTTGGTCAATATACTATATGATTGAGAACTATTACTGAATCTTTGTTCTTGAGTTTTGAAGATAGTGGCAGCACTTGTTCTCACCTCACAACATTTCTAAGTTAAAATAGAATAGACTATCAGAGTTGGAAGGGACCTAGTAGGTCATGTAGTCCAACCTCCCTGCCCAAGCAGGAGAACCTACATCATTTCTGACAGATGACTGTCCAGTCTCTTCTTGAAAGCTTCCAGTGATGAAGCTTCCACAACTTCTGAAGGCAACCTGTTCCATTGTTTGTTGGTTCTCACTGTCAGAAAATGTCTCCTTATTTCTAATTTTGATATATTTATAAACAACGTACAAGAAAGATTAAATTTAAAAAGAGATAAGAAACCAAGATTTCTGCTTTTAAAATTCTTGGATGTTTCCATTCTAGTTCCATCCATTTCTCAAGAACAAAGAATTGTACAATCTTTCCCTGGTGAAATTACACTTGGATCAAAATGGAGTCCTAGCATGAGATCTATGGATTGATAGTAGGTTGATTGTTCCTGAGAAGGATCCCATCCACAAGCGATTGGGGAGTTTTGAAAGGCAGAGACTGAAAATCAACCAAGATGCTTTGTCACAGCTAAAGTTGCTCAACAAGGTGGGGAAAATATTGATGCCTTTTTTCATTTTTCCAAAGCCTTGGGACCTATAAAACATCTATAATTTTCTCAGACAAATAGGGAGGCTTCACTTCTAATGACCAAGGTATGCTTCAGATGCTATAATGCTGATTCATCTATACCTAAAATGAGATTTGAGGTGATTAGTATTTAGGACACAAATCATTGCCATTTAATGTCTCTTCTGAAATCTATCACCATAGAACTGGTGAGAGAGGGCCTCACATGCTGAGGATTTTTGTGCTAATAGCTTCAGGTTCACTTCTTCCTTGTCTTCAATTATCAAAGATGAAGACAATTCTGTTGATCAGTTCCGGGCTTCAGGTTTGGACTCAAAATCATGCCTATATGAAGAGTAGAGGAATGCATGTTAATTCCACTGTTAGGCGGAACCCCCTGGTTGTCACTTGATGCTTAAATGTTTTCCCAATTTCATCCCTTCAGACTTTATTAAGTAGAAAGGTCCCATTTTTTGCTATCTGATACGTCCCAAGAAAAGGAGGAACTAAATGAGGCATCTGCCTGCAATTGTATCTCCTGCAACCATTTGGAAGTATCCAGAGATTTCATATCTGTCTAAGTGAAGCCCAGAGACTTCTTGGGTAATGTTCATGTCTACCCCCATCCTACATGAATGATGAACCTCAACATATTTTCTTTGGCGTTTCTTCTTTCTCTTCTCAGTCTCTGCCTCAGTCCAAATGTGCGGATAAATGTCAGCCTGGATTTGTCAGGAAGGCTCGAGAAGGAGAGCCAGTTTGCTGCTATGACTGCATTCCTTGTCCAGAGGGGACTATCTCCACTCAGGAAGGTGGGTCCCACCATAGGGAAACCTACTGGGTTCATCCAGAGAACTTTGATCAATATGCATATCAAAACACATATAGGTTTGATGGTTTTGTTTTTAATTTTCATGGTGTCCAATTTCTTCCCTAAAGGGAGGGAAAAGAGGTTTGAAGGATAAGATAGGAAGAAGGAATAGAATAGAATAGAGCTGAAAGGAACTTTGAGATCTTCTAGTCCAGCCCTGCTCAAGGAGGAGAACTTATACCATTTCAGCCAAGTGACTGTCCAGTCACTGTCCAATTACCTTCAGTGATTAAGTGTTCATGATTTCCTAAGCAAGTTGTTCCACTGGTTAATTGTCTTCACTGTTAGGAAGTTTCTCTTTAATGCTAGGTTGCTTCTCTCCTTGGTTAGTTTCCAGCCACTGAATCACAATAGAGCTGGAAGGCACCTTGGAGGTCTTCTAGTTCAACCCCCAGCTCAAGCAGAAGAACCTAAACCATTTCAGATAGGTGACTGTTTAATCTCTTCTCAAAAGCTTCCAGTGATGGAGTGCCCAAGATTTTCTGGTGGCAAGCTGTTCCACTGGTTAATTGTCCTCATTGTTAGGAAGTTTCTCCTTAATGCCAGGTTGCTTCTCTCTTTGGTTACTACATGGACACATCTGGGCAACATTTTTGGAAGTGTCCACTTTTTCTCAGGGCCAAGAGTGGGAGAGAGAGACTGGCCCAAGGTCATCTGGCTGGTTTTGTGCCTAAGATGGAAATCACAGTTGCCCTGCTCCTAGTCTCTAGCAAACCAAAGATAGATTCCCTTGCTTTGCAAACTCCCCTTTTGGACTATTTTGCATACCATTGTGTGTGTGTGTGTGTGTATAGGTAGTTCTCAACAAAACATTCATTTAGTGACCATTCAAAGTTACAACATTACTGAAAAAGCAACTAATGACCATTTTTCACACTCATGTCCATTGCAGCAACTCCATAGTTATGTGATCAAACTTCAGTCATTTGGCAACTGATTCACATTTATGATGAGTTCAGGATCCCAAGGTCACTTGGTCCCCTTTTGAGATCTTCTAACAAGCAAAGTCAATGGAGAAGCCAGATTCACTTTACAATTGTTTTACTTCACGGCTGCAGTGATTCGCTTAACCAATGTGTTTGTTTGGGTAGAAAATTCCTCTTTCGTTTTGCTAGTTTGGATGTTTCTTTCCGTATTTCGATTTCTTAGAAACATCTTCATTCTTTGTAACGTGGGGAATGATTTTAGATCAATGCACTTTGCTCACCTAAAATAACTTTACCGGCCAAAAGGTACATCAGTCAATAATTCAATCAATCATTTAATCTTTATTAAATCATAAGTCATAAATCCTCATAAGCCAAAATATCTAATTGAGAGAAACAATGGAGGGAGAAAAATTGGGTTGAAGGAGCAAAAGAAAACCAAACAGAGGATTCACCATAAAACCATCACATGGGTCAGTGATGGCAAACCTTTCTGGCACCCAGTGCCCAAACTGGAACGTGTGCATGCCGGAGTGCTGGAACCCAAACACCAGCTGGACAGTGTGTGCATGCCTGTTGTTTGGTTGATTTGTGTGTGTGTGTGGGGGTGTTTTTGACTTGAAAAATGGCCTGCTTTTTGGGCATTTTGGGGCCATTTTCAGGTTATTTTTCAGGCAGTTTTTCAGGGCATTTTCCGGTTCTTCGAGGCTTGTGAAGACCAGCTGGCTGGTGCATTGGAAACCAAAAGAGCAGTTGGCAATGGTGCGCATGCCCACAAAAAGGGCTCTGCGTGCCACTTGTTTGCCATCACAGACATAGATAATACTTTCCCTCTTTTTCTTATCTTTTCCATTTTCTTTGTTGTTAAATAATGAGATGCAAACAATTATAACACCAACAAAAAGGAATGTAGTTGTGGTTCTGAAAGGGAAAAAAAAGTCTAATATATATTGTTGGGATCAAAAGGAATAGAAAGGAAAGGGAAAAAGAACTAATAAAAGACCCATTACTTAATATCCACAGATCCCAATGTTGAATTTATTATCTCTTTAAAATTGTTGCCAAATCTAGAGAGTTTGGAAATATATTGCTTCATCTTCTCCTTTTTATAGAGTAAAATGGTTTTGCAGGTAACAGACTGAGTTTCTCTTCTTGGATTCCTTCATGAATTAATCTTCCTCAAGATCAACAAAAACGAAATGCACAGGTACAGTATAGGTGGTACCTTGCTCAATAGTAGCAACTGTGAAAGGGATCTTGGAGTCCTAGTGGACAACCATTTAAATATGAGCCATCCGTGTGCAGCAGCTGCCAAAAAAGCCAACACAGTTCTAGGCTGCATAAACAGAGGGATAGAATCTAGATCACGGGAAGTGTTAATACCACTTTATAATGCCTTGGTAAGGCCACACTTGGAATACTGCATTCAGTTTTGGTCACCACGATGTAGAAAAGATGTGGAGACTCTAGAAAGAGTGCAGAGAAGAGCAACAAAGATGATTAGGGGCCTGGAGACTAAAACATATGAAGAATGGTTACAGGAACTGGGTATGTCTAGTTTAATGAAAAGAAGGACTAGGAGAGACACGATAGCAGTGTTCCAATATCTCAGGGGTTGCCACAAAGAAGGGGGTGTCAAACTTTTCTCCAAAGCACCTGAGGGTAGAAAGAAACAATAGGTGGAAACTAATCAAGGAGAAAAGCAACTTAGAACTGAGGAGAAATTTCCTGACAGTTAGAACAATTAATCAGTGGAATAGCTTGCCTCCAGAAGCTGTGAATGCCCCAACACTGGAAGTCTTTAAGAAGATGTTAGATAGCCATTTGTCTGAAATGGTATAAAGCTTCCTGCCTAGGCAGGGGGTTGGACTAGAAGACCTCCATGGTCCCTTCCAACTCTGCTATTGTATTGTATTATTGTATTATCTCTTTGTTTACAAACCTATTCATCAAATTCACACAAAGTGATTCTTGGTGGCACACAATTAAACCACTAATTCAAAATTACAACAATGGGATATAAATGCTAAAACGTAAGAGACAAATACATCAATGTGCTATCTACAAGGCAACCAGTGCACAAGGCACTGTTACCAGCGGATCCTGTTGAAACGATCAAATTCTAAGGAATTTCTAGAAGGCCTCATTGTTTGGAGATACTGTCAAAAGTCAGGGTAGTTAAGGATGTTTTAACTGGAATGGGCTCCCCTGAAGTAGGTACTATTGAGAGGAACTCCATGGATCCAACCATCCTGCATCCAATGTTTTGGTTTATAGTTTATTGAGAGCATGGTAAGTGGGTCAATCATCAATAACTGAGTTTAAACATTTTTGGGATAAACATATGCCCATCACCTGACAAAAATTAAAAAATAAATAAAAACAATAAATAAATAAACAAAATAAACAAATAAATAAATGAAATGAAATAAATCTTTTTTTTTTTAAATAGTCTTTATTGGTATAAATATAAAATATAACATTTAACAAATATACAACGTACATTTTTAGGGCAGAAGGGGGGGAAAGCAGAGTGGGGAGATAGGAAAGTGAGAAAAAGGGGGGTGAACATACCGGGGATATAGCTATTCCCCCAATTCAAAAGTTTTTGTATGTCCCAGTCTGTTCTATCCATTGTTATATACATTTTAATATAACTGTCTGTATATGTATCTCTACGGTTGTCTTAAGTTCACTATCGCCTCACTTGTTCCTTGTATTTATTTCACATTTATATTAGTTGGTTGTTTGCTTTGGTATCCTTTTGATCTTTTATCGTACCATATGTACCACCTTTCCCATGATTGAGCATAAGTTGATTCTGCTTTGTCCCTTAAAACATATGTTAGCTTATCTGATTCAGCACAGTTAAAAAATTTTGATATGATTAATTGGTCCGTTGGTATGTTGCAGTCTTTCCATTGTTGGGCGATGGCCATCCTTGTTGCAGTTGTTATATGTATGAAAAGGTACCAGTCTCTGTTCTCAATTTGGTTTGGTTTAATGCCAATTAGGTAATATTCCGGTTTGAGGGGAAAGTTGATACCTACTATTTCCCACAACCAGGTCTGTGTCTTCTTCCAAAGTTGATTGATTCTTGGACAAGTCCACCATTGGTGGAAGAACGTACCCCTGGCCGTTTTACATTTCCAGCATCTATCAGAAGTATTCGGGAACATGTACGCTATTCTGGCTGGTGGTAAATACCACCTGTACAGCATTTTGTATAGGTTCTCCTTAAATGAGGAGGCCAGGGTCATTTTGATAGATTTGCTCCAAATTGTTTGCCATTCATCCAGTGTAATGTTCCTTCCTATGTTTCTTCCCCAAGCAATCATAGCACCTTTGACTATTTCCTCACCGATGTAGCCTTGTAAAAGTAATTTGTATGCTTTGGAGATAAATTTAGTCGGTGAGTCCCATAGAATCTTATCAGTATCCTGTTTTGATGGGTAAATTCCAAATTGTTTTTTATCCCTGTTAAATTTAGACATTGCTTGGGTGTAGGACCACCAGTCTATTTTCCACCCCCTTTGCTCTAAGTCTGCCCTTGTTCTAATATTGCCAATTTCGTCTATCAAATCATCATAGGTTAAGTTTCTTTTTGAGTTATGAACTGTTGGGTAAGTCACTGCCTCAATTGGTGCTAGCCATCTTGGAATTTGGTTATAAAATTGTTTGATTTTTAACCATGACATAAAAAGAGTCGCCCTAGTATGATGGTTTATAAAACTTTTGGGATGTTTGTTATTTTTGGGCCAGAGATATGAATGCCAACCCTGGGGCAAATCATGGCCTTCAAGTGCCAATATTCGATTCCTTGAGAGAGTGACCCAATCTTTAACTCAAATTAATGTTGATGCATAATAATAGAGCTCCCAGTTTGGTAGTCCCAGGCCTCCTTTCAATTTGTGTTCCTGGAGCATTTTTTTTTTAATACGTGCTTTTTTTCCCTGCCAGACAAATTTAAGAGAGATCTGATCTAATTTTTGGAAGAGTTCTTTGTTTGGTTTTACAGGTGCTGTTTGAAATAAGTATGTCCATTTTGGTAAGATATATGCC
The DNA here is from genome assembly GCA_039707465.1 of Rhabdophis nuchalis. NCBI lineage: Eukaryota > Metazoa > Chordata > Lepidosauria > Squamata > Natricidae > Rhabdophis > Rhabdophis nuchalis. The sequence continues at coordinate 9,685,847 of CM077646.1, forward strand.
TTAATAGCTGCTATCCTTCCTAATAAAGATATCGGGATTTTACTCCAATTTTCGAGTTGCCCGGCCATTTCTCTTATTAGTTTATTATAGTTTAGCTCTTTAATTGCAGAACATCTATTGGTTAGCCAGATTCCCAGGTATTTCACCTTTTTAACGATTTCAATTCCCATTAATTCTTGTATTTGCTCCTTTTGTTTCCCTGTTATATTTTTGGTTAATATTTTAGTTTTTTGTTTGTTGATTTTTAAACCGGCCACCTCCCCATATTCTTCTATTGCTGTAATTAGTTTGGATCCTGAAGTCAGAGGTTCCTCTATTATGAAGACCAGGTCATCCGCAAATGCTTGTATTTTATATTCTTCCCCTCTGACTTGTAGGCCTCTAATATTTTTCTCTTGTCTAATTGTATTTAGTAGGGGTTCCAATATCAAGATAAACAAAAGGGGTGATAGTGGGCAGCCTTGTCTAGTACCCCTAAATATTGGAATCCTATCTGATAGCACTTTGTTTAATAATACTCTTGCCGATTGTGTTTTGTATATAGCTTGGACTGCTTTGGTGAATTTAGGACCAAAGTCCATATTTTGTAATTGTTGGATAATAAATGTCCAATTAACCCTATCGAATGCTTTTTGTGCATCCAGGAAGATCATGCTCATTTGTTTTTCTGGGTGTGCCTCATAATACTCTAAACAATCCATTATTATCCTTACGTTATCCCTCAGATATCTTCCTGGTAAAAACCCGTTTTGGTCTTGATGTATATAATTGGACAAAAATAATTTCAGTCTTCCAGCTAAGATTGTCGTGAATATTTTGTAGTCAACGTTTAGCAGTGAGATGGGTCTGTAATTTTGAATTTGGGTTAAATCTACCCCCGGTTTAGGAATCAAGGAGATGTAGGCCTCAGTCCATGATTGGGGTATTTCCCCTTTTACTAAAACTTCATTGAATAAGTCTTTCATTTGTGGGACTAAGATCTCCCCTAGCCCTTTGTACAATTCCCCTGGTAGGCCATCTGGGCCTGGCGTTTTCCCACCTGGTTGTTTCTTAATTGCATTTTCTATCTCTTCACTTGTTATTTCTGCATTTAATGTGGTTTTATATGCGTCTGGTACTATTCCACTTTGATGTTTTGTGAGATAGGCGTGAATCTTATCCTTGTGTAATATCTCTTCTGCGTAAAGTGAAGTAAAAAAATCTTGTACTATTTTTAGCTTTGACTCCATAATATTTGTTATTTCCCCTTTATTATCTTGGAGGGCCCCTATTTTCCTCATTTCAGTTTCTTTTTTTAACCTATATGTTAACCATCTTCCAGGTTTGTTAGCATGTTCAAAATGGGATTGTCTAGCTTTCTTTATTTTATCCGCCAGTTGTCTCTGGTCCAGTATTGAGATTTTGTGTCTTAAAAGATTAATATTTTCCCTTGCCCTTATGTTTTGTGGATCTTTCTGAGCTTCCCTTTCCTGGTTTTGTAAAGTTAATACTAGTTCCCTTTTTTTCCCCCTCTCCAGTTTCCATTGTCTAGCTGTGTATTTTATTGCTACTCCCCTTATTACTGCTTTTGCTGTATCCCATATATTTTGTAATGAGGTGTCCTGTCTTTTATTTTCGAATGAAATAAATCAAGGTGAGTCACTGAGAGATAAGAATCTTGTGGATTACCTCAGAGAAGGGAGTTTATGGCACCAGATATTTCTTCTTTTTATTTAATACTAGCCGTTCCCGGCCACGTGTTGCTGTGACCCAGTCTAGTTAAATGGCCAACCAATCTGTGTGTAGATAGACACCTGCACACACAAACACATACCCACAACCACCATATAACCCCCAACCTACCTACCTACTGTATTTCTCCCTCTCTCTATCCCTCTACCTACCTACCAACCTACCTACCTAACTACCTACCTACCTACCTACCTACCTACTGCATTTCTCCGTCCCTCTCTCTATCCCTATAGCTGCCTACTACCTACTTATCTTACGGACAGAGTATTTTATGTCATAAAGGATAATAATACATAATACATTTGGCCCACTGCTCTCTCTGTATCCATATACCTATCTTTTTTACAATGTTTTACATTTCCGTTGCATGTACCTGGCACAAGTGTGACATCTACACAATCTATATATATCATTGGTGCCATATTTGAAAGAAACGTGTGAAAATTTGGAAGGGATCGGTGCAGTACTTTTGGAGATTACCTGTTTTGAACAAACTCTTGTTACATTTGTATTTACAGTGGTACCTCGGTTCACGAACGCCTCTGTTCACGACCAATTCGGATTACGACCAAAAATTTCCCAAAAAATGTGCCCCGGTTCACGAACACCGTTTCGGTTCACGAACGGAAAAGTTCGTAAAAATACGCTCCGCTTCACGAACTCCGCCTCGCTTCACGAACTCCGCCTCGCTTCACGAACTCCGCCCTCGCATCACGAACAGAAAAGTTCGTAAAAATGCTCGGATTCACGTACCCCGCCTCGCTTCACGAACCGGAGCCGCGGACATTTTAAAAACAAGGTCAGAACGGATTAACCGGATTTACATTGAACCCTATGGGAAACTGTGCCTCTGTTCACGACCAATTCTGTTCGCGAACAGAGTCAGTTCAAGAATCACGACCAAAAAACAAGGTCGGAACGGATTAACCGGATTTACATTGAACCCTATGGGAAATTGTGCCTCGCTTCACGACCAATTCGGATCACGAACAGAGTCAGTTCACGAATTAAGTTCGTGAACCGAGGTACCACTGTATATAGATTGGGGTCTTTTGTAGTTGTATATATTGGTGTGGTTTTTTTTTTTGCTGGAATGTATCTACCTATAATTTATTGAGGCTTTCCTGTCCCTCGGTATGAAATCTCATCTAAAGGTTTTCTTGAAATTTGAAAGACTATGAAAGAAATGTTACTTTGTTTTCTCAGATACTGAAAAATGCACGAAATGCCTAGACGATCAATATCCAAACAAGAATCGAGTCAAATGTATCCCAAAAAGAAAAACCTTCCTGTCCTATGAAGAACATCTGGGCATAATCCTTGTCTCCTTTGCTCTACTCTTGTTCCTAACCACAAGCCTTATTTTAATCATATTCCTTAAATATATTGAAACTCCCATTGTCAAAGCCAACAACCGGGACCTCTCCTTCATCCTCCTGATCTCCCTCCTGCTTTGTTTTTTGTCCTCCTTCCTCTTCATTGGCCATCCAAGGAAAGCCACCTGCCTTCTCCAACAAACAGTGTTCAGCATTGTCTTCTCAGTAGCTGTGTCTTCTCTGTTGGCCAAAACAATCACGGTGGTGCTGGCTTTCCTAGCCTCAAAACCAGGGAACAAGATGAGAAGATGGTTGGGGAAGAGCTTAGCCAACTCCATCATCCTTTCTTGTTCTGGTGTACAAATTTTCATTTGTGCTATGTGGCTGGGAGTTTCTCCCCCATTCCCAGATTCTGACAAGCGCTCCCAGTCTGGAGAGATCATCCTTCAATGCAACGAAGGCTCTGTTGCCATGTTTTATGTTGTCCTTGGCTACATGGGTTTCCTAGCTGCCATTTGCTTCACAGTGGCTTTTCTGGCCAGGAACCTGCCTGGGGCCTTCAATGAAGCCAAGTTGATCACCTTCAGCATGCTAGTCTTCTGCAGTGTCTGGGTCTCTTTCCTGCCCACCTATCTGAGCACCAAAGGAAAGTCCATGGTGACCGTGCAAATCTTCTCCATCTTGGCCTCCAGTGCTGGATTGCTGGGCTGCATCTTCTTCCCCAAGTGCTACATTATCCTCCTGAGGCCAGATCTAAACACAAAGGAACAACTAATGATAAAAGCACGGACCTGATGATGAAAGTGGTTCTTCGGATTATAACGTTTAATTTTTGATTGCAGTTCTTGGTTTATATGCTTCATTTGCCTCTGTTTGACAACTCATGTTATTTAAAACTGAAGGAGATAAAAAGTAGTTATTTTAATCAATATAATGATAATATAACAATAAATAAACAATAACACAACTTAACCATTAATATTTGCATTTTAAAACAATTGGTAGCCCTCTTTTTTCTTAGCACACAGGTTAGCCAATATTTGGCTTAAGCAATCCTTTAAGAGAGGAGACATGTGAACCAAGTCCTGAGCTTTGGACTACTTTAAGATTGATAGGTATCTTCAGAGTTAGTTAGGATCTCAACCTCATCTCTTTCACGGTTCTTTCAGAATGGGAATTTCAATTCCCCCAAGGTCTGGTTTTATTGGGAGGAGAAGAGTTAATGTAGATAATACAGTGTTGCAACTTCAACAGTTCTATTTGGGTTTGGTGCTCTTTCTCAGGAATTTCCCTTAGGTTAAGCTCCAAATCAATTTTCACTCTTTTCGTGGCCTCCCATTCCAGCTTCTCTAGGCTGAGGGGTTGAAGAGACTTCCTGCCTTCTGGTGAGGAATCTTTTGTAGCAGAGATCTTCATAGCTTGAGCCTTTCTGAGATGGTTCTGAGTCTTTGTCACTTGTCAGCTGTGTGACTGTCCTAGCGCTACCTAGCCTAGCTTATTATCAGAGGAAGATTTTTTTTTAAACCCTCTTGATTCCCTGGATACCCCCTAGTGTTCAATATCTCTCTTCTACCATCTTATAATAATAGAAAAGGTGTCTTCAAGGGCAAACAACATTCCCCTCCTCTGAGCTCCTTCAGTCCGAAGAGACCCATCTATGGGGGAACAGCTACTGCCCAATTTGCTCTCCTTGTTCCTTCCCTTCTTCCTCTCCAGCCCTCTGAGGTACCAGAAGAGGATTGAAGGGGAAATCCTCACCTCATCAGAGAGTGTGACCTCTGATGATTGGCAGTGGAAAAATATATATTTTTTCTTTGAAAAGGGAAGATTCCTCTATTCTCTGGTACCTTCTACTGTTCCCTATTCTACTGCTTGGGAAAATCAGATATAGGGCCCAAAGCAAGCAATGAAATCCTAAAGGTAAAAGTTCCACTCAAACATAAGTGCTAGTCATTCTTGACTCTAGTGGATGGTGCTCAGATCCATTTCAAAGCCAAAGAGCCTGCACAGTTCGAAGTGGTCATTTTGCCAGCATGACAAATCATTGAAGGCGCATGGAACACTGTTACCTTCCCACCAAAGGTAGTTCCTATTTTTCTACTTGCATGTTTACATGCTTTCGAACTGCTAGGTTGGCAGAAGCTTAGACAAGTAATGAGAGCTCACTTCGTTATGTGGTGCTACAGATTTGAACCGCCAAATTGCTGACCTTTCTGATCAACAAGCTCAGCATCTTAGCCACTGAGCCACAACATCCCTAATGAACTCCTACTCCAGAGTTTATTTGCATGCTTTGGTGGAACTCCTTCAAATAATATTAAGACGGCTCCCACACAACTAAGATGATTAAGGGCCTGAAGACAAAAACTCCTTCAAACAAAGAGATACAGTCATATCATACTCTACCATCCCAACACATAATGTGATGCGTTTTTTACGAGTTTTCATGTTGTTATTGTCAGGCCTGCAGTCATCTTTTCTTTTGGATCTTTGGCCTGCCACACTTTTTATTATTCTACTTTGCATTTTCTATTGTGGGGAAAATGGGAGGGGGGAGTCACATACTATGTAGCCATAACAAAATTCTTTCTAGAAAGCCAAGGTCATCCATTGTCTTTGGATCTCTGCACCTGACCAGAACTGGATGGGTGGAACTGCCAGCATGGCAGTGGGAGATTGGACCATGTGTTGGACTTGTGGGTGTAGGGGCAAGATCATGAACTTTCAACTGGGTGGGGAATACCAGGAAGCTTTTAGATTCGGGTTTTCCCAAATGTGCCAACATGGCTGTCTTAATAAATTGGAATTTGAGCAATACTTTGCCTTGAACTCTGATTTACTTTTGGATGCTATTTGGAACCCTGGCAATTATGTTTAAAGTTATAAGCCATCCAAAGTCACTTTTATGTGGGGTGCCCATTTACATTGGTTTCTTAGAATCAGAACTGTATAGTTGTGTAACAACACCTATTCAAACTACATAGAAAGTTACAAGATTTGGCAACAAGAAGACAAGCAGCAGAAACTATAACTGGGAATAAAAGGACAGGTAGGCATTACCCACACCACCATCACTCAAAGTGAGACTTGGTATATTGTTACTGGTTTCTTTAGAAATATAAAGGAATATAAATAGAAGTAACTTTAGGAATAAGAGGAATACCTCCTCCCCATGTCCATCTTGCTCCCTTCCTGCTCATGTTTGTCAATTTTAAACCAATTTTAATGCTATTATTTATTATTTTAATCTTTTCTTTTGTCTTGTAAGTTGCCTAGAGTCATCTCTAGCCAAGATCATCAGTATTTAGATTTAATAAATAAACAAACAAACAAACAAATAATCAAAAGCTGATAATCATGCCTACTAAATGAAATTTTTGAAAATAATAGATTTGGGTTTTTTTATTTTTTTATTTTCAAACATACAAAATACACAAAAACAAAATTTAGGCATAAACTACATTTACATAATATATTGGAACTTCGTGTTCCTTCTTATAGCAGTTTCAAATTGGTACAATTCTCCTTATATTATTTCCCCTTCTAATATATTTTGTTTGAGTTTCACCATTTTTAACCCTCTTATTTTACTTATCTATCTGATATATTGGGTGATTACCTCTAATAAGTTTAAACTCTTTTGAGTGCATCTATACATGGTAATCCTCCTTAACTTCTTTATTGGGCTTTACTGGCTTCTTTCATTGACTCTTGTTTCTTTCCTCCAACCTCCTATGCCATTTCCCCCATATCTGTTTCTTCTTTCCCCTGAATTTCTTTTGTTAATTTGTCCATTTCGGCACAGTCTGTAACCTTTCTTATTATTTCGTCTCCGCTTGGTATCAATTTATTTTTCCATTTCTAAGCGAAAGCAATCCTTACCATCATAATTATATGTAGAATTAAATGCTGGATTTCTTTTTTATATTTGATGGTCATTATTCCTAATAAAAACACTTCTGGTTTCTGGTTTGACTCCTGTTGTTATCGATTCCAACCAATTTTTAATCTTTTTCCAATACTTTTTGGCTTCCTCACATGTCCACCATATGTGACAATATGTTCGTGTGCTATTTTCCATTTCCAACATTTTGGTGATATACTTGCTGAGATTTTTGCTAACCTTGCTGGTAGTAGGTGCCATCTGTAAAACATTTTGTTCTGGTTTTTCTTCTATGCAGCTGATAGTGTCATTTTTAAATTTGTCCCTCCCCAATTTTTCCCATTTACTTAACTCAATATTGTACCCAAAGTTATGTGGAGGCTTAGCGTTATCAGACTGAGAGATATCCTCACAAGCAGTAACACTAACATGGTTGAAGGACTGGATGGAGTTAAAAAATAAAATAAAATAGTAGATTTGTTACAGTCATTTTTTTCAATTTTATTTGGACATGAGATGTTCTTTGGTGTTCAGATCTGGCCTAAAAGTAATAATGTAGCATTTGGGGATGAAGATGCAGCCCAGCAGTCCAGCATTGGAGGCCAAGATGGAGAAGACCTGAACAGCCACCGTGTACTTCCCCTTGGTGCTCAGGTAGGCAGGCACAAAGGACGCCCAGACACTGCAGAAGACCAGCATGCTGAAGGAGATCAGCTTGGCTTCGTTGAAGGCCCCAGGGAGATTCCTGGCCAGGAAAGCCACCGTGAAGCACACAGCAGACAGGAAGCCCATGTACCCAAGGGCAACATAAAACATGGTGACAGAACCTTCATTGCATTGTAGGATGATCTCTCTAGTTTGGGAGTGCATGTCAGAGTCAGGGAATGGGGGTGAAGTGCCCAACCAGATGATGCAGATGACAGCTTGAAGACCAGAGCAAGAAAGGACAATGTAGTTGGCCAAGCTCTTCCCCAACCATCTCTGCACCTTATCCCCTGGTTTGGTGACCAAGAAGGCTAACACCACTGTGATCGTTTTGGCCAAGATGGAAGAAATGGCAATGGAGAAGACAACGCTGAAGGATGTTTGTCGGAGGAGGCAGGTCACCCTCCTTGGCCGGCCAATGAACAGGAAGGAAGTCAAGATGGAAAGCAGGAGGGAAACCAGGAGGATGTAGGAGAGGTCCCGGTTGTTGGCTTTGACAATTGAGGTTTCCATGAATTTAATGAAGATTCCTAAACCAAAGCCTGTGGTTAAAAAGAGGAACAAGGCAATGGAAGTCAGGACGATCCCCAGATTTTCCTTATAAGAAAGGTAGCTTTTAATCTTGGGAATACAGTAAACTCGCTTGGTGTTTGGATGTTGATCATCAGAACATTTGGTACATTTGTCTGCATCTGAAAAAGAGCAAGAGTAGCATCTCTCTTTAATATGTCCTTTAATCAAATGCATTGTTTGGTGTGAATAGAGATAGGGATGTAAAGATGAAGGCAAAATGTTTCTTCATTTCCCTCCATGTAGAACATCTTAATATTACTTTTTTGATGTCACCATTTCCTCAATGAACATTGAGAGAGAAGGAAGGAAGGAAGGAAGGAAGGAAGGAAGGAAAGAAGGAAGTTCCACCATTTTACCTTTTTACTACTGAACCTCTTGAAAATTGGAGCCCAGCCTTTTGTCAAAGCTTTAAGGCACCAATGAGATCCTGCCTACAATGGAATGAAGTACATGTGAAGGGTTGCTTAGTGAAGCTTATGACAGCTGAAGTGGATAGATGCTACTTTTGCCATGGAGATGTTAGGTGGAGTTCCCCCTGAAGATGAGTTAGATATGGAGTGGGGACATCTAAATGCATTCCTCTGTTTATATAAGCAGAAAGAATGTCATCTTCCTTAAAGTCAAGGAAAAAGTCATGATTCTTATCTCCTTTCCCCTCCCTTCCCTCTTTTCCCCTCCCCTCCCCTCCCCTCCCCTACTCTACTCTAATGTGTCAGGACTCAGATAATGACTTTATAGAGGAGCCTCCAGCAGAACCTGTGTAATGTCAGCCTCAAGAAATACAAATAGGAGTCACTTAAGGCTGAGCGAAAAGGCTGCTCAGGCTGACCATCTGAATAGATAGAGCAGTCAAAGGATTATTATGTAAGGCTGCCCAGCCCCTTCTGTTCTCAGAAAGTAGAATGAAGAGAATAGCCAATTGGCACAATTTCAGCAAAAAATTAAAACCTTTGTTTAAAGACAGGTGGTTGCAATCTGAAACTGTGGCTTCCCAAAATGCCCATCAGACATGGATGTTTGCAAAAATCTGATAAATCCTTCAAAAAAAAAATCAAATACCAGATTAATCTCTAAGATCTGTTCTTATAATTCACTATGACATAAATGCATATCTTGATCAAGACTCAGAGAGGTGGGATCCACTCTGGTTAAGCCTTCCAAAATGCATGTTCATGGAAAGCCTCAGGATCTCTGATCCTTCCCAAAGTCTTCCCCTTTCTTCTACTGTCACCCACCTTCCATGGTGGAGATGGTTCCTTCTGCACATGGACGACAATTGAAGCAGCAGATGGGCTTCCCTTCCTGAGCCACCTTCATGAACCCAGCAGGGCAGCTTTCCACACACCTGGAAGGAGGCAGGGGCTGGCCAGAAGGAAAGAAAAAATAACATCCACAGCATAATTTATTTTACTTCCTAAAGAAGGTAAAAGGAAAAGTTTGGGCATTTTCAGTTCAAGGTTTAGCTAAATTTGAAGATTCTAAGAATCTTGGAGCTGATCAAACTGGCTGTTTGGCTACTGTATTTATCTTCTCTTCTAATTCTTCTCCCACTAGAATTTTATTTTAAGTTCTCAATGTGTGGCTACTTAAAAGAAAGTTGAATAGATGTCTGCTTTGTCCAAATCCACCATTTTGTCCTATGATTTAACTCTAGCTCCTTTGCAAAGACTGACACACCATTAACTGGAATAGTTCAGGATATTTTTCTCCTAGACTCCTGAACAACCCACCAAAAATTAAATTTCCCATCTGGGAGAAGTGAGATTACATCCCAGGTCTGTTCCTGCCCCAACTCTGCAATCCTCTTGATAAATTATTATTTTTTAAATAGAATAATGTCTTTTCTCCACCTTGTTTGTCATTTCCACCTTTGCAATAGCATTCTGGTTCATCATCAACTTGAAATCCAAGGATCCCACTCTTTCTAGGCTCCCAACAGACACTTTGCTAAGAGACTTATTGGAGAAAACCACCGTGTTCACAATGTCCAGGTCTCCTACCAGCTCTCCATTCTCACCCAAATATACCCCCTTGATGGAATTATTATAAAACTGAGAAGTTTGAAGGAAAGGATGAAGCTGGAATGGAAGAGAAAATGGACAATGTTACACATGACATAAAAATGGGCATAAAGATGGAGGAGTCTTTGTTAAGGCTCTTCCATCTGACCTCGTATGAAGGATCTGTACTGAGGAAGATAGAATAAACATCTTCTTAGAAGGACCAAGAATGGCCTGGAAAATAAGGATAGTGAAGGATGTCCTTCATCTCTTCCTTTCATAATTGTTACTGTAGAGTTTGGACAACCAAAGAGAAGTATGGCAAAGGATATCTCCAGTGTGAACTAATGAGGTCCAAAATTAAAACCCAAAAGGAAATGGATGTTGTGCACAAGGAAACAGAAGAAATTATGTCAGTAAGGCCAAAATGAACATCAGATGGCCCACACAGAAACAATGCCATAAACAACTGGAGTACAGGTCAATGGGCAGATAGGCAGAGCAATATCTTTGCTCACTTTGAGGATGAATAAGGAAGCCTTTGGTCTACTAGTAGGCTGTGCTTACGAAACTCTGCACTGAAGAGAAGATGAATCACAGGCATGGAGAAAAGGACCCAGATCTTCACTGTGGATGAAGATCTCTGGTAACATCTCCTTTCAATTTTATGGAACATACGTAGAATAATTATGGAGCATTCTTCACTCTTGCTGATTCTAGAGTTTTTCCCAGGCTAGCCCTTCATCTTCTCACCCGAACTTAGTCTTCTTGGCATCTTCCCCATATGCTACTGCTTTGTGAGATCTTTTGTTATCTGTGATTCTACTGAAAGTTTTGAACTAAGGAAGAAGAATCAAAGGAATTCCTAGGCAAAGAATGAGATCCACTCTGGATAAAGACTGTCCTGGAGCAGAAGGGCAGCCCAATAAGTGAGAAGGTCAGAAATTTTAGATAGCTTAATACACACAGGACACTTTTTAGTGTTTGACATGATAATAGTCCTGCTTGTTTTAAAAAAAAGAGTCAAAGAAGAAAGAGGTGTAGGAAAATATTTTTACCCAAAAGCTTGTAAAAAGAAATTGGAAAAGAAATTAGCAAGGTGAAATGAATGCCAAATAGACAGCAATGGAAAATTGGAGTTTAATTTAATTTTTATATTCAGTATAACAGTAAAACTATTGTCAGAATAAAAAATAAGTACCTGCCAAGCCTTCAGCATGGGGGTCTCCAAGTTTTTATCACCCATAAATGTCCTCCTGTATCTGGATATATAAGCTGCATTTAAGGCATGTGCCACAGCCCGGATTGTGTTGTAAATGAAATAGTTGTCCCCACTCAGGATTGAATCTATTTCTTCCTTTTTGAGAAACTCCAGGTCTTCTCTCTGCCTGCACTGTCTCCAGACTTTCACTGAAAAGGCATTGTGGGTGTGGGAACACAGGAAGGAGGTCTCTACATAGTTTCTCATAAGAAAGTAAAATTTGAAATGCCCACCATAGTTTGCAACTTGTTTTTTCTTCATAGGAAAGGAAAATATGCTATGGATGTATTGAGCAGGAAAGGCTATTTCTTTCAAATATCTATTGATGTCCAAGCGGATTGTGATGATTAGGACTTTTCCTCTAAGAGGTTCAGTAACTCTTTCAAATATCTGAAGAATAAGGTTAATCCCGATAGCGAGTGTGTTCATATCTGCAGCATAAATAAAGACATTCACTCTTCCCCAATTGCGATATGGTTGGAAGTCTATGATCATTTTAAAAAGAGCTGTGGAAAAGGTTTGTGATACAACTGGGCAAATGCCATTTCTGACCAGCATGGAAGTCAACGTCCTCATGGATCTTTCTCCATTCTCAGTGTCTGGAGCAAAGAGACCCACCAAGGTCCACCTGAAATGGAGGAGCAGCTTCACCATCCCTGGGTACTGCGCTCCTTCAGCAGGGAGCATTGGGTAGAAGGAAGGATTTTCGTCACTCAGAACCTGGGAATCAAAACCGTGATTGATCTGACAAGGAAAAAAAGTATATTTTATCAGAGACAACAAAAACAATATCTATCCTTAAAAGAGGAATTGTTCCACTCCATGCAATGAAGAACCCTTTGTAGGGAGTCTCTAGTCATTTTGCTCTTACATTGCTTCTCTTCTCACTTCAATGTAGCATCTGGCTGTTGCAGATGCACACAGTCTGCATTATGAGTGTACGAGGGAGAAGGTGTCTCTGCTTGGATCTTTCTCTTCCATTTGATAGAACCGTCATCCTTATTTCATATAATTCCCATAATAGAACTTTGCTCTTCATTTACAACAGATATGTTGTAAGTGAAAATAAGTTGGTATCTTATCTTGCTGTAAGTTGCTTGTCTAAAAATGCTCTTCCCAACAAAGACACACCTGTGGGATTTTGTAGGTTCCCAGCATAGTCAAAATCTGGAAGGAGATGTCAGTATCAGCCGCTTCCAGAACAGCCACTGTGTTTCTCTGCCTTCCACAGCTGTAGTTGGGAACGTTGGCCTCCACCTCTGAAAGCAGGTCCAGCAAAGCCTCCGAGGTCATTTGTGCTCTGAAATAATTTTCATACATGTTGCATCCCAGGGTGACATTGAGCAAAATGTTGGGGTCCTTGTTGATCGCTTGGATTGCAAAAAGGAAAGATAGCATTTTCCAGTACTCTGTTGCTGATTTCCTGAAAGTATGGAAACAATATTTTATTTAACGGTTCTTTCAACAATTGTATTTCTAATCCATTTAAGGCTGAGAAGTTTGGAGGCATTTCATTATATATTTGATGGTGGTGGTTGTTTTGTTTTGAAATCTCCCCAAAATCTCTCCTCTATCTCTCATTTTTTCCATTTTTGTTTTGCTTTTTGGATATTGAAGGCATATTATGTCTGAAGTAATCTATTTATTATTAGCTTTCTCTCATTCTTTTTTAAATTTATATTTATTAAGACATTTTACAGAAAATGAAATATTAAACAAAAGAAAGAAAGAAAGAAAGAAAGAAAGAAAGAAAGAAAGAAAGAAATAGACAAAGGAAGAAAAGGTGCAAGAAATTAGAGAAAAAAACCCATCTTCCAACCTTCTTTTCAACAGTTAATTTTTAATTTGTGCAGATTCTGACATTTTCACAATCTAGTCTTCCACTGTGGGAATTCCACGATTCTCCCATCATTGGGCATTCCATATTGTTGCTGCAGTTACCATATATAAAATTCATCCACTATGATTTTTTACTAATTTATTATTCCAAAGTCCCAATAAAAAGGGGTTTTTTTCTTCACAATTTTTAGCTTTTCAAATTCTTTGCATTATTGTGTCAATTGCTATCTAAAATTACTTAGCTATGTCTCAAGTCCTCCCTGATTGATAAAACCTTCCCCCATGCTTTTCCCAATCCCTGCCTTGTTTGGAAACATGTTATAAATCAGGCATATCGCTGAAAAGAGGAAAATAATGAGAGAAAAAGAGAAAAGGTAGCAGATTAATGAGAGCATTCATTGTAAGAGAGGTGGCTGGAACTTTAGAATCCAGGGTGGAATTGAGAGGTTTTAACTCTATGCAGGAACTTTCACATACCAAGAAAATTGAGTCAAAGGAGATTTGTTGAAGCTTACTGGGAGAAGATACATCCTCGTTGCAGAGACAATGCCACCAATGAGAATCTCTCCTGGCCTGTAATAGTTCTCTGGATGCACCTCTTCCCTCTTCAGAGTCAGGATGCATTTGGCTCTGAGACTTCCCAGAACTTTCTGGGGCAGCAGCAGCAGAAGAAGAAGCAACATGACTTGTGTTCCTGATGGAGTCTCCAGCCTTGCTTTGAAGACACAGAGATATGAAGAGGTGGAAGAAACCAAAGAACCTTTCCAAGACAGAAGCTCCAGAGGTTTCCTAATCCAGACAGAGTCCAGCCAAGTCTTCATATCTGCATCCCCTGTCATGAAAAGCCTTCAAGGTTTGTTCTTTCTCCAGGGACATTATGCCCCCATGATTTTTAAGGGCAAAGACATTAGCCAACAAGGCTTTGATGAGTGGAAACATTCTATGGCTGTGTATGTTTCTCAAAGCAATCCAAAATGTCTTTTGAGATTTTTCACCAAGAGAAGAAATAAATCACTATGATTTAAATAATGGCCACAAAGAGAGGCATGTCTCCCTGAGCTCTGAGTGAGTCAACAGGCAGGTCTGCCCAATGGGAAGAGTCACAAATGGGGTGAAACTCTGAAGATGAACCAAGGAGGGAGGGAGAAGATGCTCCACAAATGTATCATACTAAAAAATTCTTGATACATTCCATCTTCCAAAGAGAATATTAGCATGAGTCTGAAATGTCAAGTTTCAATATGGATACACTTGATCCTGAATTGTGATGGACTTTGGCTACCTTTGTTAAAAGATGGTAGTTGCTTTGATCAATTATTTGACCAATTCTTCCCTCTTATAATGTACCAAACCAGAACAAAATCCCTGAGGATTACTTTTATTTGTTACTAGCCGTTCCCGGCCACACATTGCTGTGGCCCAGTCTGGTTAAATGGCCAACCAATCTGTGTGTAGATCTACACCTCCACAACCACGTACACACAACCACCGTATAACACCCAACCTTCCTACCTACTGTATTTCTCCCTCTCTATTCCTCTACCTACCTACCTACTGACCTACTGTATTTGTCCCTCTACCTACCTACCTACCTGCTTGCCTACCTACTGCATTTCTCCTTCCCTCTCTCTATCCCTATAGCTGCCTACCTACCTACCGTATTTCTCCTTGAATCTTATGGACAGAGTATTTTATGTCATAAAGAATGACATAATACCCGTGGCCCACTGCTCTCTCTGTATCCATCTACCTACCTTTTTTACATTTTTTTACATTTCCATTGCATGTACCTGGCACAGGTGTGACATCCACACTATATATATATATAGTCTCCGAAAGTACTGCACCAATACATACATACATATATACATACATACATACATACATACATACATACATACATACATATATGAGAGAATATTTTCACAACTTTTGTTAAGGGCCCCTTTAAGGGAGGAGACAAACTGTCATCCTTCTCTGCCTTTCGACTCAACCCAGAGATCATCTAGACAGAGAGCCAAATGAGATTATTGTTGTGTGAAATTTTTTAGATATGTGTTAGATTAAATAAGAGACCAGGATGGATCCATTTCGGGCTTATTAGCCCTCTTCAGCTGGCCATACTCCTTCTACTGGGATTTGAAGTGGCACTCTCCAGCATATCAGGCAAGCCTTTCTATACCTTGAGCCATCCGGTTTCCCTGATTACATCAGCCATTTACAGGACTCTTTTAATGAGAGAATATTTTCACAGCTCCTGTTCAGGGCCCCTTTAAGGGAGGAGACAAACGCCTGTTCCTGTTCCTGGCGGCGACGGACGAGCCTTGGGGTTCGTCCGCCGTTTTGTTCTTTTTTCTGCCCCAAACGGGGCGGGGTGCCCCTTTTTTGGGGGGGACCCTCCGTAGGACCGGCTTGCCTGGACCTGTTCAGCCTGGCGGCGGCCGGGGCAGGATCCTTGTCTTCGGTCTAGGTGGAAGAAGACATGCTGTGGGGGGCTTGGTTCCCTTCGCCAACGGAGGACAGCAACAAATAATTCATTTGCAGAGAACGGAGCGTTCGGGCCGGATGGCTTTGCCGGGGCTTTGAGCGAGGTGGAGAGTAAGTGACTTTAATCTTTTTTGCTGGCAGCTTTGATTGAGAGAAACGTGGAGGGGGGTGTTTGTTAAACCCCCCCTCGGATTTATAACAGCGGCGCGCAGAAATGGCTCCTCGAAAGCGAGGGAGCGGATATTTTGCATCCGGACTTTTGCGGAACAAGTGAAAGTCTTTTGCGGCTTGTTTCTATACAATGTATCTAAGTCCGGCTTTACTGAAACAATTCTCTTTGCTACTTTCTCCGGCTGGCTGCCAGACTGGGCGGTGGAAGATGGCTGCCCTTTGTTCCTAAACGACTATTCTTTATGGAAAAATTACCAACATCTCTTTGTGACCCGGACTGTCTCTCTCTACTAATGGAGGATTTTTTGGATTAATTGATTCCTTCCCTGGAGTGCCTTCTTTGTCTTAATAATTGATAGTGGAAAGTGTCTCTCTCTCTGGATATTATAACTTTTTACAACTTTTCTGAACTTTTTCCCCTGGACTTGCTCCAGCGGCCGCACCCAAAAAACGCCATCTTAGTGGCACTGACTTTAACAGCTCACCATGGCTTCAAAAAAACAACCAGAAAATCCAGGATTGGAAGAAAGAATGACAGCTATGGAAGCAGTGTTACACTCCTTGGTGTTGGAAATAAAAGAACTGAGAAAAGATCATTGCAGCTCTAAGCTTGAACTTTTGGAGACACAGAAAAAATTGATGCAGAATACACAGAAGACCGAGGAGTTGGAAGTGGGGCTGGCTGGGGCAAAGGGGGAACTTAAAAATATTAATACTGAAATTGGAGACTTGTCTGGTCATATGTCTAGGATGGATTTTGAGAGGATGTCATATTTTTTAAGATTTCAGAATATTTCTGAGGAATCTGGTGAATGCCTTCCTGATCTCATGAGTACAATTTTAGCAGACTATTTACACAAACCCAAAGATGAGATCAGGGGGGACATTGACCTAGTCTACAGAATAAATTCAGCATATGCCAGGATAAATGAAGTACCCAGAGAGATACATATTAAATTTGTTAGAAGGTTGACTAGGGAGGGAATCTTGAAGGCGCAGAGGGAGGGTCCGTTAATTTATCAACAAAAGGAAATCGCTATCTTGAAGCAGATCCCAAAAAAGATTAGGGAGGTGAGGAGGAAGTATTCCTTCTTATCTAAAAAATTGTTTAAACACAGGATTTGGTTTAAGTGGGCGATGCCAGAAGGGATGTTGGTGTTCTGGGAAGGAGGAAGAGTAAGGATTAAAACAGTTGCTGAGGCAGAAGCCTTTCTTAAAAAAGACTCCTCTACCCTGGGGGAAGATCCGGGAGGGGCAGAGGGGGCCACGGCCCCGCCCACTGGGGGCCAGGAAGGAGAACAAGAAGACACAATTGCTAAGAGACTTAGATCAAAAAAATGACATTTATCTTTATTAATACAGTAAAAATTTTATCTAGATGTTTGTACACGACTGCCAGCATGGAATGTAGAATTTATGACGTATGCATTTATTTTCACCTTGTAGTATATTGAAAAATGTATCACCAATGTCTTATTAAGAAGCCCTGGAGGGGCCAACAATCTCGACGTGAAAGTTCTCAAAATATTTCTGTATTTCACCATACCCTACCCTACTGGAAAAAATTTGTAAAAACCAATAAAACTTTTGCAATATAAAAAAAAAAGGGGAGGAGACTGTCATCCCTGAACAGGAGCTGTGAAAATATTCTCTCATTAATAGAGTCCTGTAAATGTCTGATGTAATCAGGGAAACCGGATGGATCACCCCTCTCACCGGTCATCGCAAACTTATACATGGAACACTTTGAAACCAATGCCCTAGACAAATCTGAACACAAGCCCAAACTCTGGCTCAGATATGTAGATGACACTTTCATAATTTGGCCACATGGGAAAGAAAAACTGGACAACTTCCTCACACACCTCAACTCCCTACACCCCAAAATACAATTCACCATGGAAATTGAAGCTAACAACAAACTCCCTTTTCTAGACCTCCTAATCTACAAAAAACATAATGGGTCCCTGGGACACACCATCTACTGGAAAAAAACGCACACCAACCACTACCTAAATGCACAATCCCATCACCACCCTGAACAGATAAACTCTGTAGCCAAAACCCTCATACACAGAACCAAATGCCTAGCTGACAAAGACCATCTGAAAACCGAAATACACTTCCTCACAAATACATTAATATCCAACGGATTCTGAAGAAAAACAACCACCAAACTAATCCAACAAGAGACACCCCCAAGAACCAAGACAAAGAACAGGAAAATGGCATTGCCCTCATCCCATACATTAAAGGTACCACAGACAAAATCAGCAAAATTCTCCACAAGCACAACATCAAGACAGCCTTCAACACCGACCAAAAAATAACCAATATCCTAAGGAACCCCAAAGACAAGATCCAGCTAGAAAGCCAAGGAGTCTACAAAATTCCATGTAAAATCTGCCCTGCCACTTACATAGGACAAACCAACAGAAGGATAAGTGCACGTATTGCTGAACATAAAAATGCACTAAAAATCATCTTAATACCTCATCTCTTTATCAACATTTCAAAACTACAGGACATGACATTGACTTTCAAGGAACTAAAATGATCTCCAAGGCTGAACAACTGAACAGGAGAATAATCAGAGAAGCCATTGAAATAGAGAAGCAATCTAAGAGTATGAACAAACGTGATGACACCTCCTGCCTACCAGACATCTGGAAGCCAGCACTTACCAACAGACGAGCCCCACCCTCCACCCAAACCGTTGAAATTCAAAACAAGGAGAAACATACAAATGAGACCAATCAGCACCAATCTACCAGTCATGAATGCAGCCGCGCGGGTGATTACAGGAGCCTCTAGATGCTCCCACATAACACTGATTCTGCGCGAGCTGCACTGGCTTCCCGTGGTCTTTCGGGTGCACTTCAAGGTCTTGACGACCATCTTCAAAGTGCTCCATGGCTCGGGACCT
This sequence comes from Rhabdophis nuchalis, assembly GCA_039707465.1. Lineage (NCBI taxonomy): Eukaryota > Metazoa > Chordata > Lepidosauria > Squamata > Natricidae > Rhabdophis > Rhabdophis nuchalis. The sequence continues at coordinate 9,704,739 of CM077646.1, forward strand.
AGTTACATGCGAGATCGTCTCCTGCCCCATACATCCCTTAGACCGATACGCTCCCACAGAGAGGGCCTTCTCCGGGTGCCATCGGCCAGACAATACTGGCTGGCGACACCCAGGGGAAGGGCCTTCTCTGTGGCGGGCCCTGCCCTGTGGAACGATCTACCCCCTGAACTCCGTACCATCACCGACCTCCGCCTCTTCCGCCAGTGTCTAAAAACACACCTGTTTCATCAAGCCGGCCTAACATAGCCTCCGCTGTGACTAGTATTAGATAGTTTTAAAATGGGGATTTTAATTGGTTTTAGCGCAGGTTTTTGTTATTTAATAGGTTTTTAAATTTGTGTATTTTGTATTACTTTTGTCTGTTATTTTAAATTCCTGTGCACCGCCCTGGGTCCTTTTGGAGAAGGGCGGGATACAAATTGAATAAAATCTAAATCTAAATCTAAATGATGCAGCTGCACAGCCAATAGTCAGCACTCCACCCCCCCACCAAGATTTAAAGAGGGGCCATGCCTCCGCAGTCACAGTCACAGACATAATCCTGCCTGATGATGGCAAGTGAGATCTTGCCGAAACGTTGCAATAACATCTCCATGCTATATACACGGGAAAATCCCCGAAGCCAGCAATGCCAGCATATATATGCAATGCTCCTGGAAGCACCAAGCCCGAAGCACCAGCCTGAAGATGATGAATGAGATTTCATCGAAACGTCGTGAAGATACTTCCAATTCTACGCGGGAGAAAACCCGAACAACCAAAGACCTACATATATATATATATATATATGTTTTCTGAGGTTTTCGCGGGTGTTTGTATGTAGGTCTTTGGTTGTTCGGGTTTTCTCCCGCGTAGAATTGGAAGTATCTTCACGACCTTTCGATGAAATCTCATTCATCATCTTCAGGCTGGTGCTTCCGGCTTGGTGCTTCCAGGAGCAATGTGAGATCTCAGCCGGTTCCTCTTTTTAACTGCCAGTAGGGGTGTGACCTGATTGGGTGGGAGCTTGGTTGCATTCTGATTGGGTGGAGGTGTGTTCTGATTGGTAGGGGGTTTGGCTGTGCTCTGATTGGATGGGAGTTTGGCTGTGCTCTGATTGGATGGGGGCATGTTCTGTTTGGGTGGGGGCCTGGTTGTGCTTGTGATAGTCTGAGTTGCAGAGGAATTTGACCTGGTGAGCTGCATTGCTGTTGTTTGGCTTCGCGTTTGTGGTCGTACCACATCTCCGTGGTGGGCATCACTTTGCTTCATGTATGGATTGGAGGGGTTTAAAGTGGCTAATAATGCAGCTTTGGTCTGGCTTCTGGTTTGTGGTCGGGCTTCTGATTTGTGGTCATCATCGGTGTGGGTTTGGGTTTGCTTTTTGCGTGGATGTGTGATAGTGACATCCTGTGTGGTTTTCGTGAGTGTGGGTCTGGTATCATTCTTTGTGTTAGGGACTCGTTTGTCAGTGAGGGCAGGTTTCCAAATGGCTGGTAGGCGGGAGGTATCATCTCGTTTATTCATGCTGTGTGGCCGCTTCTCTATCTCAATAGCTTCTCTGATTATTCTGTTGTTATAGTGTTCAATTTTGGCAATAGTTCTGGTCTTTTTAAAGTCTATATCATGTCCTGTGGCTTTGAAGTGTTGGACCAGGGAAGAAGTTGGTTCCTCCTTTCTGACTGAGTTTTTGTGTTCTTCAATGCGTGCCTTTATTCTTCTGTTGGTTTGTCCGATGTATGTGGTGGGGCAGGTGGTGCATGGGATTTCATATACTCCTTGATTTTCTAACTCTATTTTCTCTTTGGGGTTTCCTAGGGTGGTGGATATTTTTCGGTTTGTGTAGACCAGTTTCCCTGATTAAAATAGGCCTTAACAGGAAGCTGTAACAATATATCCACTTCATCAATAAAGTCCTGTAGAAAGGATGATGTAATCAGGGAAACTGGTTAGCTCAAGGCATAGAGAAGCCTGCTTCGAATGCTGGAGAGCACCAGTTCAAATCCCTGTAGAGAAGTATGGCCAGCTGACGAGGGCTAAGGAGCCCGAAATGGATCCATCCTGGTCTCTTAATTAATTATTATTATTAATCATCCCTTAAAGAAATTTAACACATATCTAAAAAGACAGCAGCAATTTAATAGGTCTCTGTCTGGATGGTCTCTAGGTTGAGTCGAAGGACAGAGAAGGATGACAAGTTTGTCTCCTCCCTTAAAATAGGCCTTAACAGGAAGCTGTAACAATATATCCACTTCATCAATAAAGTCCTGTAGAAAGGATGATGTAATCAGGGAAACTGGTTAGCTCAAGGCATAGAGAAGCCTGCTTCGAATGCTGGAGAGCACCAGTTCAAATCCCTGTAGAGAAGTATGGCCAGCTGACGAGGGCTAAGGAGCCCGAAATGGATCCATCCTGGTCTCTTAATTAATTATTATTATTAATCATCCCTTAAAGAAATTTAACACATATCTAAAAAGACAGCAGCAATTTAATAGGTCTCTGTCTGGATGGTCTCTAGGTTGAGTCGAAGGACAGAGAAGGATGACAAGTTTGTCTCCTCCCTTAAAATAGGCCTTAACAGGAAGCTGTAACAATATATCCACTTCATCAATAAAGTCCTGTAGAAAGGATGATGTAATCAGGGAAACTGGTTAGCTCAAGGCATAGAGAAGCCTGCTTCGAATGCTGGAGAGCACCAGTTCAAATCCCTGTAGAGAAGTATGGCCAGCTGACGAGGGCTAAGGAGCCCGAAATGGATCCATCCTGGTCTCTTAATTAATTATTATTATTAATCATCCCTTAAAGAAATTTAACACATATCTAAAAAGACAGCAGCAATTTAATAGGTCTCTGTCTGGATGGTCTCTAGGTTGAGTCGAAGGACAGAGAAGGATGACAAGTTTGTCTCCTCCCTTAAAATAGGCCTTAACAGGAAGCTGTAACAATATATCCACTTCATCAATAAAGTCCTGTAGAAAGGATGATGTAATCAGGGAAACTGGTTAGCTCAAGGCATAGAGAAGCCTGCTTCGAATGCTGGAGAGCACCAGTTCAAATCCCTGTAGAGAAGTATGGCCAGCTGACGAGGGCTAAGGAGCCCGAAATGGATCCATCCTGGTCTCTTAATTAATTATTATTATTAATCATCCCTTAAAGAAATTTAACACATATCTAAAAAGACAGCAGCAATTTAATAGGTCTCTGTCTGGATGGTCTCTAGGTTGAGTCGAAGGACAGAGAAGGATGACAAGTTTGTCTCCTCCCTTAAAATAGGCCTTAACAGGAAGCTGTAACAATATATCCACTTCATCAATAAAGTCCTGTAGAAAGGATGATGTAATCAGGGAAACTGGTTAGCTCAAGGCATAGAGAAGCCTGCTTCGAATGCTGGAGAGCACCAGTTCAAATCCCTGTAGAGAAGTATGGCCAGCTGACGAGGGCTAAGGAGCCCGAAATGGATCCATCCTGGTCTCTTAATTAATTATTATTATTAATCATCCCTTAAAGAAATTTAACACATATCTAAAAAGACAGCAGCAATTTAATAGGTCTCTGTCTGGATGGTCTCTAGGTTGAGTCGAAGGACAGAGAAGGATGACAAGTTTGTCTCCTCCCTTAAAATAGGCCTTAACAGGAAGCTGTAACAATATATCCACTTCATCAATAAAGTCCTGTAGAAAGGATGATGTAATCAGGGAAACTGGTTAGCTCAAGGCATAGAGAAGCCTGCTTCGAATGCTGGAGAGCACCAGTTCAAATCCCTGTAGAGAAGTATGGCCAGCTGACGAGGGCTAAGGAGCCCGAAATGGATCCATCCTGGTCTCTTAATTAATTATTATTATTAATCATCCCTTAAAGAAATTTAACACATATCTAAAAAGACAGCAGCAATTTAATAGGTCTCTGTCTGGATGGTCTCTAGGTTGAGTCGAAGGACAGAGAAGGATGACAAGTTTGTCTCCTCCCTTAAAATAGGCCTTAACAGGAAGCTGTAACAATATATCCACTTCATCAATAAAGTCCTGTAGAAAGGATGATGTAATCAGGGAAACTGGTTAGCTCAAGGCATAGAGAAGCCTGCTTCGAATGCTGGAGAGCACCAGTTCAAATCCCTGTAGAGAAGTATGGCCAGCTGACGAGGGCTAAGGAGCCCGAAATGGATCCATCCTGGTCTCTTAATTAATTATTATTATTAATCATCCCTTAAAGAAATTTAACACATATATATATATATATATATATATATATATATATATATATATATATATATATATATATATATATATATATATATATATATATATATATATATATATATATATATACACTTGAAAGGAACGTTGTATGAAAATTTGGAAGCAATTGGTGCAGTACTTTTGGAGATTAGCGGTTTTGAACTCTTGTTACATTTTTATTTATATAGATAGTCATCAAAAGTTTGACTGCAGGTTTTACTATTGGGGGATTTCAATTTTGAACAAAGTAGCTTTTGTTCTTCATTGTAGAAACCAGAAGATGATTATCATCATGGACCAGTACAAAAAGCTAAAGAGAAAATACATCAAAATAAGGATATCTTTAGATATTAATTAATATTAGGATAGCATGTAGGTTTTAAATGAAAAACCTATGAAATCTGTTGAGGCAACTAAATCTAGTAAAATCTGGAAGAAATTGATTATCTAGACCCGCACCAGTCCGGCTTTCGACTCAGTCATAGCACTGAGACGGCATTGGTCGCGTTGGTGGATGATCTCTGGAGGGCGCGGGATAGAGGTTTTTCCTCTATCCTGGTCCTGTTAGATCTCTCAGCGGCTTTTGATACCATCGACCATGGTATCCTATTGCGCCGACTGGGGGGTTTGGGGGTGGGAGGCACCGTTTTACGGTGGTTCTCCTCCTACCACTCCGGTCGGTCACAATTCGTGTTGACAGGAGGGCAGAGGTCAACTTCAAGACCCCTCACATGTGGGATGCCGCAGGGGTCGGTCCTCTCGCCACTCCTGTTCAACACGTATATGAAGCCGCTGGGCGAGATCATCCGTGGTTTTGGGTAGAGCGTACCATCTGTACGCTGATGACACTCAGCTGTACATCTGTACCCCAAACCACCCCAACGATGCCGTTGAGGTGATGTCCCGGTTTTTGGAGGCCGTGCGGATATGGATGGGCAGTAACAGACTCAAACTCAACCCGTCCAAGACCGAGTGGCTGTGGTTTCTGGCGCCCCGGTTTAGCCAGGTGATTCCATCGCTGGCCATGGGGGGTGAATTATTGGCCCCCGTGGAGAGGGCGCATAATTTAGGAGTCCTCCTGGATTCCTGGCTGTCCCTGGAGGACCATGTGTTGGCCGTGGCCAGGGGGGCGTTTTACCAGGTACGCCTGGTACGCCAGTTGCACCCCTTATTTGACCGGGATGCCCTTCGCACAGTCACCCAAGCACTTGTGACTTCCCGTCTGGACTACTGTAATGGTCTCTACATGGGGCCCCCCTTGAGATGCACTCGAAGGTTGCAGTTAGTCCAGAATGCGGCCGCGCCGGTAATCATGGGAGCCTCATGGCAATCCCATATAACACCTCTCCTGCGTGAGCTGCACTGGCTACCTGTGACCTTTCGGGTGCGTTACAAGGTATTGATGACCATCTTCAAGGTGCTCCATGGCACGGGGCCTAGTTACCTGTGAGACCATCTTCTGCTCCATACCTCCCTACATCTGATTCGCTCCCAAAGAGAGGGTCTTCTCCGGGTGCCATTGGCCGGACAATGCTGGTTGGTGACACCCAGGGGAAGGGCCTTCTCTGTGGTGGGCCAAACTCTCTGGAACGATCTACCTTCCGAACTCCGTGTCATCTCCGACCTCCGCCTACTCCGCCAGCGCCTAAAAACGCACTTTTTTCATCTAGCCGGCCTGGCATGAACTACCCGACACCGAACTGACTTTTAGTTGATCAACGTTTAATTTGGGGCTTTTAATTATGTTTTAGTCCAGGGTTGGGTTTTATATAGTTTTAAGAGTCTTTGTATTTTTGTATATTTGTATTTTTTATTTTCCTGTGCGCCACCCCGGGTCCCTTTGTGGGAGATGGGCACGGGATATAAATATGAAAAATAAAAAAATAAATAATAAATAAAAATCTACCATCTAATAAAATCTACTGTCTATAAAAGTTCTGTACTTTATTTGCTACTCTACAACTTTGGTTAGACGTCTTTAAAGAATCAATCTGAGAGTGCAGTGGGGGAATTCAATAACTTTTTGACCTCCCTATGGCCCAGGACAGGACTAGCATCTGCTCTATGAAACCATAACATCTTGTTGGACTCAGAAAGCAACTATATATGATGGCCAGTAATCTCACAGAAAGTGATTCTTGGCAGAGTACCACAATCCAATAAAACACGTAAAATCATTATCTGAAAACTTTCTAAATAATTAGAAAAGAAGAGCAAAAAAGATGATTAGGCTAAAACATAAAGAATGCTTGCTGGAATTGAGTATGGCTGGTTGAATGAAATGAAGGACTAGGGGTGACATGATAGCAATGTTCCAATATCTCAGGGGTTGCCACAAAGAAGAGGGAGTCAAACTATTCTCCAAAGCCCCTGAGGGCAGGATAAGAAGCAATGGGTGGCAACCAATGAAAGAGAGAAGTAACTTAGAATGAAGGAGAAATTTCCTGACAGTGAGAACAATTAACCAGTGGAACAGCTTGCCTTCAGAAGTTGTAGGTGCTCCATCACTGGAGTCTTTCAAGAAGAGACTGGACATCCATTTGTCTGAGATGCTATTGGGTTTCCTGCCTGAGGAAGGGGTTGGACTAAAAGCCCTCCAAGCTCCATTCCAACTCTGTTATTCTCTTATTAATAATTGAAATATTGAAACTATAAATGCAGAACGAAAGAAGGAAAACATAGATGGAAGGATATCAATAATAATGGAGCCATGTCAGAGCTCACCCATCCATTGGGGTCCCCAGGTCTATTGTGTAACCAGATCTTGAGGGACCTTTGAAAGTTCAGGAGTGATGAGGAAACATCATATCTGGGGGGAGGTGATTCCACAGCATGAGGACTTCAGCAGGAAAAGGCTGCCACATAGGCACTCCAAATATAGTTCCTCAGATGACAGAACCCATAACTTGCCCCATTCTGTTAGATTTGGTGGGACGAGCAGATGAAATTGAGAAAAGTCAGCCCTTCAAATATCCCCATCACTTGCCATGTAGGGCTTCAAGGGGAGCTACTGTAGGTGGCCCCAGACCTCCAGCCCCTTTATGAAGCTCCAACCACTGACTCTTTTGTTTGGGACTCATAGCCCTTTGATCAATTGGAGTCAGGCCTTGATTAATAGGACACAATGGCAAAACTCAAGTGTTAACATTTGGAAGGTCCCCCTTAAAAATCCAGCTGAATCCTTCCTGCCTCCCAGACAGAACATCAGGGCTGTTTGTCCTTTAGAACCTTGGTGGTGCAGTGGTTAGAGTGCAGTATTGCAGACTACTTCTGCTGACTGGATCTGCCTGCAATTTGGCAGTTCAAATCTCACCAGGCTCAAGGTTGACTCAGCCATCCATCCCTCCAAAGTGGGTAAACTGAGGACCCAGATTGTTGGGGACAAGAGGCTGACTTGGGGGCTGTAAAAGAGCATTGGTACTTACCTGATATGCCTCTTCTAATAAGGTGGGGATAGCATCCATGTATGGGTTAACACCGTCCTGTTCTCTGATTGGACTGAGCTTGTTTAATTATTAATTAGGAACCCTTTATAACCCGCTCTCGCTGGTCCTTTCCCAGCTTTCGGCGAAGAACACTACACACAGACTCAATATCTTTATCCCAACCAACATTCATACTTTATTGAACCTCAAAAGTGAACTAAGTCATCATCGTGCTGGAAACCACTCGAAAACGAATACTGACAGCGGGAGGCCTCCGCCAGAAACCTCCTTCCTCAGAAGAACCCGGAAGTAATCCCGCCTCAGAGCAAAAACCTTCCGAGACCAGTCACTCATCAGGGAGGGCCGGATGCTATCCCCACCTTATTAAAAGAGGCATATCAGGTAAGTACCAACACTCTTTCTCAATAAGGTGGGGATAGCATCCATGTATGGGACATACCCAAGCTGTAATGCCCATAGGGTGGGAAAAAAACTCTGACTGGGGAACTTTAAGTACGAGAATGTACTGCTTGGAGAACCCTGCGACCAAATGCCTCATCCGCCGATGCGAACTTGGGTGGCCCAGGCTGTGGACGTCGCAGCACTCCTGGTGGAGTGTGCCCTGATGACTGGAGGTACTGGCGTCTGATAAGCCTGAAACGCCTTTCCGATACACGACCTGATCCATCAGCCAATAGTGGAAATCGACACCTTGTGACCTAATGAAGCCCCTTGAAAGAATATAAACAGAGATTCAGATCTCTGAAAGTCGGCCGTTCTATCCAGGTAGGTACGCAAGGCTCATTTCACATCAGTGGTATGCCAAGCCTGTTCCCTCAGGTGGGCAGGAGTCAGACAGAAATCCAGTAAAACCACCTCCTGAGCCCTGTGAAACCATGACCCCACCTTAAGAACGAAAGTGGGGTCCAGGCATAACACCACCCTGTCCTCATAGAATGTGCACAAACCTTCCCTAACCAATAGGGCCTGTAATTCCGAAACCCACCTGGCGGACGTGACAGCAACCAGAAAGGCGACTTTTAATGTCAGGAACTCCAAGGAAACGTCATCAAGGGGCTCAAATGGAGGCCTGGTAAGTTCCTCCAATACTGTGGGCAAATCCCAGGAAGGGTATCGATGGTCTACCTGCGGCCTAATGTTTCTGGCCCCCTTCAGGAACCTTCATATCATCGGATGCTGTGAAAGGGGAAGGCCCTCCCCCCATGAAATAACTGAAGCCAAGGCCACAGTCTGGTGGCGGATGGTATTCGGGGACAATCCCCTGAATCCCCTGTCCAAACCGTCCTGAAGAAAGTCCAAAACTTCGGGAATGGATGCCCCGGTAGGATCAATCCGTCGAAGGCCGCACCAAGAACTGAAAATGCACCAAGTTGCGTTGTAAATCCTAACCGTAGAGGCGTCTAGAGGCCTGAATAGTATCCATGACCCTGGATGAGACATTCGCGCTGGCTAATAGTCCCCTCTCAATCTCCACACAGTCAACTGCAGCCACTGTGGTTCCGGGTGGAGCAGGGAGCCCTGTCTCAGGACAATCCCGGACGGAGGAATCCTCCATGGATTCTCCACAGACAGGGCCACCAGATCCGCAAACCACGGGCGACATGGCCAATGTGGGGCAACGAGAATAATGTCCGCCCTGGACTGAATGACTCGACGGATAACTCTGGCCAGCAGTGCCATTGGGGGAAAAGCATAAAGCAACCCCCAGGGCCACGGGTGCCTCAGGGTGTCCACCCCCTCCGCCCCCGGGGAGGGGAACCTGGACAGGAACCTGGGAAGTTGCGTGTTGGTTGGAGATGCAAACAGGTCGATGACTGGTATCCCAAATCTCCGAGTAGCCTCCTGGAAAAGAGAGGGATGTAATTGCCACTCGGCCGGGTCAGCAGTGGTCCTGCTAAGCCAGTCCGCCCGAACATTCTCACCCCCAGAAATATGCTCCGAAATGATGGAGAGCAGATGTTCCTCCGCCCAAACACCCAAGTCTCTGGCCTCCTGCATAAGGTGTATGGACCTCGTACCCCCCTGTCTATTAATATGTGCCTTAGCCGTCATATTATCCGTGAGCACTAGTACATGCTGGCCTGCGACATAACGTTCAAAGTGGTGCAATGCCAAATTTATGGCCCTGAGCTCCTTTATGCTGAAGGTGGATTCTTCCTGAGACCACCGGCCTTGGACCACCTCCGACTCCAGATGTGCCCCCCACCCCATGAGGGATGCATCCGTAGTCAAGGTGACTCTGCAGTCTACCCTAAAATGGCAGCCCTTGGTAAGGGCCGCGGACCTCCACCAAGTAAGTGAGCGCCGAACCCTTCCAGACAAACGTAATCTATGTAATGAAGTACTGATGCACTGCCTCTGAAATGGGAGCAGTGCCCACTGCAACTCCCTAGAGTGCAGTCTAGCCCAAGAGACCACAGAGATGACTGAGACCATCATGCCCAGTAATCTAGACAGCATAGCCAGTGTGACCGTGTCATCTCCCCACATCTGGGTGACTAGCTCCCTAATGTTGTTAATACGCTCTTCAGACAAAAAGACCTGGTCAGCGACCGTGTCCACCCATGTTCCCAGGTGTAAAATCCTTGTGGTAGGAGTCAGATGGCTCTTAGGGAAATTAACAGAAAGCCCGTGTTCCTGCAATGTGTGAATTGTCAGATCTAGATCTCGTCTAGCCCCCTCACGGGAGGTCGACTGTATTAAGATGTCATCTAAATAACAATATACCCTAACCGGAATGGACCTCAGGTGGGCGGCCAGGGTGGCCAGTATCTTAGTGAAGACACGGGGAGCTGACGAAAGACCAAAGGGCATTGTCCTGTATTGGTAATGATGGTGCAAATAACAAAAATGAAGGTATTGTTGGTCTTCTGAGCGAATCTGTACATGCAAGTATGCTTCGGTTAAATCCACGGAGGTAAGAAAGTCTCCGTGACGCAAACATTCCAAAATAGTAGCTAACGAGTGCATTTTGAACTTCTTAAACTTCAAATACTTATGTAACAGTTTCAAATTCAAGATAGCGTACCAGCCTCCTGACGCCTTGGGAATAACAAACAGGGTTGAATAAAACCTCTGATGCCTCTGTCCCTCAGGCACCTCCTGGATGGCCTCGATATCCAGGAGGTGCTGGATGGCCATCAGCATCAAGAGGTGCCTGTGGGGATCATTTGATACCAGGGATCGAATAAAGAAGGCGAGAGGGGTAGAAACAATCTCAAGGGCCAACCCAAATTGAACTGTGGCCCTAACCCAGTTGTCAGACGTGGTCGTCTCCCACTGGTCAGCAAACAATAACAAGCAGGCACCTATGGGAACCGAAGTGTGGATTCATTGCCTGCGACCATATCGGTTCCCCCCCTCCCCGAAAGGGTCGTCTGCCCTGGTTGTAAGGAGTAGGATGGGAGAAACCCTTCTTCGAGGTGGAGGGGAGAATCTTACGTTTGTCCCTCCCCTCCACCAACAGGGGATTGAGAGCATTGCCAAACAAAGATCCTCTCATGTAGGCCTCCGCCGCCAGCTTCCACTTGTGGCGCATATCACTCTGCCACTGCCGCAGCCATAATAATCGATGAGACGCCACTGCAGAAGCCATGGCCCAGGACGCGAACCTGGTGGCGCTCAGTGTGGCGTTGGAGGAAAACTGGACCGCCACTATGACTTTATTCAAGTCCTGGTGGGCCCTGATGTCTCCAGGGGGGATGCGTGCCTGTAGCTGCTGAAGCCAGGTCAAGCTTGAGCGAGTGAAAAATGAGGTGGCCGTAGCACAGCCCAGGCCACCGCCTGGTGCCCCCTGCGGAGTGTCTGGTCCGCTCGCTTATCCTCCGGTCTAAGGGCCTCTTCCTGAGAGCCAGGTAGAGTAGTGGTGGACTGCAAGGCGGCAATGGGCGGGTCAACCAAGGGCCACTCAAGCAATTTTCCCAGTCCCTCATCTACGTTGTAGAAATGCTTATCTGAGGATGAAGGAGCCGGCCCCACTGTGGGGGCAGACCATTGCTTCCACACCGCGTCCAAAAACAACTGCGGTGCTGGGATGACATCTTCTGGCCAGGTTTTCTCTGTGAACCAATTAGAAGTCGATGTAGAGGGAGTAGCATCAGAAGGACCTTGTCATTGTCCTTGAAGGGACTGAGACTGAGATCTCCTCTCAGAATGCCACCATGTTAGTCACCTGCAGAATCCCCCAGGTATGTCCATATCATTCTACAGCATTCTTCCCATGTTGTAGGTGTCACTAGGAAGAAGTGAATGACTGTAACTAATGAGAATATAAGCATTTCCAGGACTCAAATTTTAATCTGCAAGAAGAGAAATTGCTTGCTTCTCCATAACACCTGGAGGAAGTTGATTATCTAGACCCGCGCCAGTCCGGCTTTCGGCCCGGGCATAGCACCGAGACGGCATTGGTCGCGTTGGTAGATGATCTCTGGAGGGCCAGAGATGGGGGTTGCTCCTCCATCCTGGTCCTATTAGACCTCTCAGCGGCTTTTGATACCATCGACCATGGTATCCTATTGCATCGGCTGGGGGGGTTGGGGGTGGGAGGCACTGTTTTACGGTGGTTCTCCTCCTACCTCTCTGGTCGATCGCAATTTGTGTTGGCAGGAGAGCAGAGGTCGACCTCGAGACCCCTCACATGTGGGGTGCCTCAGGGGTCGGTCCTCTCGCCTCTCCTGTTCAACACATATATGAAGCCGCTGGGTGAGATCATCCGTGGTTTTGGGGTAGAGTACCACCTCTACGCTGATGATACGCAGTTGTATATATCTACCCCAAACCACCCCAACGATGCCGTAGCGGTGATGTGCCAGTGCCTGGAAGCCGTGTGGATCTGGATGGGAAGTAACAGACTCAGGCTCAACCCGGCCAAGACCGAGTGGCTGTGGTTTCCGGCCGCCCGATTCAACCAGTTGACTCCATCACTGGCCATAGGGGGCGAACACCTTACCCCTGTGGATGGGGCGCGCAACTTGGGTGTCCTCCTGGATACCCGGCTGTCCATGGAAGATCAAGTGACAGCCGTGGCCAGGAGGGCGTTTTACCAGGTTCGCCTGGTACGCCAGTTGCGCCCCCTATTGGATCGGGATGCCCTTTGCACAGTCACTCATGCCCTCGTGACATCCCGACTGGACTATTGTAACTCTCTCTACATGGGGCTCCCCTTGAGGTGCACACGAAGACTTCAGCTGGTCCACAATGCAGCCACGCGAGCAATAATGGGGACCGCAAGGTACACCCATATAACACCTCTCTTGCGCGAGCTGCACTGGCTGTCTGTCGTCTTTCGGGTACGCTTCAAGGTGTTAGTTATCATCTTTAAAGCGCTCCATGGCTCGGGACCTAGCTATCTGCGGGATCGGATCCTGCCCCATACATCCTCCCGGCCGATTCGCTCCCACAGAGAGGGACTTCTCCGGGTGCCATCCACTAGACTTTGTCAGCGGACGACGCCCAGGGGAAGGGCCTTCTCTGTGGCTGACCCAGCCCTCTGGAACGACCTTCCCCCCGACATTAGAACAACCACGGACCTCCGTTCCTTCCGTCAGAAATTAAAAACATACTTTTTCTGCTTGGCCGGCCTAGGTTAGTCTCTACCTTTTTAGAGTTTAGGGAATATTAGTTTTAATATGGGGATTTTAGTGCAGGGACAATTAAATTTAATTTGTTTTTATTTATTGTATCTATTTTTGTATATTTTTATGTGTTTTAATTTTTCCCTGTACATCGCTCCGAGTCCCCTTGGGGAGAGGACACGGTATATAAAAATAAAATATTATTATATTATTATTATAACAACAACCATCTTTGTAATAACTTTATTTCTCTGAGAAAAAGACAGCTCACATTATGGAATGCTATTAATGTCATATTTCCATTCCCTCTTTTGGAAGAAAAAAAACTAATGACATTCAGTCTCTTTCTCTTTATATTAAACAATTGATAGATAAAGCACTTAACTTTTGTAATTGCAAAAAACAAGTTTCAGAGGAAGGCTGGATAAGATAGCTGTAGAAAGATGACTTGGAATCTCTCCCTTGAAGAGGATAGAATCTTGTCCCTAAAGACCACATTTAAAGTAATGGAATATTTAAAGACCCCCACCAACTATATATTTCTGGTATATCAACAAGATTCCCATTGCACAAGAGTCACGTTTTAAAAACCTGGTTGTGGCATCTCAGGCCTCAGATAGGCTACAGGTACTGGACAGACATGGTGCCTTAAGGATCCCCAAAAGCTCAATGGACGTTAGGGAATTTTACTGTACAAGGTTGGTGACAATATATCTTAAATACCCTTTAAATAGTTTAAGTAATATGGATACTAATGTATGGAGACCAGCTTATATACGGAGAACAATACTTATGTGTGGGGAACAGTTTGTATCATTTTATAGATGTGGATGCTGGAAAATGTTAAGACTTCAAATTCATCTGTTTCACATATCTACATTTCTTCTTGTGGTCAGTTGCTCTTTTGTATTCAGGTCTGGCTTCAGGATGATAATGTAGCACTTGGGGATGAAGATGCAACCCAGCAGCCCAGCACTGGAGGCCAAGATGGAGAAGACCTGAACAGCCACCATGAATTTCCCTTTGGTGCTCAGGTAGGTGGGCACAAAAGTCACCCAGACACTGCAGAAGACCAGCATGCTGAAGGTGATCAATTTGGCTTCATTGAAGGCTCCAGGGAGATTCCTGGCCAGGAAAGCCACTGTGAAGCAGATGGAAGCCAGAAATCCCAAGTAACTGAGTGTGATGTACAACATGAAAACAGAGCCTTCATTGCATTGCAGGATGATCACTCCAGACTGGGAGTGAAAGTCAGATTCAGGGAATGGGGGAGAAACTCCCAGCCAGATGGAGCAGATCATAATTTGTAAAGTAGAAGCAGAAAAGATGATGGAGTTGGCCAAGCTCTTCCCTAACCATCTCTTCACTTGGTTGCCTGGTTTTGTAGCCAGGAAAGCCAGCACCACTGTGATTGTCTTGGCCAAGAGTGAAGAAACAGCAACTGAGAAGATGATGCTGAACACTGTTTGTCGCAGAAGGCAGGTGGCTTTCTTTGGTTGACCAATGAAGAGAAGAGGACACAAGAAGCAAAGCAGAAGGGAGACCAGGAGGATGTAAGAGAGGTCCCGGTTGTTGGCTTTGACAATGGGAGTTACTCGGTATTTAATGAAGATGATTAAAACAAAGCCTGTGGTTAGGAAGAAGAATATGGCAAAGGAGACCAAGATGATGCCCAGATATTCTTCATAAGACAGGAAGGTTATAACTTTGAGGATACATTGGACTTGTTTTTCATTTGGATATTTGTCATCCGGACACTTGGTGCATTTTTCTGTATCTGAGAAATCCAAATATATATATGTTTTAGCATATTTGACCTTTAAAGGATGACCTTCTTTGGCAAAACCTCATAACGGAAGAATTCCCTAAGTTGGATTTCATAACATTTCCATGCAAAAAACCTTAGAAGGATATCATTTTCTAAAATATCTATATAGAGAGAGCTAAGATCTATGAAATTCGTGAAAATCCTAAGACCTGAATGACTTGTTTAATGTGCTAAACCTCTATGGAAATCTATATTATTAAAAGTAAATAATAAATCAGTTAATGATTCTAGGTGCACTTTATTAGTTCTACTCAAATTCTCTGGATTTAGAGATTACCTAGAGTTCATGAGATCTAGTTTAGCTGTCTGGAAATCCTAGCACTGCAAGTAATCTGCAATGGCTACTGGAAACAGTGGTGATATAGTGTGGTGCAACCATAACTGCCCCATTGTGAACAAGTGACACCTCCTTAGTTATCCTCAAGGGGAAGCCCAGGCAGAAGACATTTCAATAATCATTCCAATATGTCGACCTGAGACAATTCCTCACATTTCAAAGAACTCACAAGCTTCTAGAGATGTAAAAATGGAAGGACACATTCCAATCAATGAGCAAAGGAGACATCTTCTCTGAAAATAATAAAGCTTGCCCAATCTGCCATTCCCTCCTAACTCTTCCCAGACTTTCTTTCAAGGTCTTTTTGATATGCTTCCTTTCTTTGATAAGAAATAAAATAAAGAAGAAAACACTTGCATTTCAATGCATCCTTTCATACGGACCTCCATGGAAAATGCTCTGGATAAACCCACTTCCATAGAGGCCTCCCCTTTTCTTTGGTGTCACCCACCTTCCTGAGTGGAGATGGTCCCCTCCGGACAAGGAACACAGTCATAGCAGCAAACTAGCTCTCCTTCTTGAGGCCGTTTGACAAATCCAGGATGACAACTTTCCACACATTTGGACTGAGGCAGAGTCTAAGCAGAAAAACAAGGAATGCCAAAGAAAATGTGTTAGGACTCACCATCCATGGAACAGGGAGGTGGACAAACACATGAGCCAAGTAGTCTAATGGGTTCACTTTGGGAAATATAACATCGTTGATTGATTTGAACAGTTATATAACTATAACTATATAAGCTTCCCTCTGTGAGGGAAAGGGGTGGTTAAGTATGAAGTATAAACAAATGAACTAAGTAACTGACTAACTGAGGCCCAGCCAGTGGGCAAGATGTCTCCTGTGCTCGCCACCCCCACATCTTTTCTAGTGAAGGAGAAAAAAAGTCTGATATGTCACATGACACTGTGAGTTTGACACCCCTGAACTAAGGCATATTAATTTGCAATAGAAGACTTTTGCATTTAATAAAGCCTAGAGGGATACAATTGAAAAAAAGATTTAAGCATTAAGCAAAAACCATTGGATTCCTCCTGATGACACTATTAACATCAATTCATCCACTCTTCCTACACCCATAATGTTAAAGTATGATGATCTACTCATATTAAAATTTAGAACAAAATGTATTGTAAAAATCATTGTTATTTTTATCCTATTCCATTTATTAAAATAGAACAAAACTGTGAGGAAAAGAGAAGCCTCAGATTTGGAAACTTTTATGCTGGTTTATAGCACAGGTTCTTTCCTTTGAAAATAGTCCAAAACCTACTTTCAGTTAAGACATCAAAGAAAATTTCCTTACAAATAAATCAACCTTGAAATAGATGTTCATAGTTTAATTATATATTTACTAATTCAGATCACTGGTAATCTAGGAATAAATTCTGCCCAGTTTCTACAACTATAATATAGGGTAAGTTGCTGCACAAGGGACATGAGTAGGAGTCCTTTGTCAGAAGGAGATATTTGAAAGGCCCAGATGGCTATGTCCAAGAAAAGATCCTTTCTGTTCAAGAACTACACTTAGGTAAAACCAAGTGGTGTGTGAAAATAGTTGAAGAGCTGTTATTCTATCTGGTAGAGTTTCTACTAGCCACATTTAATTTTTAAAGAGAATACTCAAGGAAAGTCATCCATCTTAGGGAGTAGACTTAGTTCACTTGAAACAGGTTCTCAGGCTATTGGGGGGTGGGGGGAGAAAAGACAATAATATGTCACCCACTTTGTTCAGCAACTTTAGATGTGGCAGATGATCTTTCTTGATAATAAGTCTCTCTCTTACAATATCAGCCACGTGCATCCCGATGGGATCCTCTTTGGGTACAACCAGGACGCTTGCAATGCCCAGGTCTCCTGCTACGTCTCCGTTTTGGTCCAAATAGAGTTTTAAATTGGACAAATTGTAAAACTCATTTTTCTTCAGAAATGGATGAAACTACAATGGAAATATGGAAGAATATTTAAAGTTGAACTTTTGGCTTCTTAGACCTTAAGGACCTTTCACATTTGAAATTTTCTAACTTTCAGTTTCCTAACTTACAAATATGCTTAATTAGTAGAACAAATCTTATTACTATCTTCATAAGTGAATGAAAAATGTTTAGCAAAATTTGTCAATAATGTATTGATTAAACAGGTTGACAAAACACAATTAATGCAATTTGTCACTTATAGGGAACATGCCTGGGCAGGTGCCAAATAAATTGAACAACAAATAAAAGAGATTAATCCTAAAATCAAATAAAAGAGGATGTAGAGTTGAACTATGTATGAAATAACTAAATGTCTACAGAAATAGAGCACAACAATCATGAAAACTGTCTGGAATGCATTTGGGTCAATGTAAAAGTGGTGTGTGACTGCCATAGGTGTAAAGTATAGGCTATCCAACCAAAGAGAGAAAATAGATGAACTTAGTCAGCAAACTATGTTATGTAGGAAGCACATCACAATAGCAATGGAGGATTTTAACTACCCTGATATTCACTGGGGGACAAACTCTGCACTAAGTTGAAGATCAAACAGGTTCTTGACAAACACAGCAGACAACTTTGACTCCCAAAATGTAGAGGAGGAAACAAGGGGATCAGCCATATTTAATGTAATAAAACCAAGATCACATGAAGTGTTAATACCTCTTTATAATGCCTTGGTAAGGCCACACCAAGTGCATTCAGTTTTGGTCACCACAATGTAGAAAAGATGTGGAGACTCTAGAAAGAGTGCAGAGAAGAGCAACCAAGATGATTAGAGGACTAGAGGCCAAAACACATAAAGAATGGTTGTTGGAACTAGATATGTTTTGTCTTATGAAAAGAAGCACTAGGGGAGACATCATAGCATTGTTATAATTTCTCAGGGGTTGTGTCAGTCTGCCTCTGACATTAACCAAGAAAGAAACCACTCAATTCCATTTTGAAGAATTAAGAGTACTTTTACTGGTTATGAAAAGATAGCAGCTAAGTAAAGCAAGATCTGAGAATCAAGTGCAATTATCATACATATCAATATATGTCCATCTCCCTCCCCCGAACAGTCCGCCCCCCCCCCCCATTGTCCAATCCAAAATTCCCTTAGGTGTCATGTGGGTTGCATCTCCAGGAGCATCATCAGGTTGGTATGAAGGACAGTTGGCCTTGACCATCTCAAGGCACGAGCCATCGGTGTGCAAAGTAGATGATGAGAACATACTTCATTCTCCAAATTTCCCTCCTGCACCATATAGTCCCATTCCCAAATACCATAGCACCTCTCTCCCCATTTCAATTGTAGCCGAAGCAAGCAGCAAAGCAGAGGCTGACAAGTTGCCGCAAAAAAATAGGGAGGGGAGTCAAACTATTCTCCAAAGCACATAAATGGGTGGAAACTAAGCAAGGAGAGAAGCAATTTAGATCTAAAGAGAAATTTCCCGACAGTTAATACAATTAATCAGTGGAAGAACTTGCCTCTGGAAATTGTGAATGCTCCAACGCTGGAAATTTTTAAGAAGATGTTGAATAACTATTTGTCTGAAGTGATGCTGGGTTTCCTGCCTAAGAAGGGGATTGGACTAGAAGACCTCCAAGGTCCTTTCCAACTATTCTATTCTATTCTATTCTATTCTATTCTATTCCATTCCATTCCATTCCATTCCATTCCATTCCATTGTATTCTAAATTCTTTGAAAACAACAGGGTGATAAATAGAAAGCATGGATTGTTCAAGTTGAAAGTTTCCCTGGTTAATCTTTTCCTTGGTAAAACAAACAGGAAACCCAAGCAGTGGGTTTTATTGGAAGGCTACATTAAGAAAATCTTGCATGGGAGGTAGAAAGTGGAAGCCAAGAAGAGTTACAGGAAACAGAGATGATGAAGGAACAGAAAATATTAAGTGAACAAAAGGAAGACCAAACCGCAGGAGGCTCGGGACTCCAGATGGTGACAAGGCAGAAAAAGAAACTGATTGTGAGAAAAATATCCCAGATATTTTATTCAGCATATAAAAATGATCACGGAGACTTATGGCAAAAGGAAACAGCAATTTAATTACGTAACATTAGCTAATGGATTCTCTAGAACAGAAAGAGAATAACCTCCAGACACAGAGTTCCACCTTATATACATGAAATTACGTATAACATGCGTCATGTCTTGAATACAAAAAAAGCAACATTGAGTGTGAGAAGCAACATATGAACAGAACCTGGAAATATTCCGAGAAACATATTTGTTCCGAAGCCCCAACAGACCTTCCAAAACTGTTCCCAGAATTTAACAATAAGATCATTACCGGCTTCCTGCAAAATATTTCCTGTTATTCCCTGTTACAGAGGGAGCGGCTATTTTCTCATCAGGTCACTATAACCTTCTGATTCTGCTCCAGCCTGTGATTTTCCAGAAAGGCGTAATTGCCGGCAAAAAGTTTTGACCGGGGAAGGGGAGCCTCCAGCCTCACTGAAGCTAAAGGAAATCCTGCAAACTACCCATTAAGAAAAAATGTTTTGGTCCTCCCCGGCCTCCAGGAACACTCTGTAGGCTTCAGAAGGGATGGGGGGAGGCAAAAACCCGCTCTATTTTTGCAAAACAAAAACAAAAACCCATCCCATCCCTGGGACCTCTCTAGGACTAGCATGCGCACACCATTAAAAAAGAGGAAAATTATATTTTTTCAGTGAAGATTGTTCTGAGCATGTGCAGAACAAACAATAAAGATGGTGGTGCCCAGGTTAGAACCGGTATGGTCAAATGTCTGGCCAAGTTACTACCTATTGAACCGAACTAGACAGAACCGGTAGGAACCCACCTCTGGGTCATTCCCTCTGCAGCATCTCTTCTTCCCTTTCCAGAAGTCATTTTCATATAACATTACACTTCCTCAATAGATTGTGGGAGTGATAGTCCTATAACTTCATTTCAGCAATCTATAGAGAAACTGCTTAGTACTGATTAGGAACATAGTTAAGTGAGGTTAGATGGTATGATAATTAAGTGGATGAAAACTTTCTTCAAAATTGTACTATTTTTTAATCATTTAGATGTTTCTCATAAAGCTGGGAAGATACAAAAAATAATTTGTCCTGTCACCAACTTTTCTATGTTTTCATTGATACAGTAGAGTTGATCAACTTCTGTGATGCAAGGTTTGATGCAGGATTCATGCCAGTTGTTACAGAAAGATAATTTGATTTGATTTAAGCACTACCAAGTTTCAAGAAAAAATATTTATGATGTCCTCAGAGAGAGAGGAGTATGACTAAAATGCAGTAGAAAAATATCTGACTTTTAGCAAATAAGACATCAAATGATAGCATCCTTGAAAGGAACATTAAGCAAGCACTGAAATAAGGGGGACCCAACTTGTAGGAATATGTGTGGAAAAGATCATAAAACACTAGATGATTGCAAGCCAACTTTGAGTCAGCAGTGTGATGCTCAAGGAAAGGAAGCAAGTGCATCCATAAGAATCTCAGGAAGTCCATGTTGTGGTTTTGGGAGACCCTCACTCAATACCAAGTCCTGTTGCAGGCACCATATTTGGGAAGAATATTTCACAAAACCTGGATAAGCTTTAAGGAATGGCAAAGAAGCCAAGGTGGAGATCAACGGAGCTGCTCAGAGCCTCAATGAAAGACAACAATGAGAAGAGCCAAGTTAATCTATGGGAGTGGAAAATAATGAAGCTGGCAACAGCATCTTCACCTTACACAATCTCTCAGTTGGAGAAGGGAGATTACAGCACTCTTCCAATAACTGAAATATGGTACAAAGAAGCTTAAGGCCTTTTTGCTGTTATCCCAGTGTCTGGTATGTATTGAATGAACCCAGTGACAAATGAGGATATTCTGGCTGAATGAAAGGAAAAATATCCCAGGAGGGGGAGAAGTTTCAGAACTGAGCTAGTAAAGGAGGGAATTTCAGTCTCTCTTCACTGATTAACTTAATGCAAAAAGCAAGCAAGCATCGGTCAGAAAAGCCTGAACTGGGATTCCTGCAGAGAGGAAGGGTTGGGCTAGATAGTCTAAGGTGTCCCTTAATATTCATAAAGGCAAAATTTTATGATGCTAATCACAAACAGATGCATATAAGAGTTTATTTAAAATGAACAGATCCTTTTAAAATTAGCTGTCTTTATCAAAATTAATCTGTCACAGTCCTGGCTTTTTGGAACATTGCGCTCTGAGCGGTTGGATTGGTAAAATCTGTTGTCTTTTTGTAGTTCAAGGAAGATGAGATGGTTCCCCTCTTCCTCTTTTGGATTCCTCCTCCAAGGGAACTAATGTTGATGGATTCTTCTAGGAAACCCTTACCTGCCATGGCTGCAGCCTTATAGCCTCCAGCTTCTCTTTACCCTCCTTCCTTCTCCTGGATCTGAAGGAATACGCAGCCTTCAAGACATTTGCCAATGTCCTAAAGATACAATTTATATTGAAGCTATGTTTTATTTTGCTCCTATTCGATCCCGGTTGGGACTTTAGTGTCACTTTCTGGGAGCATCTTCTCCGGCCTTTGACAGAAAAGACGTGCTTTGAAAAAGAACAGGAAAAACACTGAGCTTGAAAGTGGGGATCCAGAAAGAAATAAGCTTCTAAGACATTATCTTTCCACCCTTCTTTTCCCAAAAGACCAAAGGACCAAATGCTATGCACATATCTCAGAAGTCTGTGCTTTTTCGTGCGATCTGCTCCCCAAACAGTGGTGAGCCAGACTTTCCCGTCAATGGGTCCTGGTAGACGCATAAGCGTTAAATGGAAGGGAAGAATTCTGACCCAAAGGCCCTCAAATTCCAAGAAGTGAACAAAGACATTGACTTGTCTCCACTTAGAGAGGGCATCCCTGAGGGGTCTTGTATATCCAGTTGTTGAGAATCGTTGTGACATAACAATACAAATTCCATTCCTGACAAGCATAGGAGTAAAAGTCCTCATGAAATTCTCTCCATTATCTGTGTCTGAAGCAAAGAGGCCAATCAAGGTCCATCTGAAATGGAGAAGCAATTGGACCACTCCTGGGTACTGGATCCCTTCTTTGGGGAGTAATGAATGTAAAAAAGGGAAATGATTTTTCTTATTCAGAGCCACCGAAGGCGATTTTGGACTCATCTGAAACATCAACAAAGAATACTGTGTTATATTTGGTGTCACATAGCATCCAAAATATGAGCTTTTAATAAATCTATTTTTGATGTACATGTTAAAATACATTATAGTTCATTAACCATTAGACCATCTCAAGATACCAATTAATAAGCACAGAATAGTGGCAACCCTGTGTATATAAAAGGAATAGAAGAAACAAATGAAGTAAAAAGTAATAAAAATGCACATTTTATTTATTTGCTGCTACAATTTACCACAATCAGATCAATATCTGCCAATCTCAACTGAATTGTTTTCTTCTAATAAAGGTTCTTATTATATGTAATTTTTGAATTCTGACCACAGAGAATATATGTTGTTTAAAAGGGATCCCAATTGATGATTCTACTAATATGGTCGAAGGTACTGATCTCTCTCTTTCTTATACAACTGACATTGAAATAATAGAAGTCCATTTTGTATCTGTGGAGCCTCACAAATATGACTCTGTTCATTACAAGAGACTTGGTTGTATCTTCCATATTTAACCATTGTGTTCGGCTGCTCAAATCTTGCTGAAAGAAACATCACTCTAAGATGGTTTGACATTTCTGCATTTCAGTACTTGGTAATTTGGAACGTCTGTAGCCGCTCTTCTATTTCAATATGCTAAAAATACTGAGGATGGCTATATCTTCCTCTGCCTCCATATCCCAGATTCTATGTGCAGCAACCTTTTAATTATTTAATTATTTTTATTTATTTGTATTCCATCTTGATTATTTTTTAGCTTCTTCGCCAATTGTTCATTGGAGACGACAGCTCCTAATATAATCTGTCAATTGTCAATTATGAGAGTTCATTAAATAAATTGTGTCTCTTCCAAAAGACAGAATTTGGGAAGTTTTTCAGATTCCATACCTATATTCCTTGATTTTAGGCAAAGAGTATACTTGCATACATTCCAAAATCAACTCTCAGAGCAGTAGCTGAAGTCCTTTTATCTGCTCCCAAGACACTTCTGAGATTCTGTGTTTGGGTTTCTCTAGTAGTGATATATTTTAAAATCCAAACAGTTGGGGGTATCTATGGTAGCTGTGATTTTTTTTTATGCAGCACATTCATTACTACTTATTGTGTATTTCATGGAAATATTATAATTTTGGTTAAGATCAAGAGCAAAATGTGAGCTTTCCATCAGTGCTGCACCTTCCAATTTCACAGAAGTCCCTTTCATTGAACACAGAGCCTCTCCTCACCTTCACCACTGTGTTAGCAGAAGCCCTCAAAGCAACGGGGATGGTGTCATGTCTCTTTGGATTCTGGTTTCTTCCCCACTGTGTATCCCAATCCCAGCCTTGAAACCTATGATGGCTGTACTGAAAACCAGCTCTTGAATTCCATAGGAACAATATAGTTTGGATACATTGCTGATGCCCAATCTCCGCATGCACATTACCAGATAGAGAAACACACACAAACCTGTGGGACTTTGTAGGGGCCTCCTAATGTTGATATCTGGCTGGAGGCATCCCTGCGAGTTATATCAAAAAGAGTCAAAATGTTGTCCTTCCTTCCACAGCTGTAGTTGGGAATATTGGCTTCTCCAGTCGAGAGCATGTCCAGCAAGGCATCTGAATTGCCGAGAATGTTCAAATAGTTGTCATGGATGTTGTAGCCAAGGGTGAGATTGTGCAAGAGTTTTGGGTTCTTGTTGACCTCCTGAATGGCAAAAATCATTTGTGCCATTTGATCATGACTAACATATACAGATCTGTAGAATAATGGTCATATTATCATAAACATCATCTGTCACCATTTATTTCTTATTAATATTGAGAAGATTGGATAGAGGTAGTCCTGTATCAGTTAAGAATCACAAATACACCATTATTTGTAATAATGTTAAACTGCCCATTACCAGGATTTAAAATAATTGAATCACAAAAAATTGAATCAATGTAAAAGAAAGAGGATGTTTCATAAGTGACCCAGAAAAGCAGCTCTATAAACAAGTCATCCTCTATTGATATAAAGATCAAATATTGAACATCAATCAGCATTTATAATAATATGTAAATAGGATGGGCAGAGGCATCTATGATCCTTTCATAAATACTTTAAATAAAAGTCATCATTGAAGTGTTGAAATCAAAATTTGTCAGGAAGTGGAAAATAGTCTGGGCTTCTTTCAAGATTTTTTCTATCCAATGTCTCTCCCACAAAATAAGACAAATTAGGGAATCTATATAAAAGTAATTCAGGAAAAAAGAGATCCTGCTATTAGGAGTAAGTGAATGAGAAGAAAAGAGGGAGAATGCTAGAACTGCAAATGGAAGGATTTGCAATTCCATCTGGCTGAATGACTTACTGGCGAGACTGACTAGAAGGAGACATGTTGAAAATCTGCATTAGAGGTGATATCACTGTCATACTGTTCAGGAAACTAATGAGATGGTCTCCTGGGCTGTAATAGCTCCATGGTCTTTGTCTATCCTGAAGATCCAAACTCAGTGGGCACTTCATTCTCAGCTTCCCAGAGACGGGCTGGGAAACCAGCAGCATCAGAACCAGCAGCTGGAACTCCATAATTTATGGGGATGAATCACTTTCCCTTCCAGGTTCTAAATAAGAATGAGAAGAGGACTTTGAAGAATTCAAAGAATTCTCACGATGGAAATGCCACTGGTTTTCCTGATTCAGTCATAGAGAAACTGAGCTTTTCCTAGAAAGGAGAGGAATGTAGGTTTGAGAACATAGCTGCTACCCCAAAACGTGTATCTCTCATAGAGCAGGACCTGAAGCATTTATACTTTTCTGATGCAATATTGTTGCTTGAGTCTGAGGTTTACATGAAAGTCCATCCATGGAGAAGTGGCTTAAGAGGTTCTCAAAGAGAAAGATGGTGATAATTACAGTGAGAAGCAACTTCTCCTCTGAGGATTCTGAATTTCATCAGAGCTGCATGTTCAGAGGAGCTGTGTGAGAAATGCATGTTAGGGAAAAGTCACAGAAACACCCACAAGTCCAGAAAGTGATGCTAGAGAAAGAAAGTTTAATACTCAGGGAATTGACTTCTGTCATCCTATGTGGTGTCATGTCTCCCAGTGTGTTCTGAGTAAGATCCCTCAGAATTTAGTGACACTCTATGTCAGGGATGTCAAACTCACATTGTCATGACATAATCATGTGACATATCACAATGTCCTCCCCCCTTTGCTAAAGCAGGCATGGGAGTGACCAGTGTGTGATGCATCTGGCCCATGGGCCACAAGTTTGACAGCCCTGTTCTAGGTTGTGCTTCCTGTCTTCTAACACTAAGAAAGCAAACAGTTACCTTGAACCCTGCCTAGTGTTAAGAATGGGGCCTATGGTTTTAGTTCATATTTGATTTCATATATCAATCCTAAATTGGGCTGATTTTAAAATTGGTTGTGCCTGAAGAGAAATGCATTTCTCATCTGTTCTAGAAATGTTAATTTTTGGATGAGAGCCGACTAAGAGAAAAGAATAGACAAGCTGTGGATTGTGCCATTTGGGTGAAAGTTGTACAGTGGATAGAAGTTGTTATTTTATTTCCTTAAAACTCTCTGAGATCCTCTATATTTTCAAGGGTCTTAGCTTATTAAGTAAACTCTCGGCTGTGAAGTCTGAAGTTGTGATGGCAGCAGTGTCCCTAGTAGGGTGAATGAGGAGACCTGTTTTATGGATACATTAACCCAGAAGCTGGTTTGGGGGATATAGGTGATACCTCTTATTTTTGTGTAGAGAGGATTTGTGTGGTGGTGCCCATCTCTGAGACAGTGTGTGAGCGTGCCCCCAAAGATTACAATACAATACAATACAATACAATAGCAGAGTTGGAAGGGACCTTGCAGGTCTTCTAGTCCAACCCCCTGCGTGGGCAGGAACCTTATACCATTTCAGACAAATGGCTATCTAACATCTTTTTAAAGGCTTCCAGGATTGGGGCATTCACAACTTCTGGAGGCAAGTTGTTCCATTGATTAATACTTCTAACTGTCAGGAAATTTCTCCTTAGTTCTAAGTTGCTTCCCTCCTTGATTAGTTTCCACCCATTGCTTCTTGTCCTACCGCCAGGTGCTTTGGAGAATAGTTTGGCTCCCTCTTCTTTGTGGCACCCTCTGAGATATCGGAACACTGCTATCATGTCTCCCCTGGTCCTTCTCTTCATCAAACTAGACATACCCAGCTCCTGCAGCCGTTCTTCATATGTTTTAGTCTCCAGTTCCCTAATCATCTTGGTTGCTCTTCTCTGCACTCTTTCCAGAGTCTCCACGTCTTTTCTACATCGTGGCAACCAAAACTGTATGCAGTATTCCAAGTGTGGCCTTACCAAGGCACCATACAGTGGCATTAACACTTCACGTGATCTAGATTCTATCCCTCTGTTTATGCAGCCTAGAACTGTGTTGGCTTTTTTGGCAGCTGCTGCACACTGCTGGCTCATATTCAAATGGTTATCCACTAGGATTCCTAGATCCCTCTCACAGTTGCTACTATTGAGCAAGGTACCACCTTTACTGTACTTGTGCATTTTGTTTTTCTTGTCTATATGTAGGGCCTTACTTTTTTCACAATTGAATTTCATTTTATTACATAGTGCCCAATGTTCAAGTTTGTCTAGATCCTTCTGTATCTTAAGCCTATCTTCTGGAGTGTTGGCTATTCCTGCCAGCTTGGTGTCGTCTGCAAATTTGATGAGTTCCCCGTTTATCCCCTCATCCAAATCGTTGATGAAGATGTTAAAGAGTACTGGGCATAAAACAGAGCCTTGGGAGACTCCACTGCATACTTCCTTCCATGTAGATGCAGTTCCATTGAGGACTACACGTTGAGTGCGGTTGGTCAGCCAGTTGCGAATCCATTTGCTGGTGGTGCTGTCTAACCCACAATTTAGACAGCACCACCAGCAAATGGATTCGCAACTGGCTGACCAACCAAAGATTGCCAAGTGTTTGGTAGGCATGATTAAGAGTCCCTGTGTTCATGACATATCTGGGTATAGAATTATTGAGATAATGTTTCTTATCTGGAGGAAGGGATATTGATATGTACACCTTGGCCTATAAGGATTGACTTGTGCTTTGAATGAGAGAGGGGAGCTGTTTCAATAGATAGGACCATTCTGAGAGTGACAGAAGGAAAGCTGGCCATGCTTGTTGGCATCTGATCTGTTACTCAAAGCTTATCCCACTCCATGGCTTCTACTCTCAGTGCTTTGCTACTAAGTTCTGATTGTTGCTTTTGAATGACAATTTTATGCATTAAAATATTCCTTTCATTGGATTTGTGAATCCAGGTAACTCCTTAACCGCTATGTGGATTGGGCAGTTGAAGTGGGCCTTGGATCTCATCCCCCATATGGTAATCCTTGAGTGTAATTTGGGATAAAAAAATGAAAAACTTGAAGGAGTCCATTGAAGGAAAACATGAATGGAATCTAACCGAACATGCTAGGATTATCCTTTCAAATTTTATGGAGAAATGGGCCATGGAACACCAGTATTTTCCAACCCTCATTGTGTCTGTTAATAGTAACGTAGCAGCTATATCTAGGGTGACCTGCTTCTTATTGGTTAGGGAGAGACCTTCAGACCATCTACTGGACTTCAGGGAGATTTGTTCAGGCTATCTAGAGGATGAAATTATTGAGATTTAGGCTGATCTGGACAGGGAAGGTCAAGGCACAAGGGGCATGGCATGGCGCTGTGATCCAGGACATATTTGTTCTGGTGACTCCTAAGGAATTGGACAAGTCTTGTTTGTTTATTATTTATTCATCAAAGTTCTTAATCACCCATCTCCCTTGTAGAGGGGCTCTTCTCTGAATGATCCAGATACCCACCCACCCACCCACCCCACCCTGGACATTGACAAGGTGACTGATGAGCTTCCCTGGATTATGTGGGTTCCTTTTTTCATTCCAATCCTGGTTTTGTTCTCCTTCCCATTTTTTCTTTGTAATCCACTTTTCTTGGGGCTAATGTTTGACTCTGTGAAGCCTGCAGAGTCTTTGGGGCATGGAACCATCTACATTTAAATATATAAATAAATATAAAAGCACATGAGCTTTTTTGTTGAAGCACGTGGAGCTTTAGGTTGATTTAGATTTTATTTTGGTTTATTTTGGACTGAAGAAACAGATATGTTTCTGAGATAAATTTGGGGGGTAATTTTCCTTCTAACTGTATAAAATGTGGGGACATTTGGGATTCCAGTTCTAAGGCAGTGTTTGATGGACTAAAATGTGGTGCTTGCAGATGATTGGGGTGAAAATACAGCCGGGAGGGTTGAGAGAGAGAGAAAGAAGAAAGAAAAGAAAGGGAATGGATATGGGTGAAGGGAAGGAATGGGGTAGGGAGGAGAAGCTGATCTTTTAAAGATCTGAGAACTGAGGAGAAATTTCCTGACAGTTAGAACAATTAATCAGTGGAACAGAAGTTGCCTCCAGAAGTTGTGAATGGCTCAACACTGCAAGTGTTTAAGACGTTGTTGGATAGCCATTTGCCTGAAATGGTATAGGGTTTCCTGCCTAGGCAGGGAATTGGACTAGATGACTTCCAAGGTCCCTTCCAACTCTGCTATTGCATTGCATTGCATTGCATTGCATTGCATTGCATTGCATTGCATTGCATTGCATTGCATTGCATTGCATTGCATTGCATTGCATTGCATTGTATTTTATAAGCCAGCCTTATGGGCTCCATAAGAGTCAACTAACCAGAAAGCCAATAATGGAAAACAAGGTGGAAAGACTTTAGGGATCTTTTGAGAGACTTTGAAATACTGAATAAGGAGATTTATTTTATTTTATTTTATTAAATTTATACCCCGCCCTTCTCCTAAAAAAGGACCCAGGGCGGCGCACAGGCATCATTAAAAAACATACACAGTACAAAATCCAAAATTTTAAAAACTAATTAAATAATTCCCTGTGCTAAAATACTAACACTCTAAAATTTAAAATTATCCCTATAAAATCAGAAACGGGGTTATGCTAGGCCTGAGATGAACATGGGAAAGATGAAAACTGAGTTGTTTCAATTGTGTTATGTTTTCAAGGTTCTTCTAAAATTCTTTTTGACGATGTTCCATTTGTGAAACATTATCTTCTTTCAACACCTTTAGTAATGTCGATTTTCATTTAAATCCGGGAGTTGACCCATGGCCATCATGGACCTGCCTCATTTTAAATATATTTTTGAATATATTTTCAAATATATTTTTTGCTCCTCAAGGCTGCCTCTGATCAGAGTTTACCTGAAAGGGAGAAGATTTTCCCCTTCGGCCCCTCCAGTTCTGAGGGAAGACAGAAGCCCCGCCTCCCTCTCTTTCCCTAGTGGCTGCCTCTGTTCCTGCCCTGCCCCTGTCCTCATGGCAACCCAGCAGCAGCCAATCAAACAGGAAGGAAGAGACAATTGTTGCCTGGCAGCACAGCCACCAATCAGCCTCCTGGAGAAGAGATTGAACAGACAAAGACAGAGGGGAGAGAGTTTCAAATGAGGATGAAATAAAAAAAGGTTTTTAACTGTGATGAGAAAGAGAAGAAGAAAAAACAAACTCAGAGAGAGAAATGCAGAGGGAGGGGAGGCTGAAGTCCTGGAAGAGCCTTTCCCCTCCCCCACCTAGAAATGGCTGCCCTGGAGAGCTTCTCCTCCAGTGGAGGCTCTGGGGCAAGTGGGAGCAGCGGCTGCCCAGGAGAGCCCGGCCGGAGGGTCTTCAGGGGCCACCAGGGACCCCCAGGATCCCCTTTCCTCAGAGCCCCCAGAGGGTCCCTCCAGGAAGACCCCCCCACCCTCGCCTTCTCCTCCCCCAGCAATGCCGGATCCCCCTTTGGAGACCAAGGCCCTGCATGGCTTCCCCCAGACAGGAGCCTTGCCTGGAAACACACGGAGGGAAACCGGAGCTTCACAAACCCCCGGTGGCTGTGTTCCCCATTATATGCAACTCCAAAGCCCATAAGCCACATGAGTCTCTTCCCAGAATAAGGGTGAAGGGTTCCCCCAGATTCCCTCCTCCTTCCTGGGACTTTTCTATGGGCATCGTGAAGAGTCTGGGCTCTGCTTTTCCCCCTCAGTGCCCTATGTGTGGAAGAGAGTGGCAGTGGAGCATGGGTCCCCCTCCCCTCCCTTCCTTCCTTACATGGGGTGAAATCCTTTATTTCTCTAATGTTGCTTTCTCTCTCTCTCTCTCTCTCTCTCTCATTCTCTCTCTCATTCTCTGTCTGCAGGTGTGATATTATTTTTAACTATGCAAATTCCTGATGACTAATTTTTGGCATAGGTCAATTTTGTCCTATGGACTGGTAGTCCTCGAGTTATGACCACAATTGAGCCCAAAATTTATGTTGCAAAGTGAAACATTTGTTAAGGGAATCTGTCCCATTTTATGACTTTTCTTGGCACATTTGTTAAGTGAATCACTGCGGTTGTCAAACTAGCAACACCGTCGTTAAGTGAATATGGTTTCTCCATTGACCTCGTTGGTCAGAATGTCACAAAAGGGGATCACATGATTCCGTGACCGTCATAAAGGTGAGTCAGTTGTCAAGCATCCAAATATAAATCACATTTTATGGCAATGCTACTACAGTCATAAGTGTGAAAAATGGTCATAAATCACTTTTTTCAATGTCATTGTAATTTTGAATGGTCACTAAGCGAATGGTCATAGCTCGAGGACTACCTATATTGCACCAACCTTTTGTGGTGGAGCCCGTCAACATTAACTTTCAAAACAAAGTAAACTTTGGCTCTAACTCAGTAGGAAGCCAGTTCAGTTCTGTGACATGTTCAGGCATGAAGTAATCCCCAGGGTTTTCTCTTTCACCTCCATGCCAACAAATATCCCACTTCTTCTCCTTCAGCCACAGGTGCCGTGTTTTCCCTCTGGGCCAATTTCACGCATGGAGCTTTCAAACCTCTCAATTCTTGGTGACCCATTTAATTCCATCTCTACCCCATCATTTTGAACCCTGTGGGGATTGTTTCCCTTCCGTTTCTCTCCAGAGAAAAGCCCCACAAACTCTGAGTCTAAGAACCAGTTGAATTAACCAGGGATCTCTAGTGAGAAAGAGAATTGTTATCCTCAGAGTTTCCTCTCTGCTCTTTGGCCGAATCCTCCAGGGGAGACTTTGGGCAGAGACAGAGGGAGTCAGCTGCAGTTCACTTCTCAGACTCACCCAGAAGGCCCTAAATGGAAAAACTTTCCTGGTGGAGAACTTGGCTTTAGGCAAAAAGTGTCACTGGGTGATTTCAGACTTTGGACTTCCCTCCCCACTAAAGATCTGGGCTGTCAGTCTTCCTTCACATCAAAATGTTTTAACATTGGGAAAATAAGACCCGAATGCAAATGCCGCCATGTTTCTGCATGCAGGAGTCACCCACCACCACGAGAGCCCCCTTTGCCCTTTCCTTTCCCCAGATGTGAGCTCTGTCTTCAGGGGGTGTAAGCCTCCCCTTGACATCTTCACACACCCATTGAGCTCTCTCTCTGGTGTAGAAGTGTTGGGGGTCCTTTATCTATCCAGATGTGGTTTGGAAACATCTTCCCCTCTGGTTGGAGGCCTCCCCTCCTTCACTCTTGCCCCAATGGGACCCTGCAGTGCTTGGGCCTGATCCCCATGGCCTCCTGGAAGTGGCTCCCATTTTCCATACTTGGGCAAGACCTTGTAGAAATGGCGGCTGCTTTGGAAGCTTCCCACCCTGATCCTCAGGCTGTTGGGAGACTCCAAACCTCTCCTGGCTCTTGTTAGCTTTGGGAAACCAGACACTGCATGCCAAGGAAGGTTCAGGACGAGCTTCCTATAAACTTTCCCTTCATCCTTTGATCCCCCCCCCAAACCCACATTTCTTCAATAAAGAAAAAACAAAGGAAATCTGGGGGAGACAAAGTTGTTCATATTTCACTTCTCCACTCTCCCCAGAATTAGATGCTAAAACTAAACTCTCCTCCTCTATCCTTAAATGCCCCAACCCTGGAAGTCTTTAAGAAGATGTTGGATAGCCATTTGTGTGAAATGGTATAGGGTTTCCTGCCTAGGCAGGGAGTTGGACTACATGACCTCCAAGGTCCCTTCCAACTCTGCTATTGTATTATTGTATTAAATCTCTGCCCCCACCCTTAACAATTCGCCAAAAATACAGCATGCCTGAAACTGAATCAGAGAGTTGGAAGGAACTTTGGAGGACTCCTAGTCTAACCTCCTGCTCAAGCAGGCAACTGTATCATTTACCATCTCAGACAAATGGTTGTCCAATCTCTTTGTGAAACTCCCCAGTGTTGGAGCACCCATAACTTCTGGAGGCAAGTCCTTCCATTGATTAAATGTTCTCACTGCCAGGAAATTTCTCCTTACTTTTAGGTTGCTCTTAAGTTTTTTATTTTGATTACAGAAAGTCAAAGAGAAAAGGAATGAAGCAAGCAAAAAAAATTTTTGTTCTGTGTTGACAATGCTAACTTTGAGTTCACTGTTGGCTCAACTGCCCCACCACATGTGAGGAGGCCCCTCCCTCAGAAGAGAGGTTTCTAACTACATCTAAGGCTGCCCTGAGTGGATGGGTTGGGGGCTCCATCCACCTTCCTCTTTTCCAGCATGCCCTCCCTTCCTTTGACAGGAAGGGACATCCACCTCTTGCAGCGCCCCTGGCCTTCTGAGACTTTTGCTTCATCAACCTCCCTGCAGCCTTCATGATATTTGAAATTCATGATCAAAATTGGAGCTTTCCTGCTGCTTCTATACAGACCAACCTGCCTGAGCTTAGCAACTTGGAACCCCATTGGCTGGTCTTGCAAGGCTGAAGCCAGACTCAGGAAGGTCAGAGCCTCAGCCAGTTGTGTGTGAAAGTTGTCAGAAAGACTGTAGGTGGAAAGGTTTATCAGAAGTGGTTTGCCATTGCCTCTTTCCTAGAGCATCAGAGATTGGCTGGCCAAGGTTTACCCAGTTGGCTTTGTGCGAAAGGGAGGAATAAAATTCATGGTCTCCTGGTTAATATCCTGAAGTCTTGACCATAGACAGGCTCTGATCATAGCCATACAGCCCACTTAACATGGTCACTTCACCAATGGATGCATTCACACTTGCAACTTTCAAATGTGGTTTATTTTCTAAGGTTGAAGCTGTTGGCCAATGGGTTAGTGAATTGTGTGTATTAATTCAGCAGGGATTAGCTGAACAGTTCTCTATAACAGAAGTAAGCTGGAGACAGTTTTCTTTTTATAAGGGCCACATTCACACAACATACTTCACCAGGCTGAGGAAATGTTTGTGTAGGCACCCTGGGACAAAAGACAGTTCTAGGTGCAGCCTCCTGAAAGGCTATAATAAACCATGGATGACCACAGCCACCTCTCATCCACTTCCCTGGGTTCTCATCAGAAGCAAACCCACAAATAAGGTGGTCACATTTCCAACTGAGGAGAGTTTTCCTTCCCTCTGGGCTAGGCTTCAGTGAGACATGGCAGTGACATGATGGACAGGAGAAGCCATGTTACACATCAACCTGGAACTCCAATTCACAGACAAAAACTGGAATCTGGAGCCACCAGCAGACACTGAGAGTGGAAGTTGAGGACTCTACAGTAGGACAACTTTCAAATGACCATCTTCAAGGTGCTCCATGGCACGGGGCCTAGCTACCTCTGAGACCGTCTGCTGCCCCATAAGTCCCTACGACCAATACGCTCTCACAGAGAGGGTCTGCTCCGGGTGCCGTCAACCAGGCAATGCCGGTTGGCGACACCCAGGGGAAGA
The DNA here is from genome assembly GCA_039707465.1 of Rhabdophis nuchalis. NCBI lineage: Eukaryota > Metazoa > Chordata > Lepidosauria > Squamata > Natricidae > Rhabdophis > Rhabdophis nuchalis. The sequence goes on from CM077646.1 coordinate 9,738,968, forward strand.
GCCTTCTCTGTGATGGGCCCAACTCTCTGGAACGCTCTTCTCCCCCCACCTCCGTGTCATCTCGGACCTCCGCCTGTTCTGCCAGTGGTTAAAAACGTACTTCTTCCAACAAGCCGGCCTGGCATGATCTTACTCAAACACCATACTGCTTTTAGTTACCAAAGTTTTAATTTAGGGGTTTTAATATGGGTTTTAGCGCAGGGTGGGTTAATTTAATTTAGTTTTAAGAATGTTTTATTTTTTGTATATTTGTATATCTATATTTTATATTCCCTGTGCGCCGCCCCGAGTCCCTATGTGGTGAGATGGGTGCGGCATATAAATTCGAATAATAAATAAATAAATAAATAAATAAATAAATAAATAAATAAATGAATGAATGAATGAATGAATGAATGAATGAATGAATGAATGAATGAATGAATGAATGAATAAATAAATAAATAAATAAATAAATAAATAATGGAGCTGGGATATTGGTCATCCTTTGCTCCTGCCTATTCCTTCTGCTTCCCCTCTCAAACTCCCCTCCCTCCATTTCTTCCTTCAAGGTCAGGCTGTAATATTAACATCCCCCCTCCAGATAAGAAACATAATCCATCACCCATTGACCAAGTTAAACCAGAACCCAGGAACTCCACACTGGCCCTTTGAAGCACTTGGAGGTCTTCTGGGACAGAGTTTCAAATAAAGCCTCAGAGATAAGAATTTCACAGGAGTTGCACCATGTACAAAACTAGAGAAAATTCCACCAGGTCCTCCTAAAACAACTACTGAGTGGTTGTGGCAAAAAATCAGGTTACACCATCCACCACACTCTGGGTGCTGCCACCATCTCAGCTGCAGACCTCACAGCACACTGTGGTTGTTAAGAAAATTTAAAATTTAAAGGCTTTAAGGATGGAAGAGACAATTACTAACACAGAAAAGGAAACTAAAACTTCCATCCATTATTCTATAATCATCTCTCTATTAGCCAATGATGCACTCAACAGGCCTTCCCTTTCTTATCTCTCAGTCTGCTCTCACATTAACATTGATAATTCTAGAAAACATGATAAATTAAATCTCTTTTCAGTAATAAGGAAAACAGATCCAAGTTGGGATTAATATATGGAAATCCCATTGAAAAGAAAATCCCAAACTCTTAACATTAGGTTGGGTTCAAGGATAATGATTGCTTCCATAGCCTTATAGCACTAGAGTTAAATGGCATCAATGTAGAGTGGCACCAAACTCCTCAGCAATCTCTGGAGGCAAAAGACCACTTTGAAGGACAGCAGAAGTTACTTTTCTGGCTGTTGAGGTATCTTGCTGCAGCATCACTTTCTGGACATGTCCTAACAGGAAGGACTATGACCACTACACAACACTGTTCCAAGAAGTCTATCTGTAATTTTTCAATAATATACTTTTCTCCACCTGCTCCTCATCAGATGGAAGAGGGTCAGGATCCCAAGAGGAGAAGTTCCTTCTTGTTGTAATTATCACCTCACAGGCCTTGAGACCTCTTCTCCTCCTTCTCCAGTGACTGCCTTTGATGTAAACATCCCATTGAAGTGACATGGAAGGGATCTTGCATCAGGAAAGGATAAATGCCACAGATTATGCTTTTTGTGGCTCAAGTGACAGGACAGGAAGGAGCTGTGATGTTCAATGTACTTTCTCTCTTTTCCAGGTGAATCTTGCTTTGTCTCTGTTTCAATCAGGAAAGCCATTGGATATTCCCTCCTGTGTGACTGCTTCCAATTCTGCCAATTCTTTTTGTTAGAAACGGGAAGGAGATTGATTCAACCCCATGAATTATGGACCTCCTGCTTCTGCTTCTGATGCTGCTGGTGCCTCAGCCAGTCTCTGGGAAACTTAGAAAGAAATGCCCACTGAATTTGGACCACCAGGATGGAGAAAAGCCATGGAGCTATTATAGACCAGGAGATCTTCTCATTGGTGTAGTCATCTCTGCATCAGCAATATCACCTGCAATATTACCTTTCAACATGGCTCCTTCTAGTCACATTCGGTTGTAAGTCATTCACTGTGAAGGAGTTTCATTCCCTCCATTTGAAAGTCTAAAACCTTCTTTCTTTTTTCCTCTTATTTTAGTTACTCTTATATTGTATGACATGAATTTCTTGAATCCTTTTGCTTCCCACAGTTTCTCACTTTTGACTTATTTTCTAGGAGAGACTCAAATCCAAATTATGGGGTAAATAAAACTTGAAAGAAACACACATTATTGTTCTCTTTCTCTTCAATCCTCACTTCATGACTTGAATATTAGGGTTTTTTGAAAGTAGCGATTGTTGTAGTTTCCAGATAATTTCTATATTTTTATAATGGTAAATTGATATTCAATCCCTTATTTGTTTAGGAATAGAGGATGGCATGTTTTAGAACATTATCTATTATAAGACTTGATTATCAGATAGAGAAAAAGAGAATTAAATAGAAGAAAATGTATTTAGTTGTTGCTGTTGGTGATGCTTATATTAACATGGGCATGGTTTTACACTAGTTTACCTCACGAGAAGGATCAAATAATACAGATGATTTTAAATATCGAGGTGTTTAACAAAAATTCACGGCTCCTGCACAATCTATCTCTTGGCTACAACATCCATGACAACTATTCAAACACACTTGGAACTTCAGATGCTTTGCTGGACATGCTGTCTACTGGAGAAGCCAATGTTCCCAACTACAGCTGTGGAAGGAAGGACAACCTTTTGGCTCTTCTTGATGGAGCCCGTAAAGACATCTCCCTCCAGATGTCAACATTAGGAGGCCCCTACAAAGTAGCCCAGGTTTGTGTTTGTGTTCCTCTATCTGGTATAGTGAGTTGGTGTGTGTGTGTGAGTGAGTGAGTGATAGATCCAACCATTTCATCTCTATGGAATTCAAACTCTGTTTTTCACCATCACATTTAGCTGTTGTGGTGTCAGGATTGGGAGAACAGTGGGGAGGGAGCAATGTGGAAAACTGAAACATTTACTCATGACAGCATCCCCATTGCTTGGAGGGATTCTCTTGCATGATTGTGAAGGTGAGGAGAGGCTCTGTGTTCAATCAAAGGGTCTTCTGTACAATAGGAAGCTGGAGCACCAATGAAAAGCTAACTTTTTTCTCATTATATTAACCAATGTAATGATATTCTCAAACATGCATTAACCAATTTATAAATAAATATCTTATAATTATATTATAAATATCTAATTCTACAAGATGGCAACTGTAATTCCCATATTTTAAAAAAGGGAAGAAAATGGTCCCTGACAATTCCAGGACCATTTCTCTGACATATGTAAGTAAAACCTTTGTTAGCTTCCCCTTGAATAGAGTTGACAGTAGGTAGATGAAAAGGGCATTTCTTGTAGAAGAACCAGCAGCCTTAAGCAGATGTGATCCACTACTGACAATTGTTTTGTCTTGAAACATCACACCATCTAAAAAGTATCAGTCAGAGCAGGGGTCTCCAACCTTTGCAACGTTAAGTCTGAAGGACTTCAGCTCCCAGACTTCTCCAGCCAGCAAAGCTGGCTGGAGAATTCTGGGAGCTGAAGTCCTTCAGACTTAACGTTGCAAAGGTTGGAGACCCCTGGGTCAGAGGAAAGAATGGTTTGCTGCCTTGATACCATTTGACACAGTAAACAAAGGAATATTACAGAAGAAACTGATTGCTTTTGCAATGGAGCTCAGAACTTTGACCCTGCTCAAAGCCCTTTATGCAAGCACTGACAGAGATAACAATTAATCAGTGGAACTGCTTGCCTCATGAAGCTGTGTGTGCTCAATTACTGGACGTTTCCAAAAGGAGCTGGACATTCCTTTTGATTGGAATACAGTCTGTTATGTGAGCAGAAGATTGGACTAGAAGTCCTCCAAGATCCCTTCCATCCCAATTATTACATAGTCTACGTTCATTTGTTTGAGAGTGTGCTTTAGGACAGAGTTCCCCTAATGTTTCCAGTTTTGCACACCAGTTGTGGAGGGAGGAACAGGGGATGGTTCCATGCTGTGGCTGGCTTAAATGGACTGTGAGGATGTGTGTATGCACATGCACACTTGCTGGCCATTTCTGTAGTCTGGTTGCAAACAGTTCTAGGCTGCATAAATAGAGGGATAGAATCAAGATCACGTGAAATGTTAATACCACTGTATAATGCCTTGGTAAGGCCACACTTGGAATACTGCATTCAGTCTTGGTCACCACGATGTAGAAAAGATGTGGAGACTCTAGAAAGAGTCAGAGAAGTGCAACAAAGATGATTAGGGGACTGGAGGTTAAAACATATGAAGAACGGTTGCAGGAACTGGGTATGTCTAGTTTAATGACAAGAAGGACCAAGGGAGACATGATAGCAGTGCTCCAATATCTCAGGGGTTGCCACAAAGAAGAGGGAGTCAAACTATTCTCCAAAGCACCTGAGGGCAGAACAAGAAGCTACGGGTGGAAACTAATCAAGGAGAGAAGCAACTTAGAACTGACGAGAAATTTCCTGACAGTTAGGACAATTAATCAGTGGAACAGCTTGTCTCCAGAAGTTGTGAATGCCCCAACACTGCAAGTCTTCAAGAAGATGTTGGATACCCACTTGTCTGAAATGTTATAGCATTTCCTGCCTAGGCAGGGAGTTGGACTAGATGACCTCCAATGTCCCTTCCAATTCTGCTATTGTATTGTATCCTTACCAGAAGGTAAGACAAATGTGCTGCCAATATGACATTAAGTGGTGCATTTGCTGTTAAGACAAGTTGGCTCCTTCTCCCATAAGAATTATCTGATTATGGATGAACTGAGTCAAAAATTACAGTCTTTGGAAAATGACAGCATTGCCAAATACGGCTATTTGATGAGGCCCAACAGAGCAAGTTCACCCCTTACCTTACTTGGGGTATTTTTCTTTGTGACTGGATCTTGGCTCCCTCAACATCAAAGGAGCTCATTTAGCCCAAAGGGACAAGTGACCGCACTGTTAATTTTTTTTAAAAAAATCATTGCTATGCACCTTTTTTTGTCTAATATATTAAAGCACAAAAGGCCAACATTACCACCATGCATTTATTTTCAGCTGAGCTCTGGGATTTAATTTATACAATTACTAGAACTGAGAAGTATCTTGAGGGTGGATAAAAGGACTTCAGCTGTTGCTATGAGATCAGAATTGAGAATTCATACAATATATAAAATTAGGGGATTTCTAAAATAAAATTAATGATATGGAACTTTTGGAGTCCCAAAACTCTGTTAGAACAAACAAATTATATTACTCTGGTCTCCCTGTCTTTTTACAATTGGAGACAAAACTAAAAAAAAATGCTGCACAAAGAATCCTAGATTTTCAAAACAGAGAAAAATATGGTCATCCTCAGTAAGATTGGCATATTTAAATGCATGAATAGCTACCAATGTGCCTTCCAAATTGGCAAGTATTGAGTTAAATCTTCCAAATCCCTTACAACGAATGAACTTGTTTTTATGGAGCTCCAGAGATAGAAGATGTAACACATCTATTACTTGGGTGCCAATTATATAAAAAAGAGGGAGATCAATATCTTGGACTATAGAGAAATGATCTATTGGGATACTAACATATAAACACCATATATCCTGTGTGGATCAGAATCCAACAAATATATGTAATACAGCCCTTTTTTGGACGAAATTGGTTCAGTTGAGAGCCTCATATGCCGTCTGATTGTGGTAAATTTGGGGAATGATAAAAATACTATCTTTATTCTTCATGCTTATTCTATTTTACTTTAAAAAACAATCTACTTTTACACATGGTCCTGTCAATCTACTGCCTTTTATATTCTGTATCTTGGTATGGCTAATGACTAATCAACAAGAAACTGTTCTAATATGTAGCATGACCAAAAAATGGATTTATTAAAAGCTAAACATTGGGAGCCCAAATTAACACAGCACTCTTCATTGCTTTTTTCAGATCAGTGCTAGAATTCCTTCAGAGGCTCTGAGTGATAAAAGTCAATTCCCCTTTTTCCATCCGATGCTCCCCAAAGAAGGAATCCAGGCCCCAGCAATTGTCCAACTGCTCCTCCATTTTGAATGGACCCTGATTGGTCTCTTTGCACCAGATACAGAGAAGGGAGAGCATTTCATGAGGACTTTTACTCCTATGCTTCTCAGGAATAGAATTTGTGTTGTTATATCACAATTCTCAGTGACTGGAAATACAGCAGCCCTCAGGGATGCCCTCTCTAAGTGGAGACAAGTCAATGTCTTTGTTCACTTCATAGAATTTGAGTCCATTTATGACAGAATTCTTCCATTCCATTCAACATTTGAAAGTTTGCCAGGACCCATTGAAGGGAAAGTCTGGATCATGACATTGCTTGGTAAATATTCAATGGGAAAGCGCAGGTATCTCAAGTATGTCCATAGTATTTGGACCTTTCCTCTTCAATTGAAAAAGAGTTGGAGAAAAGATGATGCCTATAAATCTCCTTTCTTTGTGGAATCTGCATTTCAATCTGAGTATTTTCACTGTTCTGTTTCAAGACACGTCTTTTCTGTCAAAGGCCAAAGAAGATGCACCCAGAAAGCCCCACTGGAGACCCAAGAGAAAAAGAATAGGCTGAAGATCTCAAATGAAAGCTTTCCTTACAGTGTCATTAAGATTCTGGCTTATGCCTTAAATGCTGCATCCAAATCCAAGAGGAGAAGGAAGAAGAGAAAAGAGAGATTGGGGGCTCCATGGCTGCAGCCGTGGAAGGTATGTGGGTCCCAACAAGGATCCATCAAAATATAAATTACTTTCAAATTCCTGCTCTCTGAGTTTGGTTGTTTAAGATCTTAAGCTTCAGCTCAACATCTTGTACATAATGGAATAATGCTGAATCCTCCGTTCTACAATTAAGATATTTTGTATATTTGAAAAAATGTTCCCAGATTCCTTCTGATTTTAGGCTCCTGAAAACCATCCTGGTTCTTCTCCTTGTTCTCTTTCCTCAAGGCTAAAAGCAGCCCCTTTGATCTCTTCCTTCTTTGTCCTCACGTATAACTGATGGATATTTTGTGCAACGTCTTCTCCAAGTGTGGTTGCCACAAGATGACCGTGAATGATTCCACCGGATTATTAATGACATTATGGTCAAATTAATAATATGGTTATTCTCATATCATTAAAATATTATTATTGCTCTATTATAGAATAGAATAGAAAAAGAGAGTTGGAAGGGACCTTGGAGGTCTTCTAGTACAACTTTTTGGCTAGGCAGGAAACCTAAACCATTTAAGACAAATGGTTATCCAACATCTTCTTAAAAACATCCAGTATTGGAGCATTCACAACTTTTGGAGCAAATTGTTCCATTGATTAATTGTTCTAACTGTCAGGAAATTACTCCTCAGTTCTAAGTTGCTTCTGTCCTTGATTACATAGTTACTACCCATTGAATCTTGTTCTACCCTCAAGTGCTTTGAAGAATAGTTTGACTCCCTCTTCTTTGTGGCAACCCCTGAGATATTGGGACACTACTGTCATGTCCCCCCTACTCCTTCTTTTCATTAAACTAGACATACCCAGTTCTTGCAACCGTTCTTCATATGTTTTAGCCTCCAGTCCCCTAATCATTTTTGTTGCTCTTCTTTGCACTCTTTACAGAGTCTCCACGTCTTTGGTACACATTGTGGTGAATAAAACCGAATGCAATATTCCAAGTATGGCCTTACCAAGGCATTATAAAGTGGTATTAACACTTCACGTGATCTTGATTCTATCCCTCTGTTTATTCAGCCTAGAACTGTGTTGGGTTTTTTGGCAGCTGCTGCACACTGCTGGCTCCTATTTAAATGGTTGTCTACTAGATGATCTCTAGATGATGGTAGATGATCTCTGGAGGGCCAGAGATGGGGGTTGTTCCTCCATCCTGGTCCTATTAGACCTCTCAGCGGCTTTCGATACCATCGACCATGGTATCCTATTGCATCGGCTGGGGGGGTTGGGGGTGGGAGGCACCGTTTTACGGTGGTTCTCCTCCTACCTATCCGGTCGATCGCAATTTGTGTTGGCAGGAGAGCAGAGGTCGACCTCGAGACCCCTCACATGTGGGGTGCCTCAGGGGTCGGTCCTCTCGCCTCTCCTGTTCAACACATATATGAAGCCGCTGGGTGAGATCATCCGTGGTTTTGGGGTAGAGTACCACCTCTACGCTGACGACACGCAGTTGTATATATCTACCCCAAACCACCCCAACGATGCTGTAGCGGTGATGTGCCAGTGCCTGGAAGCCGTGCGGGCCTGGATGGGAAGTAACAGACTCAGACTCAACCCGTCCAAGACCGAGTGGCTGTGGTTTCCGGCCGCCCGATTCAACCAGTTGACTCCATCACTGGCCATAGGGGGCGAACATCTTACCCCTGTGAATGGGGCGTGCAACTTGGGTGTCCTCCTGGATACCCGGCTGTCTATGGAAGATCAAGTGACAGCCGTGGCCAGGAGGGCGTTTTACCAGGTTCGCCTGGTACGCCAGTTGCGCCCTTTGCACAGTCACTCATGCCCTCGTGACATCCCGACTGGACTATTGTAACTCTCTCTACATGGGGCTCCTCCTGAGGTGCACCCGAAGACTTCAGCTGCTCCAGAATGCAGCCGCGCAAGCAATAATGGGGACCTCTAGGTTCACCCATATAACACCTCTCTTGCGTGAGCTGCACTGGCTGCCTGTCGTCTTTCGGGTGCGCTTCAAGGTGCTAGTTGTCATCTTTAAAGCACTCCATGGCACGGGATCTAGCTATCTGCGGGATCGGATCCTGCCCCACACATCCTCCCGGCCGATTCGCTCCCACAGAGAAGGACTTCTCCGGGTGCCGTCCACTAGACTTTGTCAGCGGGCGACGCCCAGGGGAAGGGCCTTCTCTGTGGCGGGCCCAGCCCTCTGGAACGACTTTCCCCCCGACATTAGAACAACTACGGACCTCCTCTCCTTCCGTCAAAAACACACTTTTTCTGCTTGGCCGGCCTAGGTTAGTCTTTACCTTTAGGGTGCTAGGGAATTTTAGCCTTATAACTTGGGGGTTTTAGCGCAGGGATAATCTTAATTTAATTCGCTTTTATCCATCGTATTTGTTTTATGTATGTATTTTTTATAGTATTTTAATTTTTTTCCCCTGTGCACCGCTCCGAGTCCCCTATTTTAACTAGTGTATTAACTGGTATTTTTTTGCAAAAAAGTTTTATTTTAATTGAACAAACAACACATACACAAAAAAAGAATCATCTTCATTACATCTTGTAGAAAGTGTGTCAATTAGTTACAAATAACTTTTGTGCATCTCTTCCACTATCCTCACATATAATTCATATCAGATTATATGCTTTAAATCTATATAAATAAAAATGTAAAATAGTTTGTATGAATCCACTAATCTCAAAAGCTACTGGACCGATTTACACCAAACTTTCACACAATGTTGACAAGGACTTCTGATAATAGAATACCAAATCATTTTGTGCCTAGCACACGTGTATCGTGTGCAAGGCACGCACAAGTAAAAGGTAGTCACTGAAAACGTTTTAAACTCTGTGTAACTCCTCCCATCCGGCTGATACGTCATGGACACGTAACAGCAGAAAACCGCCTTGAAGGAACGTTGCCATGGGCAACATGGAAAGCAACGCATGCGCCTCCCTGTCTGCCTGCAGCCGCTCTCTTCCACACACACACACACACATGCGCACGCACACGCACACGCACGCAGGGCTACAGGATCAGAAGTGTCCGAGCCCCGTGTGGTAGTCGCCTGGCGGGCTCATCGGGCGGGGCAGCCGGGCGCGTCTCCACCAGCTCTCTCCAATGGCCACCGAGGTGCATTTTCCAGAGCCATTGGAGAGAGCTGGTGGGGGCATGGTCGGCTGTCCTGCCTGGTGCGCCTGCCGGGTGGCGGGGGCTGCGTGTCGCAGGGCTCTGGGGTGGCCGCGGCGGTGCGGGGCTGGTGGGGGTGGGCATGTGATGCCTGGACGGCCACGCTCACTGCGGGAGGAGGCAGCCTTAGCATCCCCAGCCCGACATGCCGGCCTTTTTGCTGCTTGCGGAGTGGGGGGGGAGACTGATGCACAGAGAGACAGAGACAGAGAGGGAGGGAGAGAAAAACAGAGAGATAATGAATGAGAGAGATCGACAGGCACACACACAGTGACAGAGAGAAAGGGAGGGGAGAGAGACAGACACACAGATAGAATAAATGAGGGAAAGATAGACAGGCAATCATACGCAAACAGAGTGACAGATGGGGGAGGAAGGAGAGAGAGAGACAGAGAGACAGAGAGAATGACAGAGAAAGACAGAGAAGGAGGGAGGAACAGAGGGACAAAGAGACTAATTAAGAGAAGGAGGGAGGAACAGAGGGACAAAGAGACTGATGACTTTGCCCACCACTGTGTTAGGCACAAGGGAGGGAGGAAGGGAGGGGGCCCTGGAGAGGGTTGACTGAGGAGGGGATGGTCTGGGGAGGGGAGGGCTATTTATTTAGGTAGAGAAATATAGAGAGAGGAAGAAATACAGTAGGTAGTTAGGTAAGTAGAGGGATAAACGAGAGGGATGAATACAGCAGGTAGGTAGATAGGTACAGGTATATAGAGATAAATACAATAGGTAGGTAGGTAGGTAGAGGGATAGAGGGGGGAAATACAGTAGGTAGGTAGGTAGAGGGATAGATAGTGGGAGAAATACAGTAGGTAGGTAGGTAAGTACAGGGATAGATAGGGAGAAATACAGTAGGTAGGTAAGTAGGTAGGTAGAGGGATAGAGGGAGAAATACAGTAGGTAGGTAGATAAATAGAGGGATAGATAGAGAGTAAGAAATACAGTAGGTAGATAGGTAGGCAGGTACAGGGATAGATAGGGAGAAATACAATAGGTAGGTAGGGGGATAGATAGATAGGGAGAAACACAGTAGGTAGGTAGGTACATAGAGGGATCAATAGGGAGAAATACAATAGGTAGGTAGGTAGATAGAGGGATAGATAGGGAGAAATACAGTAGGTAGTTAGGTTGGGGGTTATATGGTGGTTGTGTGTATGTGTGCAGGTGTAGATATACACACAGATTGGTTGGCCATTTAATCAGACTGGGCCACAGCAACGCGTGGCCGGGTATAGCTAGTTCTTTATAAATCTTACTGTCAACATACCGTAGTTCTCCTTTGACTAAAGTTATTTTAACAACCCTTTGCCTAAAATAATCCACAATTAAAAACACAACCACAAACTGACATTACCAAATTATTGTAAAAACACAACCACAAACTGACATTACTCATTATAAAACTTAATTAATTTTTGTTATCAACTTTCATATATCCAATAACCTTACACCTTTATAACACATTCAAAATATAGATTAATTAACAAAATTTCTAAGCCTTTTTATCAAGTCCCTGTTTACAATCTGTAGCCAAATTTCTTTAATTAAACCAGTACACACACAAACACATCATTAACTATATCTCTTATCATTTCATTATTATTGTTATCATTATTTATTAACAAAAATCATTTACTATTTATATCCAACTTTCTCACATCAAGCCAACCCAAGTATGTACCTTGTTACCATTATCCATTATTTATTTAACATAACAATCTAAAAATTACTAAATTATTACTCACTAGTCACAAGACTTAACTAGTTTTTTATTATTAACTTTCATATATCAACCTGTGTCCTTCCAATAGGCATAGACTGTTGTTTCTTTTGCCATTTGTGGTATTAGTCTTCCGTTTATTTCCTTAATAAAGTTTTTATGGACTTCTCTCCGCACCTTATTGCTTGTTGCATCTCTCGGATAGTCTCGGCACCCTCCATCTGCTATTTTAATTAACATAACTTTGATTATCGATCGTGCTTCTAGTAAGATTTCTCTCCTTAAATCTATGGTTTTTCTCTTTTTTCTTCTTCTGTGCCTTGCAATTTGGAGTAGAGTTCCAGTCCATCAAATTCCTTTTTCCATACTCCCTTTTTTTCTGCTTTCAGCCACATTCACTCCATTGATGAGTTCCTCAGTTTTCTTATCTTTGTGCTCATTTTCCCTTCAGTTTTTGGGCTCCATCTCCAGTGAAAAACTCTGGATTTTCCATCTTGTTCTCAAATCTCCCAGTTACCTCCAGTAAATTTAGAATTCCAGCCAAAATATTTTGCAACATCAAAGTTTCCTCTTCTGACAAAAGATCCATATTTCCAAATTATTGTTTATTGCCACCCTAGCTTTCCAAGCTATATTTTTTAAGTTCTTCAAGAGAAAAAGATTCTGTTTTTTCCCCTCTCGTGCCAATAAAGCTCTCAAAGGACATCTGTGTAAACTCTCTGTGTCCTTGGCTACAGAGATTTGAAGTACAGAGTCAGTAAGTTCAAAGGGGAAACAAGAGCAAGTGCATAATTAAAAAAACTCTAGCCTCTAGCCTCCGAGTGACAGTTTTGCTTCCGTTCACTTTCTGATATTATCTTCGGCTTAAGGGAAACAGCGTTCTTGAATGAAATTTAATAACCAATAGTAGAAACTTTGTTAAAATAACAAAGAAGATTTAGTCCTTAGGTTAAAAAATAAAAAGTAAAGCCACAAAAAATAGAAGAAAAAATGGTTCACTTAAAAAAAAAGGTTGCAAGCACTTCAATCCACAAAATATAATTACACAAAAAAGAACACTTTCCAAGGCAATCCACTGCAGGTAAATATTGCCACTTATTTCTTCTACTTAAGGATTTAATTATCTTTAAAAAAAATTGGGGGCAGTCTTTCTCAAAACAGAAAAAAATTCTCACCAGATGGACACACTTTCTCTTTCTGTTTTCCTTCCATTCCAGAGCTGTCCCAACTTCATCAGCCTAGGCTGCCTTTTGTGGCCAGCTTGAAGAGCTTCTCTTGGATCAATCAGGGGCTTTGTGTGGCCCCCGAGATCAGCAAGATGTAGTTTTCCTGTTCACTGTCTCTTCGGGATGGTTTAGGTCCGATTGGACCACCCAGTGGCAAAAGTATTGGCGGCGGTATCAGAGCTTCAAGACCGCACATCTGTACTGTCGCGACATTGGCTCTTCCTTCCTAATCTGTTTTTTGTGGTGGGTTTTTTTGATAGGTTGGACTGTTTTTTCCCTTTGTGTAAAGACAGATGCAAAAAAGTGAGTTAAGTAGTTCTCCTTGCTCCCTGTTGCTTGTCAGGGCGGGGTATAAATTTAATAAAAAAATTTAAATAAATTTAATTAAAAAAATTTAATTTAAATTTAATAAATTTAATTAAAAAAAAATCTTCTTGCCACTTTCTCTTGGAAATGGACCAATTACTTCCTTGACTTTTTTCTTTTTAACATGTTGGAAGAAGCTTTTTTTGTTATATTTTTATATATTTATATATATAAATATATTTTGTTGAAAACCTTTCTTCATTGTGAGCCTTACCTTTCCTCACTTCATCATTATATTACTGTATATCCATTACAATCAGTAACCATTCAAAAAACAGAATAATGTGAGAAAACTACAAATGAAATATTAAAGAAAGGTATAGATTTGTTGCTGCCATTTCTTTGTGTTATGCAACATACACTCATGCATGTCAAACATGCAGCATAGGCACAAAATGCCACAATATGACCCATGATGTGATCGTGTTTGACATCCCTGTCCTAGATGCTAAAAGTTACTTAATCGCCAAGTGAATTTTACTTATGCACCTCTCTCTATCATGAAATCACTTTTTTTTTATTTTGTGGAAGCTGAGATTTTTTAAAAAGGAGATAAAGATAGCTTTGTCCAATCATTATTATATGTTTGTCATCATAAAATCATGATTTATTTACATCCTTTATGAATGAAAAGATAGAAAAATCAATGACCAAGATCTAATTGTTGTTGATAAATCCTGAATTTTATTAGTAAGATTAAATTGTATTTGAGTAGAATTTTAAGACAGTTGTATCTACTTAGCTTTCTCATACCATCCAGTGCTCAATTAACTAGATCCCCATTCATCACATCATGAAGTGTTTTTCTACTTCTTTTTTTAAACAAGTTGTGCCACCACCATTTGCAAAATCTGTTAAGGGAGTGAAAGGATATGAGGGAATGGGTTCAGAGGACCAGAGAAAGAGATGCTGCATAGGGAAGGATCAGATAAGATGGGAGGAGGAACGAATGAATTGACAGCTGTGTAACTGGTAGAGAAAGAAACTCAGAGGAGGAACCCCTCCTATGTGGGGTTCCTCAGGGGTCGGTCCTCTCGCCCCTCCTTTTCAACACATATATGAAGCCGCTGGGTGAGATCATCCGTGGTTTTGGGGTGGAGTACCATCTGTACGCTGATGACACTCAGTTGTACATATCCACCCCAAACCACCCCAACGATGCCGCCGAAGTGCTGTCCCGGTGTCTGGAAGCCGTACGGATCTGGATGGGTGGTAACAAACTCAAGCTCAACCCTGCCAAGACTGAGTGGCTGTGGTTTCCGGAACCCCGGTTCAGCCAGATTATTCCAACTCTGGCCATTGGGGGCGAAACACTGGCCCCCGTGGAGAGGGCGCGCAATTTGGGTGTCCTCCTGGATTCCCGGCTGTCCATGGAGGACCATGTGGCAGCCGTGGCCAGGGGGGCGTTTCATCAGGTACGCCTGATGCGCCAATTGCGCCCCTTACTGGACTGGGCTGCACTTCGCACAGTCACTCAAGCTCTTGTGACGTCCCGACTCGACTATTGTAATGCTCTCTACATGGGGCTTCCCTTGAGGTGCACTCGAAAGCTACAGCTAGTCCAAAACGCAGCCGCGCGGGTGATTATGGGAGCCACTAGATGCTCCCACATAACACCGATCCTGCGCGAGCTGCATTGGCTTCCTGTGGTCTTTCGAGTGCGCTTCAAGGTTTTGACAACTATCTTTAAAGCGCTCCATGGCTCGGGGCCTAGTTATATGCGAGACCGCCTCCTGCCCCATACATCCCTTAGACCGATACGCTCCCACAGAGAGGGCCTCCTCAGGGTGCCGTCGGCCGGACAATGCCGACTGGTGACACCCAGGGGGAGAGCCTTCTCTGTGGCGGGGCCAGTCCTCTGGAATGACCTACCCCCTGAATTACGTACCATCACCGACCTCCGCCTCTTCCGCCAATGTCTTAAGACATATTTGTTTCAACAAGCCGGCCTAGCCTAACCTCCCATGGGGACTTTTAGATAGTTTTAAACTGGGTTTTTGGAATTTGGTTTTAGCGCAGGATAGGTTTATTTAATAGTTTTTTAAAATTATATTTATTGTATTTTGTATGTTTTAAATTTCCTGTGCGCCGCCCTGGGTCCTTTGTGGAGAAGGGCGGGATATAAATTTAAATTAAAAAAAAAAAAAAAAAGAGAAGGTCCTCACTAACTTTTTTGACTATCAAAAGAGGTGATGAAAGATTTATAATTTCACACTTGCAAGATACTGTTAATAGTCTTACAATAAAATAGAATAAAATAAAATTTTATCACTTTTCTTCTGTGCTCTAGATTAGTCTCTCAACTTTCTTATTAATAACTGCTTGCTTTCCTATTGTTTTCAAGGAGTTTATGAATACTCTAGTTAGTTGGGGGTTTAGTTCAATTGATTTGTGACTGAAAATATTTGCTAAAATTGACAATTTCTGTCAATTATATCTTCTCACTATATTGTTTGTCAATATACAATTGAGAAACATTCCTGAACCTTTGTTCTTGAATTTTGGATATAATGGCAACACTTGTTCTGCCAGCTGACAATATTTGCAAGTTAAGCAACCATAGAAGAAAGATTCAAATGTGAAAAGAATATGTGAGATAAGAAAACAAGATTTCTAACTTTAAAATCCTTCATGTTTTCATTCTAGTTCCATCTATTTCTAAAGAAGAAGGAATTGTACAATCTTTCTTTGTTGAAGGTGTACTTGGACCAAAATGGAGATGTAGCAGCAGATCTGAATGTCGTTAGTAGAGTAGTTCTCCCCAAGGAGGATCCCATCAACAAGTATTTGGGAACTTTTGAAAGGCAGAGACTAATAATCAAACAAGATGCTTTGTCACAGCTAAAGTTGCTGAACAAGGTGAGGAAAATGATACTCCCCCACCAAGACTTACAATCCATTTCAAACAGTGGTAGGATTCAAAAATTTTTACTACCAGATCCGTGGGCGTAGCTTGGTGGGCGTGTCAGGAAAGGATACTGCAAAATCCCCATTTCCTCCCCATTACCTGGAACTTGGGAGGCAGAGAATAGATGGGGTTGGGGCCAGTCAGAGGTGCTATTTACTGATTCTCTGAACTATTCAAACAACTAGTCAGAACCTGCTGAATACCACCTCTGATTTCAAGTGGAGTAAACCTAGTGAAAAGGATAGGTAACCTTGACTGAGAATTGAATGTGTGGAGTAAAACTTTTATTATTTTCTTAGAGAGATAGGAAGGCTTCAATTCTATTGACCAAGATTTCCTTCAGAAGCTATAATGCTGAATACAGTTATAAGCTGATTCCGCTATATCCAAAATGAGATTTGGGGTGATTATTACTTAGGACACAAATCTCTGCCATTTTATGTCCCTTCTAAGGTTTACTAACGCCATAGAACCGATGAGAGAGGGTGTCATATTTTGATGTTACTAGCTTCAGGTGCACTAGATACTTGTCTTCAAATATCAAAGATGAAGGCAATTCTGTTAAACCAGGGCCTGAGTTCAGGTTTGGTCTCAATCTAATGAAATGGAATCATGACTGGATGGAAGTCCTGTTGATCCCAATGACTTGGTTGGAGTCAGAGGTCTCTCAAAATTTCAGGCTCAAGGTCTGGGAGGTTTTTAATCAGCCAAGAGCTGGTCATAGCTATACATGCCTCTCTTTAATCCCACTGGGATAGTGGAATTTAGGAAGGAGGTCCAAGGCTGTCCGTTCACACGAAATAATAATGTCTGCTCGAATGTGATCGTATTTATTTATTAATTGATTAAAATTATTTGCTGCCCATCTCACCACGATAATGACCTGAAAACTGAAGTAAGGAAACAAGACTTTGGTGCAAAAATTCCTGATATCACAAGTAATGAGGGATAATTTCGAGGGAAATATTACTTAGATCTCAGCATCAGCTTTTTAGAGTTCACTTCATGTGATAATCCCTTGCATGCAATTGTTTCTCTTGAGCCTTAGCTCCCTTCAGGCACCCTGGGAGGCTCCAAATCAGGCTATATGTCAGAAGTGTTCATCTCTAGTTTGCCATGAACCCTGAAGGGAGGGTGGAAGAGAGAGTGGGAATGATTGTGGGAGAAAGGTAAAATAGTTGGTTGGAACTGTACCAGTCAGAGAAAGCCCCTCAAGGCTCCAGATCAAAGTAATAATGAATATGGGTGAGCATTTTCCTATTAGTTTGTGTCAGCTAATTGTATTCCTTCAACAGAAAGGATCTTGTGTTGGATACCTTGTTTTGGATATTCCTTTCCCACCCAGAGCTCTCACTCATGACCCATGTGGGGCATCAAAAGATCCCTGACTCATCCTTTTTGATGGACACATTCTCATAGACTCACCCCCATCTCTCCTCACTAGAGTTTTAGAAACTAGACAGTTTTAATTTTCATTCACCAGCAAGGCAGCCATGTAAAGTGAAGAAATAAACATACAAATAGAAAAAAAAAATCCCTTTAAGGTTCACAGCTTTTACTTGTAAGGATTTTTCCTTATATCTTAATTAGGAGATGGTTTCAGACAATTTTCAAAAGGAGCTTTGCACTCCAGAAAAAACCTTTCCAGATCTTACTGATCAGAAGTTTCTTTCTAAATCCAAGTTTTAATCTATTTTAAATAAATTAAAAAGAAACAAAATTTAACTAAATAAATTGATATATAAAATATACACCAATCAATCATTCAATTAGTCACTTAATCTTTATAAAGATGATGAATAGAAATTTAATACAGTCTAAGATTAATCAAAAATATAAAATAATTGGATATCTTATTTTAAACCCATGCATATACAAAAAATAGAGGAATTCATGTTAATTCTACTATGAGGAGGAATGCACGGGTTGTCACTTAATGCTTAAATATTTTCCCAATTTTATTCCTCCAGACTTTTTTAAGTAGAAATGTCTATTTTTACAATCTGATATGCCCCAAGAAAATGGAGGAACTAAATCTGCCTGCAATTGTATTCCTGCAATCATATGGAAGCGATCAGATATTTCATATTTTTCTAACTGAAGCTGGGGGACTACTTGGCTAATGGTCCTGTCTACCTTCATGTTCCGTAGATGGTGATTGTAACATCTTTCGTTTGCCATTTATTTATTTCTCTTCTCAGTCTCTGCCTCAGTCCAAATGTGTGGAAAAATGTCAGCCTGGATTTGTCAGGAAGGCTCGAGAAGGAGAACCATTTTGCTGCTATGACTGCGTTCCTTGTCCAGAGGGGACCATCTCCACTCAGGAAGGTGGGTGACAACATAAGGAAACTTTCTGAATTAAACCAGAGTACTTAGATCAATCTATATATAACTTAAAGAGTCATATAAGTTTGATAGTTTTGTTTTTAATTTTCAAGGTTGTCCAATTTCTTCCCTAAAGGGAGACAAAATAAAAAGATTTTCAAGGATGTTTAAGATGGATATTGTAGATTGTTTAGGAAATCTCTCTTTTATTTGCCAATTTGGATGTTCATCCAAATTTATCTTTCTGAGAAATATATGAATTCTCTGTAACTTGAGGAATGATATTAGATTAAGATCAATGTGCTTTGCTCATCCAAATCAACTTTACATTACAGGCCAAAAGATAAATCAATCATGCATTTAATCAATTACTCTTTATTAAGATCATAAATCCTTATAAGCTGAAATATCTAACTGGGAGGAACAATGGAGGGAAAGAAGTTGGGTTCAAGGAACAAATGAAAACCAAACAGAGAATTCAGGATAAAAACATCAAGTGGATATTTCCTTCCCACCTTTTCTTATCTTCCACTTTGCATTGTTGTTGAATATTGAAATAAAACTGCTATAACATCATCAACAACAAAAAGGAATATAATTGTGGTTCTGAAAGGGAAAAAAATGCTAACATACAGTGCTGGGATTAAAAGGAACAGAAAGGAACGTGGGAGGAGAACTAATGAAAGATCAATCTACAAATGGATACCAATGTTGAATTCATTTTCTCTTTAAAATTGTTCCCAAATCTAGAAAGGATGGAAATATATTGCTTCATCTTCTCATTTTCATTGGGTAAAGAGATATGGAAGATAACAAATTCAGTTCCTCTTCTTGAATTCCTTCACAAATTAATCTTCCTTAATATCTCTTTCTATTCAAATGTTTTGATCAGATTTATATGTTTGTGTACTTCCCAAAGAGTGACTTTTGGTGTTACACAATTAAATCACAAATTAAAAATTTAAAGACCCAAGTGCTAAGAAAGCAAAAGAAGAGATATATAAGCTTATAAGCTCTCTTGTCAGGGGATCCCCAGGACTGTTGGAAAATATAACATTTTCAGAGATTTCTAGAAGGCCCCACAGTTTGGAGATACTCTCAATTTCAGTATAGTTAATGAGTTTTAACTGGAAGGGACTGAACAATCTCCCCTGAAGTAAGCAGTGTTGCAATCCTTCTTAAGAGGAATTCCATAAATCCAATTATGTTAGACAACTTTCATCCTGGGTCCAATCTTCTTAGAGCAGATTATTGAGGGAATGGTTTGAGATTGTGGATCAATTACCCCTAATGGAGTTTAAACATTGTTGGGAGAAACATGTCCATCATCTGACAGAAATTTAATAAACAAACAAACAAACATGTTGGGGATTTTTTTCTGTGTTGTAGTGTATGTATGTGATCATTTACTGAGACTTTCCTATCTCTCAGTATCACCATCTTATATAAAGGTTTTTGTAAAATTTGAAAGAATATGAAAGAAATGTTACTTTGCTTTCTCAGATACTGGAAAATGCACCAAGTGCCCGGATGATCAATATCCAAATGAGACTCGAGTCCAATGTATCCCCAAAAGAATAATCTTCCTGTCCTATGAAGAACATCTGGCTATCATCCTTATCTCCTTTGCTCTACTCTTGTTCCTAACCACAAGCCTTGTTTTAATCGTATTCCTTAAATATCTAGAAACTCCCATTGTCAAAGCCAACAACCGGGACCTCTCCTTCATCCTCCTGATCTCCCTTCTGCTCTGCTTTTTGTCCTCCTTTCTCTTCATTGGGCAACCAAGGAAAGCCACCTGTCTTCACCGACAAACAATGTTCTGCATTGTCTTCTCAGTAGCTGTGTCTTCTGTGTTGGCCAAAACAGTCATGGTAGTGCTGGCTTTCCTGGCCTCAAAACCAGGGAACAGGATGAGAAGATGGTTAGGGAAGAGCTTGGCCAACTCCATCATCCTTTCTTGTTCTGGTGTCCAAATTTTCATTTGTGCCATGTGGCTGGGAGTTTCTCCCCCATTCCCAGATTCTGACATGCAATCCCAGCCTGGAGAGATCATCCTTCAATGTAACGAAGGGTCTGTTACCATGTTTTATGTTGTCCTCGGCTACATGGGTTTCCTAGCTGTCATTTGCTTCATAGTGGCTTTCATGGCCAGAAACCTGCCTGGGGCCTTCAATGAAGCCAAACTGATAACTTTTAGCATGCTGGTCTTTTGCAGCGTGTGGGTCTCTTTCCTGCCCACCTACTTGAGCACCAAAGGAAAGTCCATGGTGGCCGTGCAGGTTTTCTCCATCTTGGCTTCCAGTACTGGATTGCTGGGCTGCATCTTCTTCCCCAAGTGCTACATTATCCTCCTTAGACCAGATCTAAACACAAAGGAACATCTAATGATAAAAGTAGGGAACTGATAATTAAATCATTTCTTAGACTCATGACAATTAATTATTGATTGTAATTTGTTGTTGGTTTATTTGTTTCTTTTGTCTCTATTTGACTAGACCATAAAACAATAGAGTTGGAAGTGACCTTAGAGGTCTGCTAGTCCAACCCCCTACTCAAAAAGAGATCCTATTCCATTTTAGACAAATGATTGTCTAGTAACCTTTTTTAACACCTCTAGTGCTGGAGCACCCACAACTTCTGGAAGCAAACTATTTCATTGGTTTTATGAGGTCCTCCATCATTGGCTTGGCACCTCACAAGCTTCCTGCCATGAAAGTATTAGGAGATGGAAGGGGACAGTTGGGTAATAACCCTATGGTAGGAATTTGGGAGGTTGGAATGACAGTTGAAGGGGTGCAAACAGTTTGGATCCAGTTCATGGCAGGCATCTTCGTGGTCATTCACCCTGAGTGTGGAATTTCACCAGCGCAAACACCTCCACATTCCCCAAAACACAACCGTGATGTCGGATTGGCTAAAGATGGACTAGACATGGGAGAGTGATGGGGAACTGAGAGTTTCATTTTTGCATTGCTACACAGGAACTTCAGGTTCCTCCTGACTTTACTGCGGCCAGCATTTTTAAATAAAAGTTCTTTTCACTTCATTCAAATGGAGTTGAGAGTTTTACTTTCCTAAAGAATCAGACTGGGCCAGTTCTGACAACCCGGAGAGGACATCATCTCTACCATGGGGACTCTGCACATGATATCGGCTCAAGGGAGAAATCAGGGGGAGATTGAATGCTGGGGGGAGGCTTTGAAGAGGGACTGGATTTTTCTGAATGGGCTGGAGAGGCAGAAATTGTGGCAATCTGCTGAGATCCAGGAGGTCTCTGGCCATAGAACAAAAGAAGGAATGGGAGGAGAAGCCCATGGGAATGACTTTCACTCATGGAAGCTGGGGCAGTTGCGGGTAGGAACAATGAGTAGAGCTGGGGGGGGGGAGAAGAAGAGGGTGAAGACTTTGACCAAGCTGACTGGATGATGGAGCAAGCCATAAAGTTCATGCAGGTGGCTTTCAAGAACCTAAAGGTATGTAAATACCAGGCCTGATGACCTCCAGCCACAACAGGATCCTGAGCAACAATATCCACCACCATAGCCAGCACCTCCCAATTACTACTATTAACCAAGGAACCACATATAATGTACCTGTGCATTTTGTTTCTCCCTTTCATCCGAAAAGGTATGTCTAAGTAACCGACTGAGATATAAAAACATGTTTACCTCCTTTCACATATTCTGGTAGGTGGAACTTAGCCCTGTCCTGTGTAAATGCAGGAAACAGTATATCATTTCAGACAATGGTTATCTAATCTCTTCTTAAAAACCTCCAATGTAGCACTTCTTTTCATGAACCAGGTTGTGTGAACTCACCTAGATATAGCACAGATCAGCTATGTGTTGGCCAATGTAGTTTATTTGCACACAGGATTGAAAAATATATTTAGGATTTGCTTTTGGATTTGATGTTCATGGGTACCCAGCATGAAAACTAAGGCCTCAGTTTGGAGACAACAACTACTCTAAGTTTAATAATTCTCTTTTTAAAGAAAGAAAAATGTACGTCCATTATCTTCACATTTTGCCTGATGCCCCTTTCTCCTCTTTCAAGTTTCAGCCTCCATACGCACGGTACACAATTTCCTGAGAGAATATGAGCTTTATTTTCAGGCATCAGAAGTGGTAGCGGACTCAGGAGTGTTAAACACAGCCAAGCCCTGACTGCAAAGTGTATTTATCAAAGAAAAACATGCAAAAGAATCATCTAACATTGGTCCAAAGTCTCTAGAGGGGGATCAGCGTTGTCAGCCAGTCCAAGGGCATAAGGCTCAAGAGTGAGATTCACACAGAGCCATGCCTGAGCTAAACCTTAGTTCCAGCAAAGAGAAGGGAAGGGACCCTGTTGTTTCTATTTGGAATGCAGCTTCAGTTAACTGTCACTCATTGGAATTTTTCCTCTGTTGCTACGCAATGAACCTAATGGAACCTCCCTTCTGGACTCCATTCTACAATGGCAATGAAAATTCATCCTTTCAAGAGCCCAAATAAACAATGAAGGGGGCAAAAGGCAACCTTGTCATCCCTTTATGGATATCGCATGGATTATTTAGATTACCATTAACCACAATTTGAGCCTTCTGAGATGTAAATTCACTGAAATTTGTAAATTCACAGTAAAAGCCATATCCATTTGATTCATTTCATTTTCCTTGTTTGACTTCATTTAGTACTACTACTCTAAGTTTAATAAGTCTTCAAAGACCCATTATCTTCACATCTTGGCTGATGTCTCTGTCTCCTCTCCCAAGTTTCAGCCTGCATGTACCCAGTACACAATTTCCTGTGAGAGAATATGAGTTTTATTTTCAGGTGTCAGAGGTCGCAACAGTAGAAAGTCAGCACCCACCCCTCTCCTAGAAGAATGAAATATTCTAGGAAATATTAAAAAGACAGAATATTTCCCCTAAAAGAGAAATAAAAACCTTAAAGGAAACAAACTCAGCCTCAGCTCCCTGCCCCACAGCAGATATTTTAGTGCCAGTCTATCTACAAGACAAAAAACCTCAACTCCAGGATGATGGGATGATCTTTCAGGGCAAAGCCATTCAGCCACATAGGAACTTGTCCTTCATGGCAAGAGTCAACCAAGCCTGGGACTCAGACAGCCTACAAAGTTAGCTAAGACCCCCGCCCCCTTGGAGTCTGCAACCAATAGGATACAGGAACTTGCCACAGGAACTGGACGCTCAAGTTCAAAGCCATTTTTTAATTTCATCCACAATTATGTACAGGATTGTAATTGTTTATTGTTATAATGATATATAATATTATATTTTGGTTTTTTTTCTTTGTCATTTTCTTTGTTCTCTTTTTTAAAGCACTTACATATTTTTTCCCTTTTCTTTGACAATGAATGTATAATCGTCACCATTATTTTACTATTTTATTTTTATCTTTTTTTCTTTTAGTTATTAATTGAAAAGCAATAAAAACAAAATAACAAATCAGGCAGTTTGAAGCTATTTAGTGAAGCAGAGAAATACTTTCAAGACATCATTGAGATGAATATTTTAGTGCTTAAATTTTGCTTAACTTAGTTTTTCCTCTCAGGTTGAACAGAGAATGGAAAGTTCTTAGGCCCAAAGAGGGAGAGGATTCTTAAGAACAAGGAAGAGTTCTAATAATAAGATTTATTAGCAATATTTCCAACCTGCACCAATCTTTATTCTGGATTCTAGGTGGGGAACAGCAAGTCAAACCAATACATGTGAAATACAATACAAACCATTTTCATTTGATTCATTTCATTTTCTTGTTTAACTTTATTTGGTATCCCTGATCATAAATAAAAAAATAAAAAAATTCAGATATAATACTGCATGCTTCTGTTTCTGTGTCATTGTGTTCTGAACTTAGCAGGTAAAAAGAGATAATTGAATTGTAAATAAATGACAAAGAAAAGATTAAACAAAAATAAACATAATTATTGGGAATGAGAAGCCAAATCCAAAAGTATTTGTAAAACAGAGTAACACATTTTGAGGTCTATATTTTTTATAATAATAATAATAATCATCATCATCAATATCATCATCATCATCATCATCATCATCATCATCTTTATTGTCATTGTAATAAAATTGTAATAAAATTACAATGAAATTGGTTCGAGCGCTGTGCCAACATTTGCATCAGGTGGAATACAGGCAGCAGTGACAGCCATAACATAATAAAAAATCACTTTGGAAAAGCCTCTACTCTGGTTTTGTCACAACTCCATTAATCTAACCTGGGGTAATAGGGAAAAAAGTTGCAGAATGAATTTCTTAAAATGCAAAATACTAAATTAAATTATTTTGGACTGCAGAATCCTAAATTATCACTTTAGCATTCTTATTTTATTTTTAAAACAAGCTGCTCTTTTGTGTTGATATCTCGTCTTCAGAATCTCTTAGGAATTAATTTAAATTCTGAGTTGCATAACTGCTAACCTAACAGAGAGTATCCATATTTAAGTGTCCCATAAATGTGGTGTAAGGGAGGCAGGTGTGATTGGGCAGAAATAATTTTTACTATATTGCTACAATTCGTCCATTCTTCCGATGGGAGATACTCCAGTGTTATATATCAAAGGGAGTTTGGAGGTCTTCTAGTCCAACCTCCTGCTTAAACAGGAAACTATATACCCTTTTCAGACAAATGGCTGTCCAGTCTCTTTTTAAAAACTTCCAGTGTTGGAGCATCCACAACTTCTGGAGACAAGTTGTTCCACTGATAGATTATTCTGTCATGAAATTTCTCCTTAATTCTAAATTGCTTCTCTTCTTGATTAGTTTCCATCTGTTGCTTTCTGTCCTGCTTTCTGGTGCTGTGGAGAATTGGCGACTCCCTCTTCTTTGTGGCAGACCCTCAAATATTGGAAGACTGCTATCATGTCAACCCAATCCCCCCCCCCCATTAAACTAGACAAACTCAATTCCAGCAACCATTCTTTATATGTTTTACCTCCATATTATGTGATTAACTAGATTTCTAAGATTGATGTTAAATGGTTTTTAAAATTTTAATTGTTTATCTTTTATTTCTTTTTCTTCTCTGTGTTCTTCTTTGAATGACATTTTTTGACAGTTAGTATAAGACTACAGCTGAGCTAAACCTACACAAACAGTGGATTGAATTCAGTTCAATTCCTGCAATCCACTTTCACATCTGTGGCTCTAGTTATAATCTTTTTATGCTTTATTGTATCCCTGAACTTTTTCTTAAACAATATACAAATTTTCTGCAAGGATTGACAAATGTTTACAAAAAAATATGTAGAGAAAAAGCAATAATTTACAGTCAAATCTGGAGCAGGATTTTTAAATCTCAGCATATTTTAGAGTTGTGAAGTTCAGCTCCATACTGGTTGACAATTCATGGAGTTGCTCCACACCTTCCTAAAGTTGCTGAGTTGGAGAAAGGCTAGACTAGATGGTCTCTGAGATCCCTTGCATTTGATGATTTCCTCAAGGAAGATGTTTCTGAATGATTCTTTCAGCAAAGAGAGAAATATAAGGGAGGGGAGAAAAGCCTTGTCATCTTTTCAACAAATTCATGAAAAAAACTCCCATTTTAAACCTGAATTAGTTGTAGGATAGGGAAGAATTTTCATATAAAGTTAGGCTGAAAGAAACCCTTATAGAAGACAAAAAGATGCAATGTGTGTTAATACATCATTGGGGATTTTATGTCGGTTGTGCAGTCCCTTCATATAACTGCAGTCATTGAATAAACCATGCCTAAGTGAATGGTGCTTCAATCAATCAATCAGAATAGAAATGGAGGGGAACTTGAAGGTCTTCTAGTCCAACCCCACTTAAGCAGGAGACCCTATACAATTTCAGATAGGTGGCTGTTGTGTCTCCAGTTCTGACAGTTGGAGCAATGAGCCCCCTGCTTGAGCAGAGGGTTGGACTAGAAGACCTCCAAGGTCCCTTCCAACTGTAATTGTGCTATTCAATCTACAGTCACTGGGGAGACAGTCCTGAAACAAAAACCTTACACGTTTATTCAAAAAAGGAATTGTAAATTATAAGCGTTTTCAACGAATGACAAAATTAATCTTCATACTAAAATACAAAAACTCTTTTCTATTTCAGCTGTTTTCTATAAGCTCCTTATCCACACAATTTCCTTTTATTGTGCAAGTTTACATCCCTCTTCCTATCTTTTATCTGTTTTTAGTTTCTGTTCCCTATTTTCCTTCTCTTAAAGCCTTTTCCCTTCATTTTAAAAATATTTCTTAAATATTCTTCCATATTTTCCTATCTGGGGCTGCATCTGAGGAAGGTTTTTTTTCCCTGAAAGAGAGAAGATTTTCCCCTTCAACGTCTCCATTTCTGAGGGAAGACAGAAGCCCCACCCCTTCTCTCTCCCTAGTGGCTGCCTCTCTTCCTGGCCTGCCCCTGTCTACATGGCAACCCTGCAGCAGCCAATCAAACAGCAGAGAAGAATGGTTGCCTGGGAATTCAGCCACCAATCAGCCTCCTGGAGAAGGGGTTCAACAGACAAAAGTGGGGGAGGGTGGAGAGAATTTCAAATAAGGATGAAATAAAAAGGCTTTGAGGGTTATGAGGAAGAAGAGGCTGAATAAACAAAGACAAAGGGGTTTCATAAATACACAAAGACAACTTGGCTTTAGGCAAAAAGTGTCACTGGATGATTTTAGACTTTGGATTCTCTCCCCAGTAAAGATCAGGGTTGTCTGTCTCCCTTCACATCAAAATGTGCTACAGTGGGGGAAATAAGAGCTGAATGCAAATCCAGCCATGTTTCTTCCTGCTGGGCTCAACTCTCAACAAAAGGGCCCCCTTTTCCATCTCTTTTCCCCAACATTCCCTTGTGACTGTTTCCCTGGTAGAGAACCATGGACCCTGAATCCAAAAGCAGATCCTAGAGAAAGTTTTCAGTCTTATGTGAAAATAGACTGCATTGGCCATCACATATAGATGGTTTGTGGTGAATCCGGGTGAGTTCACACAACCCCCTTAACTTCGGTTAAGGAAAGAGAACTGTTCCATTTACATAATGTGCCATGCCAAAATATATAAACAAAATGCTGGGCTTAGCACAATGCTTTGCTTTGCACATTTGCACAGGACGAGATTCCCAGCTACTGCAATGTATGGAATTTTTCTTTAAATCCCAGTAATATTTTCAGGGACTCCATGGCCAACCAAAGATGAGTCTCCTTCTCCTTAGAGGTTTCTGTGAAGATACAAGGAAGAAAGAAGCCACAGAGGAACTGCTAGGAGGTCCCCATAAACCACAACGTCCGGATGGTTGTGGCAAGAAATCAGGTCACACCAGTGATGGGTTCCTACACGTTCGGCTGAACTGATAGTAGTTTGGCAGCTGGGTGGCTGGAACCAGCAGCAACCAAGGCCTTCCACACACACACACCTAAACTGGTTCTCCTGCCGGTGCCATCTTGTTTTTGACTTCTCTGCATGTGCAGAGCAATTTCCGTTGTAATGCACATGCATGCACAGCGTGTATCAACTGCACGAGAGTCACTGAGAGAACCGGAAGTAGCAGCTTGTGGAACCCACCACTGGGTCGCTCCATCCGCCACACTATGGACACAGACCACCTGAGCTGCAGATCTCACAGCTCACTGTTTATTTAAGAGGCAAAGAAACTTTAAAGCCCCTCAGAATGGAAAAACAACACAGAATTTGTCAAGGAAACTAAAACAAAAATTACTACCAACTCTATCATTTTCTGTCTCATACTCAGTGTTGTGATCCACAGGCTTCCATGTTCCTGTCTCTTAGATCTCATGAATATATATGTCTCTCTCTGTGTGGGTACACACAGAGTGTGTACAGAACAGCTTGTCTCCAGAAGTTGTGAATGCCCCAACACTGCAAGTCTTCAAGAAGATGTTGGATAGCCATTTTTCTGAAATGGTATAGGGTTTCCTGCCTAGGCAGGGAGTTAGACTAGATGACCTCCAAGGTCCCTTCCAATTCTGCTATTGTATTATATTGTATGTATATA
The DNA here is from genome assembly GCA_039707465.1 of Rhabdophis nuchalis. NCBI lineage: Eukaryota > Metazoa > Chordata > Lepidosauria > Squamata > Natricidae > Rhabdophis > Rhabdophis nuchalis. Next base: position 9,767,393 of record CM077646.1, read on the forward strand.
TGTGTGTGTGTGTGTTAGGTTTTTGAGCTGATAAATAAATAAATCAGGGAGACTAGGATAGATCTATTTCGAGCTATTTAGCTCTCATCAGCTAGCTGATGTGACACAAGCATATACTTATCCTCCTAGAGGCAAGGTAGAAGTGAAATCAGCTGCACAAAACATCGTGCTATGCTGTTGTTCAGGGTCTCAGCTCCCTTCACAACTGGGACCCTTTTGCTGAAGCCCTTTGTTGTCCCCAATTGGGGTCTGAGCCTGGTGCCGAAGCCAATGATGAACGCCAGACACGAGGTGCAGGTTTTCTGATTGTTTTTTATTGGAGGACTCCAAGGAAAAGGGTTCCTGGTCAAAAGGCCAAGAACCAGAACAAAGGATTAAGAAAGCTTTATACATTTTCACTAAATAAGAAGGTGAAACAATAAGAAATATCCTCTAATAAACATTTCAGCACTAATTCTAAAATTTGTTCTATTGGTCTATAGCTTTCCCATTCCTAAGTCTTAACTAATGAATGATCCAGGAGTTATCTAATAGGCATTTCATTTGTTGCTGGCCATCCCTATTCCTAACTTTTAGCTGAGGTTTGCAAGTTGTCTAATTCTCATTGCTTTTATCAACTTTCCAAGTACCCATAATTGCTACAAGCTTTACACATGCATATTTCCTGATGACAAGCATTCTTTGTTCTTGTGAAACAGACCCTCCCTATTACAGTCTTCCTGACTTACTTTCAAGTGTGTGCCATGACCTTACTTTAGCAGCCAGTCCATCAATTTTTACTCCCAGGAGGCTTCCCTGAGGCATGTTAAGCCAAAAATGGGGGCATGTCTGTTTTTACTCCCAGGAGGAAGAATGGGGTGAGTGGGTGGTCAGTTTTTACTCCCAGGAGGCTTCCCTGAAGTGTACTAGGCCAAAAATGAAGGAAGGAAGGAAGGAAGGAAGGAAGGAAGGAAGGAAGGAAGGAAGGAAGGAAGGAAGGAAGGAGGGAGAGAGGGAGAGAGGAAGGAAGGAGGGAGAGGAAGGAAAGAGGGAGGGAGAGAGGAAGGAAGGAAGGAGGGAGAGGAAGGAAGGAGGGAGGGAGAGAGGAAGGAAGGAAGGAGAAGGAGGGAGGGAGAGAGGAAGGAAGGAAAAAGGGAGGGAGGGAGGACCACAAACGTGGCACTAGGTGCAGCTTCAGAGGATACCTTGAAAGATCACAAAAATCTAGGGCTGGAAGGGGTACCAGAGGTCATCTAGCCCAACCCCCTGTTCCAGCAGGACATTGTTAAAGGGAGTTTCTGTATATTAACCCCACAGTCACATGACTACATAGCCATGCCCACCCAGTCACATGACTCCCTCCCCCCCACTAAGCCACGCCCACAGAATCTGTAGGAAATATTTTTAGATTTCTCCCCTGATAGAGTTTCATTCAGAATTGGTTTTACGATTATATGATGGTCAGAAACGACTGTGCAACACCAGCACTGTTTAAAATAGTATAATATAATATAGCTGGTTCCATCTCTGGCTATCGGGGTTGAGTCATTAGCCCCCGCGCAGAGGGCTCGCAACTTGGGCATCCTCCTGGACACTCAGCTGTCTTTAGATGATCATGTGACAGCCGTGGCCAGGGGGGCTTTTTATCAGGTACGCCTGACACGCCAGTTGCGCCCCTTTCTAGATCATGACACCCTACGCATGGTCACTCAAGCCCTCGTCATTTCCCGCCTGGACTACTGCAATGCTCTCTAAATGGGGCTTCCCTTGAGGTGCGTCCGGAGACTCCAGCTAGTACAGAATGTGGCCGCGCGGGGGATCTTGGGGGCCTCTAGGCGCTCCCATGTAACACCTCTCCTGTGCGAGCTACACTGGCTGGCTGTGGTTTTCCGGGTGCACTTCAAGGTGTTAGTAACAACCTTCAAAGCGCTCCATGGCAAGGGACCTGAATATTTGCAAGACCGTCTCCTACCGCATACCTCCCATCGACCAGTCCGCTCCCACAGAGAGAGTCTCCTCAAGGTCCCGTCGGTTAGCCAATGTCGGCTGGTGACCCCAAGGGGGAGAGCCTTCTCTGTGTCAGGTCCGGCAGTCAGGAATGACCTTCCCCCCGACCTGCGCACAACCACGGACCTGCTCCTCTTCTGCCGGGCCCTGAAAACTCATTTATTTCATGTGGCTGGCCTGGCGTAGCTTTTAAATTAATTTTATTAATTGGGTTTTATTGGGACTTTTAGAACAGGTTCTTGTTTAATTTGTTTTTAGTATATTTATTGTATCCGATGTTTTTATATTTTATGATTGCCTGTTCACCGCCCTGAGTCCTGCAAGGGAGATAGGGCGGTATATAAATTTAAGTGAAGTAAAGTAAAGTGTTCTTGCTTTTGTTTTATGGTAAGTGGAATGCCAGGACAATTACACTGTATTTAATATAATTATATGTAAAGAACAAAAAATATATCCTCAAAAGAAAAGACTTGAGCTGCTTCCCAAAGTAAAGGAAGACAAGGGGAGGTCAGAGGGACCCATAGTTGTTACAGTTGTGGGGGAAATGGCTGCATGTCCAAATACTCTAAAAGCCAGAGGAAAAAAGAACAGAAGGGCAAAGTCCAGACTAAGGAGCAGGGCCCCTACGTGTAAAAAAAGGAGATCTGGGCAAGTAAATTCCAAAGTTGAACTGGGAGAGAAGAAAAAAGAAAATCTACCATTTCAACTTCCTGGGGAAATTCAGGAGAGATGAACCGGAAAGTCCAGCTGCCTCTTGAAAAAAGCCCCTTTGCGCTTTCCTTCTGGGGCTTCTAGAGCTGGAGGTGACCTTAGGTAGAGGAGCCCTCCAGATCAGGCCTTCCATCTTGGCACTGCTATGAGCAGCTAATAGCACCATATGTGGGCCTTTCCACCTTGGAGACAGGCTCTTCTCCCTCTGACGCCCATTGTGATGCCCCCCAGTCTCCTGCTTGCAGCTGCTCATAGGCTGCCATGTCAGGTATCCCTTTCTGGTCCTGATGAAGTCTGACTCCTGCTTGGGTCAGGTGCTGCTCCCAGTGAAAGGATTTATATAGGAGTAAGAAACTTGATCAAGGGTCAGGATGAAGAACACCTTGTGGGATAGGAATTAATTCAACGTCTAAATCCATGGGTCCCCACAGACAATCTCATAGGGAGACATCTTTAGTTTGCCTTTAGTTTGTCTTTGAAGGTGAGCTTCTGATGGGCAAGAACGGTATGGGGAGCACATCCATCCACCTTCATCCAATTATTTCTACTGATTTGTCCAGGCAATTTTCTTTAGCGTTCCTGCTGTCCTGTTGACAAAGAGGATTTGATTCAAACTGTATTGGAATCAAGTCAAATGAGGCTGCCACAAAGGAGAGGGGGGGGGGTCAATTTATTTTCCAAAGCACCAGAGCACAGAAGAGGAAAGAATGCATGGAAAATAATCAATGAGAGAAGCAACCTGGAATTGAGGAGAAACGTCCTAACATTGAGGAAAATAAACCGATGGAGCAGCTTGCTTTCAGACATTATCAATGCTTCATCACTGGAGGTTTTCAAGGACAGACTGGACAGTCACTTGTCTGAAACGGTATAGGATCTCTTATTTGAGCAGGGGGTTGGATTAGAGACCTCCAAGGTCCCTTCCAACTGTATTCTGATTTTTATCCTATCTTTATTATTTTTCAGTCTTGTGAGGTAGGTTCAGCCAAGGTTACCCAATTGGGTTTTCAAGCCGAAGGAGTGACTAGAACTCACAGTCTCCTGGTTCCTGGGACAGCACCTTCAGCACAGAGACCAAAGTGGTTTTCTGTGACATTTGAGCTCTATGCCCAGGGCAGTCGACTCATTGGATGACCCTCTTCATAAAGTCACTCCTTCGATCTGAATGGATCACTGCTGAAACAGCCCATTTGACCAGTGCAGCAGCACCTGCTTTTCTAGGAGCAAAAGCTTCCATTGAATTAAATGAGATACTTAGGACCACCAATAAACGCTTCTTCTGCTTATATGAGAACATCTCAGTAATGTATATTTGCATCATCTGGAAAGGCAGCTGAGAAGAATTTTCCTCTTCTCCTACCTGTCCTAGTGCTGCCCAGGTTCAAGGCTTCCCTTCTCCAAACTCTGTAAGATTTGATACAGGATGACCACTGAATTTTACCGTTCCCATTGCTCTTTCTGTGTTTAACTATTCCCAGTCAAAATGGATGTTCCTCCCAGGAGCTCCAAATTCCAATAAATAGGCTTATCTTATAGATTGCTTCCTGTGTCCAGGATCTGCTCATTAGTAGTGTGGGAAGCCCCGCCTCCTCCTAGGAGAATGAAATATTTTGATGAATATTAGCAACTCTGGGTTCAGAACCAGTGTTACAACTCTGGTCCCTTAACCAGTGTTAGCAAATAAATGCGGAATAGTGTAATTCACCGGACAGTAAAGAGATACGTTGCTGTAACCACAAACAAACTCTAAAACAGTGATAGTAAGAAAATAAATAGTCTTTACTTTGTAGCAATTAAAATGCTTCTTCCGACTAACTTCTCAAACAATAATAACAACAGTCCTTCACCAAACACAGATCATCTTACGGTGATGAAAAACAAATACTTCTTCAGCTCCTCAATGGCAAACAGTAAGCACAGGAAATCACAAGGAATTGAAACAGGGAATGAGCTGCATTCCTGAACTTCCTTTATAGTAGAGCTGTATAATTACAGCCAATCAGATTATACTTAGTTCTTAAAGCTACATAACTCCTTAAGAACATAGACTCATATATATTGTCAACCCAATATAAGGCTGAATATCCTAACAGTATATTTGCATCATCTGGAAAGGCAGCTGAGAGGAATTTTCCTCTTCTCCTACCTGTCCTAGTGCTGCCCAGGTTCAAGGCTTCCCTTCTCCAGGCTCTGTAAGATTTGATACAGGATGACCACTGAATTTTACCGTTCCCATTGCTGTTTCTGTGTTTAACCATTCTCAGTCAAAATGGATGTTCCTCTTGCACCAAAACTTGTAACACTGTCTCCATAGAAGACATCCTTTGTTCCAAACCTGCCAATTCTGATTTTTGTGCCATGGTAAGCTGTTAAAGTCAATGCCACCAAGATGGCGTTTTTTGGGTGGGGTCGTTGAAGCAAATCAGGAGGAGAAAAGTCCAAATCAGGGTTAAAAAGTTCAATATCCAGAGAAAAAACACCTTTCACAATCAATAGTTGTAGCAGAGAAGGCACTCCAGGGATGGAATCAATTAATCCAGAAATTTCTTCATTAATAGAGAGAGGAAGTCCCAATCACAAAGGGATGTTGGTAATTTTCCATAAATGAAATAGTCATTCAAGAACAAAGGGCAGCCATCTTCCACCGCCCAAACTGAGAGCCAGCAGGAGAAAGTAGCAAAGGAAAAATTGTTTCAAGCCAGCCGGACTTAGATACATTGTGAAGAAACAACCCGCAAATCACTTTCGCTTGTTAAAGCAGTCCAGATAAGAAACGTCCGCTTCCTCACAACGAGGAGCCATTTCCAAGCGCCGCTTTAATTCCGAGGGGGGGTTTAACAAACAAATACCCCCCTCCACATTCTTTCAGTCCAGGCTGCCAGCAAAAATAATTTTAAAGTCACTCACTCTCCACCTCGCCACCAAAGCCTCGGAAAGCCTTCCGACCCCAACACTCAGCTCTCTCCAAATTCATCGTGCGTTACCGTCCTCCATTGGCAAAGGGAACCCCCCCCCCCGCAGCATGTCTCCTCTCACCTAGACCGAAGACAAGGGCCGTTTTCCCGCTGCCGCTGAGACAAACAAACCCAGGCAAGCCAACCTTACGGAAGGACCCCAAAAAAGGAGTGCCTCACCCCCGTTGGGGGGCAGAAAAAAGAACAAAACGGCGGACGAGTCCCAAGACTCGTCCGTTGCCGATGGAAGCTTTGAGAGAAGATAATTGCAGCTTCAAGAAGGATCTTTTGGAAACACGGAAGCAAGTGCTGGAGAACACACAGAAGACTGAGGAGTTGGAAGGGGGGCTGGCTGGGGCAAAGGGAGAGCTTTAAAATGTTAATAGTGAGGTTGGAGAACTAACTGGGCATATGTCTAGGCCCCCTCTGCCCCCCCTGGATCTTCCCCCAGGATAGAGGAATGTTTTTTAAGAAAAGCTTCCGCCTCAACAACTGTTTTAATCCTTACTCTTCCTCCTTCCCAGAACATCAACATCCCTTCTGGCATCGCCCACTTAAACCAAATCCCGTGGTTAAACAATTTTTTAGATAAGAAGGAATACTTCCTTCTCACCTCTCTAATCTTTTTTGGGATCTGCTTCAAAATAGCGACTTCCTTTTGTTGGTAAATTAACGGACTCTCTCTGCGCCTTCAGGATTCCCTCCCTAGTCGACCTTCTAACAAATTTAGTATGTATCTCTCTGGGTACTTCGTTTATCCTAGCATATGTTGAATTTATTCTATAGACTAGGTCAATGTCCCCCCTGATCTCCTCTTTAGGTTTGTGTAAATAGTCTGCTAAAATTGTACTCATGAGATCAGGAAGGCATTCACCAGCTTCCTCCGAAATGTTCTGAAATCTTAAAAAATATGACATCCTTTCAAAATCCATCCTAGACATATGGCCAGTCAAATCTCCAATTTCACTATTAACATTTTTAAGTTCTCCCTTTGCCCCAGTCAACCCCACTTCCAACTCCTCGGTCTTCTGTGTGTTCTCCATCAATTTTTTCTGTGTCTCCAAAAGTTCAAGTTTAGAACTGCAATGATCTTTTCTTAATTCTTTAATTTCCAGCACCAAGGAGTGTAACACTTCTTCCATAGCTGACATTCTTTGTTCCAATCCTGGGTTTTCTGGTTGTTTTTTTGAAGCCACGGTGAGCTGTTAAAGTCAGTGCCACTAAGATGGCGTTTTTTGGGTGCGGCCGCTGGAGCAAGGCAGGAGAAGAAAGTTCAAATCAAAGTTGTAGAAAGTTGTAGAGCCCAGAAGAGAAGCAATTTTCACAGTCAATTATGAGAACAAAGAAGGCACTCCAGGGAGGGAATCAATTAATCCAAAAATTTCTCCGTTGGTAGAGAGAGACAGTCCAAATCACAAAGAGATGTTGGTAATTTTCCATAAAAAAATAGTCATTTAGGAACAAAGGGCAGCCATCTTCCACCGCCCAGTCTGGCAGCCAGCAGGAGAAAGTGATAGAGAAAATTGTTTCAATAAAGCCGGACTTAGATACATTGTATAGAAACAAGCCGCGAAGCACTTTCACTTGTTCCGCAAAAGTCTGGATGCGAAATATCCGCTTCCTCGTGCCGAGGAGCCATTTCTAAACGCCGCTGTTATAAATCCGAGGGGGGGTTTAACAAACACCCCCCTCCACGTTTCTCTCAGTCCAAGCCGCCAGCAAAAATAAAGTTAAAGTCACTTACTCTCCACCTCGCCGCCAAAGCCCTGGCAAAGCCATCCGACCCGAGCGCTCCGTTCTCTCCAAATCCATTATTCGTTACGGTCCTCCGTTGGCGAAGGGAACCAAGCCCCCCGCAGCATGTCTTTTTCCACCTAGACTGAAGACAAGGACCGTTCCCCAGCCGCCGTCCAGGCAAGCCAGTCCTACGGAGGGTCCCCCAAAAAAGGGGCACCCTGCCCCGTTTGGGGCAGAAAAAAGAACAAAACGGCGGACGAGTCCCAGGACTCGTCCGTTGCCGCCAGAAGCCGGAACCGGAAGCGGTCTTTAATTGTTGACGGAAGGAGCGGAGGTCCATAGTAGATCTAAGCTCGGGGGGTAGGTCATTCCAGAGGGTTGGGCCCACCACAGAGAAGGACCTTCCCCTGGGAGCCGCCTGTTGGCATTGCCAGGAGGACGGCACCTGGAGAAGTCCCTCTCTGTGTGAGCGAATCGGTTGAAGGGATGTGTGGGGTAGGATACGATCATGCAGAGAGCTAGGACCTGTGCCATGGAGCACTTTAAAGATGGTAATCAACACCTTGAAGCGCACCCGAAAAGCCACAGGTAGCCAGTGCAGCTCACGCAGGAGCGGTGTTACGTGGGAGTACCTGGAGGTACCCATAATTGCAATTCTTCATGGAAGAATTATTGAAATGTGCTTTACATGGGCCTCCCCTTGTGGATTACTTGAAGTTATTACTGGTTCACCATGAGGTGCTGTGTACAGTTATGAGTGCACCTTATTGCAACCATATTACCAAGGGTCATGGTACCCATTCCAGTTTACTTATACAACTAGTTTTTGGTACCAGTCTAGATTTTGCAAGATTAGCAGCCTCTGAGTCCAATATATGAATCTGAAACTTCAATAGGCATACAATAACAGACTTTGCATTGGGTCCAGAGCATCCAATCCTCTAAAAGAATATAAATGACCAGCTGTCTACAAGTAATATAATTCCTTCCATTCCCTACAAGAAAGTCTAGTTCCCTCCTGGGGAAAAAACCACCTTTGTTATGATCAGTACTGCAGGATTAATCAGTTTTGGTTGAGAAGGAGCAAAGAGAAATGTGAAGCAAACCTTGTCAGGAAAGCTCAGGCTATAAAAGTGTCTGCTACAGAACACTCCTCACCGGAAGTAAAAAAGAATGTTGAGCATCTCCTTCCAAGACACTGGAACTAGAGAGAGAAAGCCATGAGGAAGATCTAACTTTATTTGGAGTTCAACTAAATGCTGAGAAAGGGTGAAGTCCCCAGAGAGATCCACATTAAATTCTTAAGAAGGTACACACGGGAGGAGATACTAAGGGCACAACGGGAGGGTCTGTTGAAATATGAGCAAAAGGACATTACCATATTAAAACAGATTCCAAAAAAGATTAGAGAAGCAAGAAGGAAATTCTCCTTCTTGTCTAAAAAATTATATAAAAACAGGATCTGGTTTAAATGGTTAATGCCTGAAGGAATGTTGGTATTCTGGGAGGGAGGTAGAATCAGAATTAAAACAATAGCAGAGGCTGAGGCCTTTCTTAAAAAACATTCCTCAATTCTGGGCGAAGAAGAAACAGGAACAGGAGGAGCCACGGCCCTGCCCTCTGAGGGGAGGGAGAAGGAAGGTGCAATAGCAAAAAGGCTCAGACCTCAAAAATAATTAATTTTGAACTATTGTAATTCTTGAAATGGATGAAGATCTAAAACTAAAGATTGAATGTATGAATTTTAAAAATTTGACAAATGTATATATCTACTAAAACTATTTGTTAACATGATATTGTATAAGGACCCGATTGCAGTCACCATCTCTGGTATGGAAGTTCTAAAATGTAAAATACACCCTAATTACCCTTTCCCGATATTATAAAATTGTAAAACCAATAAAAAACTTTTTACTAAAAAAAAATAAATGCTGAGAAAGGGCACATCCCAAGAAAGAGAAAGAGCACGAACACCAGTTAGGGCACTACCCAAACCTCAGTGGTATAAAAAGACCAATTCAAAAAGAACTGTGAAAGTGGTGATGTTGAGACATTCCTAACTAACTTTGAAGATGTCTGAAAAGCTGAGAGTACTCCAAAGTCCATGATGTGGCTCCTATTTACCTTCTCTTGATATATCATTGAACCCAAATATTAGCTAATCTGAGTGTTCTGAGGAATAGGAGGCCAAACACAAATTTTAATTATTAATTCATTTATTTCATGTTTGAGGTTCTCTTGGATTTTTGTTTGATTAATCTTACACTTTATATTTTTATTTCATTTGGTTTTAAATAACCCCAATTGCAAGGGAACACATGCAAAGGAAGCATACAAACAATTAATAATTGCAATAAGAAATTAAATGATATGAATCTAAGAAACAATTTCATTATCAGTTTCCTATTTTTAACACTAAGTGTTCCTTAGTGTTTAGCTCTGGTCGTAGGAGGATAATGTAGCACTTGGGGAAGAACATGCAGCCCAGCAGCCCAGCACCAGAGGCCAAGATGGAGAAGACCTGCACAGCCACCATGTATTTCCCTTTGGTGCTCAGGTAGGTGGGCAGGAAGGAGATCCAGACACTGCAGAAGACCAGCATGCTGAAGGTGATCAGTTTGGCTTCATTGAAGGCCCCAGGCAGGTTCCTGGCCAGGAAAGCCACAGTGAAACAAACAGCAGCTAGGAAACCCATGTAGCCAAGGACAACATAAAACATGGTGACAGAACCTTCATTACATTGAAGGATGATCTCTCCAGGCTGGGAGTGCAGATCAGAGTCAGGGAAAGGGGGAGAAACTCCCAGCCAAAGTGCACAAATAAAAAACTGAACACCAGAACAAGAAAGGATGATGGAATTGGCCAAGCTCTTCCCTAACCATCTTTTCACTCGGTTTCCTGGTTTTGTTGCCAGGAAGGCCAATACCACTGTGATCGTTTTTGCCAACAAAGAAGACACAGCTACTGAGAAGACAATGCTGAACACTGTTTGTCGGAGAAGACAGGTGGCTTTTCTTGGTTGTCCAATGAAGAGAAGAGGAGACAAGAAGCAAAGCAGGAGGAAGACAAGGAGGATGTAGGAAAGGTCCTGGTTGTTCGCTTTGACAATGGGCGTTTCTAGGTATTTGATGAATGTGATTAAAACAAGGCCTGTGGTTAGGAACAAGACTAGGGCAAAAGAGACCAATATAATGGCCAGATGTTCCTCATAGGCCAGGAAGGTTATTTGTTTAGAGATACATTGGAGTCGGTTCTCAGTTGAATATTGATCATCTGGGCATTTGGTACATTTTTCAGTATCTGGGAAAACAGAAAATAATGTTTATTTTTCCTCTCAAATTTCAATAAAATCTTCTTTGAATGAGATGTGATACTGAGAGATAGGAAAGTCATCGAAAATTTACCAACATAAATGTTAAAATATATGCTTTTGTATAAAATGCTTATTTTTTATTGGATTTTTTTTGTTTTACATTTTACAGTTTTTTAATTACCTTATAATATTAAATAGGAAACTAAAAAAGCAAATATTACAAAAAAAGGGAATGGGAAGAGGGAATTGTAGGAAAGAATGGAAAAAATAAAAAAGGCATTGACTTCAGACTCCCTCTGCTGCAGCAGAATGAGGCTGCGGAATGGCCAGCCTCAGAGCCTCCCTACTTCAGAACAAATAAACTGAACTAAGCAAGTAAGGAAAAGTATAGGAAGGAAGAGGCACCACCAAATCTGAATGTTTTCCTTCTAGCAGTGGACACAAATAAACAAATAATCAGTTGAGAGTCATAAAAAACAGAATGACTCCCAACTGATTTTATTTTGGGAGCCGGACTTTGAGCTTACTGGAATACAGTAATGTTTTAATTTATTGTACCATCTATTTTACTATCTATGTAGCCAATTGATGCCCTGCAACCAACTGCGACCCATTGTATATTTTTGCATGTACTCAAGGGCAGACCTGATCCTACTGTGGGAGTCCCCCCTCTCGCAGGTTTGGCCCTCCACTTTAACGAGGGCCCACCTTAATGAGGGATTAATTAATCCAGAGAGGTGGGTGAAACTTAGTTTCAGGGGGTTTTTAACAAAAAAAATTAATTCAAATTTTAGGGGGTTCCAGGGAAGAGGGAGGGATCAGACAGGTGGAGGATGGGAACAGTGCCAAGCCAGCTAATAGAGCAAAGAAGGAGGCGGTTGGGTCCGAGAAGGGGGGAACAAGGGTCGTTCCTATAGAGGGCTTTTCCATCCAAACGGTCATAGGGAGGGGTAGGGGCGATGGGAGACAGGAAGGTTACCATCGGGTGGAGGCACGTGGCCGTTGGCTTCAAGCGGTCACACGCACCAACCCCCTGAGCTCCCCCCGCGAGCTAGGTGGTCAGGGTTTACAGAGCCAGGGCCCTAAGCTGATGTTATGCAATGCCAGGTCCGTGGTTAACAAAGACCCCCTTATCAATGACCTTGTGTCGGAGGGGGAGCCGGACCTGGTAGGGATTACAGAGACCTGGCTGGGCCACGAGGGAGGACGCCCTCTCGTGGATTTGTGCCCGCCAGGTTACCGTGCGTTTCATCAGCCCCGGGCCCTAGGCAAGGGTGGTGGGGTAGCGGTTATTGTTAGGGAAGGTCTTGAGCCGAGAGAGACCACTGTACCACAGATCACCGGCTGTGAATCCCTCTGCATGAAATGAGGCCCAAGGAGGCAGTTGGGCATGCTGATCGTGTACCTGGCTCCCCGCTACGTGACAGCAGCCCTGCCCGAGCTCCTTGAGATGATCACTGCGGTGGCAGTTGAGACCCCCAGACTGATAGTCATGGGGGATTTCAACCTGCCATCCGTGGGCGAATCATCCGAGGCAGCTCGGGAGTTCATGGCCTCCATGACGGCCATGGACCTGACCCAGGTAATTCAGGGTCCCACACGCGAGGGTGGACATATGCTGGATTTGATTTTTGTCTCTGGTCAGTGGATGAGTGATCTGGGTGTAGGAGAGTTAGCCATCATACCCCTGTCATGGTCAGATCACTCACTTCTCCGGCTCGACTTTCCAATCGCTACACCCCACCGCGGGGAGGCGGAACCAGAGATTCCTAGGTGGTTCTGCCCCAGGCGCCTGACGGACCATGAAAGGTTCCAGATGGAGCTTGCGGGATCGGATCCTGCCCCATACATCCTCACGGCCGATTCGCTCCCACAGAGAGGGACTTCTCCGGGTGCCGTCCACTAGACTTTGTCAGCGGGCGACGCCCAGGGGAAGGGCCTTCTCTGTGGCGGGCCCTGCCCTCTGGAATGACCTTCCCCCCGATATCAGGACAACCACGGACCTCCGCTCCTTCCGCTTAAAATTAAAGACACACTTTTTTCGTCTGGCCGGCCTTGGGTAGTCTCTTTTTAGGTTAGGGGTTTTTAGGGGTAATTTTTAGTTTAGTTTATGGGTTTTAGCGCAGGATCAATTTAATCTATTTTTAATTTTGTATTTTGTATTTGTCTGTGGTTTTATTTGTATTTTTAATTGCCTGTGCCCCGCCTCGAGTCCCCTTGGGGAGAGAGAGCGGGATATAAAATTAAATTATTTATTATTATTACCTGTAACCCTGACCCGCGCCCCGACTGAGGACCTGGTGGTGGCATGGAGAACTGCCGTTGCCGGGGCCCTGGATCGGGTCGCGCCCTTGCGGCCTCTCTTGCGGCGCTGAGTCACCTGGGCTCCTTGGTTTACTGAGGAGCTGAGGGTGATGAAACGCCACAAGAGATGCCTAGAGAGGAGATGGCGATCCACACGCTCTGAATCTGACCAAACACAGGTGAGAGCCCATTTGAGGACTGTGCCACTGTGCCACTCTTATTGCATCTGCAGATAACCGCCCTGCCGCCTTGTTTGGGGTGACCCGCTCCCTCCTTCAACAGAGGCCGCGGGAAGCCCCTCTGCAGGAACGAGCAGAGGAATTTGGAGAATATCTGCAGGATAAAATCGCTCAGATTCAAAGCAAGTTGGCCTCCACCGAAAATAGTCTAGAGGGAAGGTCCGAGGCAGGTCTTGAGACACCATTCTGGGAGGAGTTTGACTCTGTTACTTCCGAAGATATCGACAGGTTACGTGGGCGACTGAGAGCCACCACATGTTTATTGGACCCGTGTCCCTCCTGGCTTGTACTGGCATCCTGGGAGGTCACACGAGGCTGGCTCCAGGAAGTTGAGAATGCCTCTTTGAGTGAGGGGATCTTGCCTACCATCTTGAAAGAGGTGGTGGTGAGACCCCTCCTCAAGAAGCCTTCCCTGGACCCAGCATTGTTGGTAAATTACCGTCCGGTCTCCAACCTTCACTTCTTAGCGAAGGTTGTAGAGAGTGTGGTGGCACAACAATTTCCCCGTCACCTGGAGGAGATTGATTATCTGGACCCACACCAGTCCGGCTTTCGGCCCGGACACAGCACTGCGACGGCATTGGTCACGTTGGTGAATGATCTCTGGAGGGCCAGAGATGGGGGTTGTTCCTCCATCCTGGTCCTATTAGACCTCTCGGCGGCTTTTGATACCATCGACCATGGTATCCTATTGCATCGACTGGAGGGGCTGGGCATGAGGGGAACCGTTTTACGGTGGTTCTCCTCCTACCTCTCTGGTCGATCGCAATTTGTGTTGGCAGGAGGGCAGAGGTCCGCCTCGGGACCCCTCACATGTGGGGTTCCTCAGGGGTCGGTCCTCTTGCCGCTCCTGTTCAACACATATATGAAGCCGCTGGGTGAGATCATCCGTGGTTTCGGGTTAGAGTACCATCTCTACGCTGACGATACGCAGCTGTATATATCTACCCCGAACCACTCCAACGATGCCGTCGAAGTGATGTCCCGGTGTCTGGAAGCCGTGCAGATCTGGATGGGAAGGAAGAGACTCAGACTCAACCCGTCCAAGACCGAGTGGCTGTGGTTTCCGGTGTCCTGGTACAACCAGTTCACTCCATCACTGGCCATAGGGGGGGAGCATCTAGCCCCTGTGGATGGGGCATGCAATCTGGGCGTCCTCCTGGATACCCGGCTGTCTATGGAAGATCAAGTGACAGCCATGGCCAGGGGGGCATTTTACCAGGTTCGCCTGGTACACCAGTTGTGTCCCCTATTGGACCGGGATGCCCTTCGCACGCTCACTCATGCCCTTGTGACATCCCGTCTAGACTACTGTAATGCTCTCTACATGGGGCTTCCCTTGAGGTGCACCCGGAGACTACAGCTAGTCCAGAATGCGGCTGCGCGGGCAATTCTGGGTGCCCCTAGGCATTTCCACGTAACACCACTCCTGTGCGAGCTGCACTGGCTGCCTGTGGTCTTCCGGGTGCGCTTCAAGGTGCTGACTACCATCTTTAAAGCGCTCCATGGCACGGGACCTAGTTATCTTTGGGATCGCATCCTGCCCCATACATCCCTCCGACCGATTCGCTCCCACAGAGAGGGACTTCTCCGGGTGCCATCCACTAGGCAATGCCAGCGGGTGACGCCCAGGGGAAGGGCCTTCTCTGTGGCGGGCCCAGCTCTATGGAACGACCTACCCCCCAACCTCAGGACAACCACGGACCTCCGCGCCTTCCGACAAAAGCTCAAGACTTATCTATTCCAACTGGCCGGCCTGGCCTAACCTACCTTCCAGCCTCTCAGTCTGAACATTTAAATTGTTTTAATTGGGTTTTAAGGGGTTTAGTTTTTAGTATTTTGGGTTTTTAGCGCAGGGATAAATTGTTTAATCTAATTTTATATATATTTATGATGTATTTATGTTTGTATGTTTTTAATTCCCCTGTGCACTGCTCCGAGTCCCTTCGGGGAGAGGGAGCGGTATACAAATTAAATTTATTATTATTATTATTATTATTTTCACCAATAGGCAACCTTTAAGACCCTGGCCACAGTCCAGATGGAGCAATAAATTGTGCAATAAATTGTGTCAAGAGATAAGCTTGTTTCTTTATGAAAATTGCCTTGGATGAATCAACTTCCTCAAGGTCTTCTCTTTTCTTTGGTGACACCCACCTTCCTGAGTGGAGATGGTCCCCTCTGGACAAGGAACACAGTTGTAGCAGCAATATGGCTCTCCTTCTCGCTTCTGCTTAACAAATCCAGGATGGCATTTTTCCACACATTGGGACTTAGGCAAAGGCTAAGCAGAAAAACAAGGAATGCCAAAGAAAATATGTAACATTATTGATCCTGACATGCTGCCGTACTCTTGAAATAAAAGGGACTGCTTAGTTGCTAGAACTATAATTATTTGAGGTAGAAGCGAAGTCATAAGTCAAAATAAGTTTGTTATTTATTGCTTTTATGCTACCTGTGCACCGCCCCGAGTCCCCATGGGGAGAGGGGGCGGTCTAGAAATAATAAATTTCATTTCATTTCATTTCATAAGGACAAAGTGTAAGTCAGGAATCTTTTGCTGCAGAACGTATGAGTTGTGTGAAGGAATTTCTAAACCCAGCTAGATATCCAAGACAAGGTCTTTTGCGTTGAAGAACTACAGTTAGGTAACAGCAACTGGCTTGGAAGGACAAACCCATATTTCTTTTTAGTTAAATTTTGAGCTCATTTTCTTTGCAGAATGACATAAATAGCTAACAATCAAGATAAATAATTGCATTCAATGGTTTTTAAATGAAGTGCCTTCTTACAAGCCATAGCCCAAATCTAAGCAACATTTCCTTTTAATTTGTCCCTCATTTTTCAGAGATCAGGAAAGGCTTTTCTTTGAGTCAAAATCATATTTCAGTGTTTCAGTTTTCTGGATCAGGATGTTATCACTCAGCAATCCAGTGCATTTTGATTCTATGTCAACAAAAATTATTGGATCTTATTCATTGGAGCAGGAGATTGGAATAGATTGGAATAGCCAGATCTGAGTTTCTTAGAAATGTCTTGCCCTGTCCTTTTATGGGACACTGGCCCCAACCAGGACAAAGTGAATCAGAGTTCCAAAGCTTATTTCCAAGTGGAACAAAAGGGCCTCTCTCCAGTCTCCATTCAATTTCATCAAATTCAGTCCAAACCTGAATTCAGGCACCGGTCAACCAATTTGCCTTCTTTTTTGCTATTTAAAGACAAGGAAGAAGTGGATCACAATCCCTAGCACTTGAGGGACTGGCCCTCTCTGACCATTTTCATGCAGCTTCTCCATTTCAGCACTGAGCCCGGGTGCTCAGCCTGATGAAATGGGTCAGAAACTTTTGGAAAAGAGAGAAAATACACCAATATTTCTCCTACCCCATTGCAAAACTTTAGCCATAACATTTTATCTTCGTTGATAATAAGTCTCTGCTTTTCAACAGTCACCACTCTGTTATCCACATCGAAGTATTCGTAGGGATATTCCCAGGTAGAGATACTCAGATCAGCCTTTATATCTCCATTTTGATCCACATACAGTTTGAAGTCAGAAAGATTGCAAAACTCATTCTTCTCCAGAAAAGGATGGAACTAGAATGGGAACATCCAGGCATTTGAAAAGCATTGAACCTGGAAAATTAGCCCTTTGTTCTCATTTATCTCTTTCTTTTACAGAGGTCTAACTTGCAAATATCCTTAGTTGGTAGAACAGGTTTAACCACTATCTTCAAAAATGAAAAACAAAGGTTCAATAAAAATTATCAATCGTATATTGACAAAATGTGTTTTCAAAACAATATGATTGACACAATTTGTTAATTATAAGAAACCTTCCAGGGCAGGTCATCAATAAACTGCACAAAGAGAATACATATTTATAAATTCCTTGAAAACAATGTTCTTATCATAAATAATGGATTTATCAAGAAAGTTGTCAGGCTAATCTCCTCCCAGGAAGACAATCTATATAAATAAAAATGTAAAATAGTTTGTACGAATCCACTAATCTCAAAAACTACTGGACCGATTTACACCAAACTTTCACACAATGTTGACAAGGACTTCTGATAATAGAATAGCAACTCATTTTGTGCCTAGCACACATGTATCATGTGCAAGGAAAACACATATAAAATGTAACTACTGAAAAAGGGTTTTCACTTCCCTGTAACTCCTCCCGCCAGGCAACAGTGATTCCTCAGCCACGGAGGCCTCTTAGGGCCAAAAAGACACTGAGATAGCAAACTCCCAGGTAGCCCATAGAGAGAGTGGGGGGGGGGAGAAATACTGCTCAAGACTGTTCTCTGAGGTAAAAACACAGAGGCAGGGAGCTGCTTTAAACTATTTAATACGAACTGAACCAAACTGTAACAAAGAACCACCCATCTGACAGCAAATACAGTTTAATAAAAGAGGGACTAGGGGAGACATGATAGCAGCCTTCCAATATCTCACAGGTTGCCCCAAAGAAGGGGGAGTCAAACTATTCTCCAAAGCACCTGAGGGCAAAACAAGAAGCAATGGGTGGAAACTAATCAGGGAGAGAAGCAACCTGGAATTAAGGAGGAATTTCCTGACAGTGAGAACTACTAACCAGTGGAACAGCTTGCTACCAGAAGTTATGGATGGCCCAACACTGGATGTGTTTTTAAGAAGAGACTGGAAAACCATTTGTCTGGCACGGTATAGGGTCTCCAGCTTGAGCAGTGGGGTTGGACTAGATGACCTCCAAGGTCCCTTCCACCTCTCCAAAGCACCTGAGGGCAGAACAAGAAGCAATGGGTGGAAACTAATCAAGGAGAGAAGCAACCTAGAACTGAGGGGAAATTTCCTGGCAGTGAGAACTATTAACTTTTGTTGGCAGGGCAATGCCTCTGCTTTTTAAAAACCTGACTAGATTTGCTATAGCTTTTCTCCCCAGGAGCAAGCATCTTTTAATTTCTTGGTTGTAGTCCCCATCTGCATTGATCTTAGAGCTGAAGAAAATAAAATCTGTGACTACCTCCATTTCTTCCTAATCTATTTGCCAGGAATTGAGAGGGCCAGAGGCCAGGAGCTTAATTTTCTTAATGTTTCAAGTCAAATTTTGCACTCTCCTTCTTCACCCGCATCAAGAGGCTCTTTAGTTCCACTTCACTTTCTACCATTAGAGTGGTATCATCTGCATATCTGAGGATGTTGATATTTCTCCCGACAATCTTAATTATTGATTCATCTAACCCTGCCTTTCTCATGATGTGCTCTGCATATAAGTTGCCGGATACCTTTCCCAATTTTGAACCAATCAGTAGTTCTGTGCATAGTTCTCACTGTTGCTACTTGATCCAAATAGAGGATTCTGAAGAGACAAATAAGATGGTCTGGTACTCCCATCTCTTTAAGAACTTGCCACAGTTTATTATGATTCACACAATCAAAGGCTTTAGCATAGTCAATGAAGCAGAAGTAGATGTTTTTCTGGAACTCCCTAGCTTTCTCCATGATCCAGTGTATTTTGGCAATTCAATCTCTAGTTCCTCTGCCTCTTCCAAATCTTGCCAGTACTTCTGGTAGTTCTCAATCCACATACTGCTGGAGCCTAGCTTGTAGGATTTTGAGCATAACTTTACTAGCATGTGAAATGAGTGCAATGGGGTGATACTTTGAACATTCTTTGGTATTGCCTTTCTTTGGAATTGGAATGTAAACTGATCTAAACTGGAATGTAGCACTTTTACGGCATCATCTTTTAAGATTTTGAAGAGCTCAGCTGGAATACTGTGACCTCCACTAGGTTTTTGTTGCTCATGTTGGTCTGCTCATGAAGCAGAAAATCTTAAGGAGTTTGGAAATATCTTTTCCAAATAATACAAGCTCTTAGAGGGAGAATAACTGAAGGATGTTATAGCTGCACTTAAGATCGGTTCAGTGTTATTCCAGAATGTGGGATGTGGTAAAAAGGATACAATTGCAAGAGAAAACATTCTGGCTAAATAAGAGGACAAACATTTTGAAAGGAGGAGAAATTTTAGTTCTTACACAGGAAACCAGAGAAGTCCAATCTCCTCTTCACTGATTGTCTTAATGCAATGACCGAGCAACCATCAGTCAGAAAACCTTTAACTGGGATTCCTGCAGAGAACACAGGTTGGACTACATGATCTAAGGGGCTCCATCTAATTTATGAAGATAAACTTCTACAATACAGAATTTATCATAAACCCTTGCCAACATGAATTTATTTAAAATGAATGATGTGTCACTTTTAAATTAACTGTGTTTAATATCAAAATATAGCTTCCTGCTTTTGTGAATATTGAAGTGATTAGAATGGCGAAACTTGTTGTAGTCCCGTTAACACAAGTAGGTTGATACATTTCCCTGCCTTCTCCTTAGCTAAGATTAATAGATCCTTGTTAAAACATCTTACCTGCCATGGCTGCAGCCTTGGAGTCACCAAACTCCCTTTGCTCTCCTTCCTTCTCCTCCTGGATATGGAGGAATATGCAGCATTCAAGGCATGGGCCAGAGTCTTAACGGAACTGTAACAATGGTGGAAATTCCGCACCTCAAACTTTTTCTGTTGGATCGCCAGTGGTGATTTCTCAGTGCATCTTTTCCGGCCTTTGACAGAGATTGCATGCTTTGAAAAAGAGCATAGAAATGACTGATGCCCTATGGGTGGTTCCACAAAGAATCTGGGTATAAAGGCATCCTTTATTGGCTCCTTTTTTTTCTCAAAATCAACAGTCCAAATACTATTGACATATCTGAGAGCATTGTGGTAAATCAGTGGATTTGCTGTAATGAGTGTTATGATCCAGATTTTCTTTTCAATGGGTTCGGGCAAACGCCTAAGTATAAAATAAAAAGGAACAATTCTTTCCAAAGTAGCACCATATTCTATGTAATGAATATAGACATTGACTTGTCTCCACTTAGAGAAGACATTGCTGTGGGGTGCTGTAAGTTGATTTGTTGAGAATTGTTGTGATATAACAACACAAATGCCATTCCTGTCAAGCAAATGTGCAAAAGTCCTCATGAAATTATCTCCACTTTCTGTGTCTGGAGCAAAGAGACCAACCAGGGTCCATCTGAAATGGAGGAGCACTCGGACAATTCCTGGGTAGAGGACCCCTTTTATGGGGAAGAAACTGTGATAAAACAGCAAATGACTTTTATCATGCAGCAAATCTGAAAGGTAATCAAAATTGACCTGAAAATGCAATGAAGAATGACGTGTTATATTTGGAGTCAGATCATTTCTAAAATATTAGCTTTAAAGAAATACAATTTCATGAACTTATTAGAATAGTTTATTGTTGCTTAGCAATTAGCCCATAATGAATAAAGAATAAACCTATAAAGAAGAAAATGCATAAAATTAACAATACTATTGTCTATATAACAGACTATATAACTATAGTCTATATAAGTGAAAAGAATAAGAAATGATTTCTCTATCACCCCTAGATCTCCAATCCACATATCCATTTGTGCACTGAAATATTTTTTTCAAATAAAAAATCATATTGAATACATTTTTTAAAAAAAATGACCAAACAGGAAACATTCATTTTATTATAAGGTTCTTAATGATCAAATTTATGGTCCAAGGGACTGATTTCTTTCTTATATAATTTATATTCAAATAATAAATGAGTATGGTCTATCTCCGGGACTCAGCAAATACAAGTCTCTTCATTACAAGGCTCTTGATTAAATCTTCCATATCTCACCTTTGTATCCAGTGCTCATATCCTGCTTGAGAAAATGTGACCTTAAGATATCCAGGCCTTTCTGCATTGTGATTCTTGCCAATTTGGATATGCATTTACAGAGGACCATTCATTTCAATGTGCCATCATTATTGAGCATGTTTGTATCTTTCTCTGCTTCAATATCTGATTTCTTTGGGCAACAAAGTTTTTAGCTTCTTTTCCAGCTGCACAAGAAACAGGAAGACCACAGCTCCTAATATGATTTGTCAGCTGTACAATTCCAGGTGTCTTTCATTGAAATTGTCTCTTCTTTAATTGTCTCTTCTAAAACACAGATTTTGGGGAATCTGTCAGTTTCCATAGATTTAATGGAATGCCAATAATTGGGCACTGGGCCTGAGACTATGTACAAAAGATGATGTCCCATCTCGGTTCCACCTTCCTTTTGGACAGAAGACACTTTGATTGAACCCAGAGCCTCTCCTCACATTCCCAAATGTGCAGCAGAAGAACAATAATCAATGATGATAATGTCATGAGAGGATATCACTGCTTTGATCCTTCCCTCCTAATCACTGTGGATCCCAATCCCTAAACCTGATGCATATAAAGGCCATGATGAAAAGCAGTTCTTCAGTTCTAAAGAGATCTATCACATTCCGATACACCACTCCATTCAGTTTAACTATAGGAAAGTAGACATACAAACCTGAGGGATTTTGTAGATGTCTCCCAATGTTGACATCTGAGTGTAGATTTCATTAGCTTCATCCACAAGAGCCAAAATGTTGTCCTTCCTTCCACAGCTGTAGTTGGGGACATTGGCTTCTCCAGTAGACAGCATGTCCATCAAGGCATCTGAAGTCAAAAGTGTGTTCACATAGTTGTCATGGATGTTGTGGCCAAGGGTGAGATTGTGCAGAAGCTGGGGAGCCTTGTTGACCTCTTGAATATTAAAAATGTTGCGTAGTAGTCTATACTTATCAAAAGGTGAACTAAGATAAAAATGTTCATGTTATCATAATCATCATTAAGAGAAAAAGCATTTTTTTTCATTTTATTGCTCTTTGTCTCCACAAGCCTTCTGAGTCTTAAGCCAATGTCGATCCAAAAGTTACCCATCAGCATTTCTTTTAATGAATCTTGGGGAAGAGGAGATGGAGAAAGCTTTCCACTAAAGTTCAGGACCACAAATCAAATTATTTATAGCAGAACTAATTTTCAACTGACAAGTAACCAGGATTCAAAATCATCCAATCATTAAAATAGAAACAATCATAATGGAAAGAGGCTTTTTCATATGTGACCCAGAAGAGCAATTCTAAAATATGGTCTTTCTCTGTTCCTATAAGGATCAAGCATTGAATATGAATGAGGGGGTTATAAAAATATGAATATGAGCTATTCAGAGGCAAGTACAATTCATTCAATAATTACTTTAAACCAAAGTTTGTACTGAACTATAACTAAGGATTAGCCCAGGAAAGCTTGGGAATCTGGACTTTTTTCAGGGAGTTTATTATTCCGCCCTATGTTTGGATTCAAGATTTTTTAATATAAAATGACAGATATGAGAACAATCAAAACAATTCAAGAAATAAGATAGGTCCTACAATATAGGCATCAGTGAAATAAGAAGAAAAGAATGAGAACTGAAAGTAGAGGGAATGAAACTCCATCACAGTGAATGACTTACAACTCAAAAAGACTATGAGGTTCCATGTTGAAAGGCAACATAGCTGTACGCAATATTTTTGTTCCAGTGTTGATGATACTAATGATATGGTCTCCTGGACTGTAATAGCTCCATGGCTTTTTTTCATCCTGGTGCTTGAAATTCAGTGGGCACTTCATTCTAAGCTTTCCAGAGATTGGCTGGGACACCAGCAGCAACAGAAGCACAAGAAGAAGGTCCATAATTCATTGGTCTGAATCAATCCCCTCCTTGTTTCTAAGAAAGAACAGTAAGAGTTAAGATGAATTTAAAAAACCTTTATAACGTGAAATTCTAGACTTTCTGGATTCAGACAGAGATAAAACAAGCTTCACCTGAAAAGGAGAGAAAGTACATTCAAGGACACAGTCCATACCGGCACCTTAACCAATGCTACATTGTGTGTGAGACTGAGGTATTTATCCTTTCCTAATGCAATATCCCTTCCATGTTGTTTCAGTCTCATGTTTACCTCAAAGACAGTCCCTGGAGAAGTAGCAGAAGAAGTCCCAGAGACCAGAATTTTGAAAATTACACTGAGAAGTAATTTCTCCTCTATGGACCCTAAATGTCTTCAGGACTTCACTTTCAAAGGAGTAGTTGGAGAAGAACACCTTAGAGAAAAACCACACCCTTGGGGGCAGATCTACATGGTAGTGTAGTACTTGTGGTCCTTTCCTTTCAGAAAGTGATGCTGGATGAAGATACATCCAGGAAATTGACTTCTGCTGTCCTTCAATGTGATAACTTCTCTTGTGGAAGATCATGAAGTGTGATGTAATTTGTTGACATTCTGTGTTGGTGGCACTAAACTCAAGTGCTGCCTGTCTTCCAAAAGCAAGGAAGTAATCAATAAATCCTTAAAGCCTTTTTAATGGTAAAAGTTGTGCCTGTTGTGATTTTATTTTCTGTTGGGTCTCCATATATGAATTCTGATTGGACCTGATTTTAAAATTACTTGTGAATGAATTTTAATTTATATTGTGAAATCTATTTCTTAATTTTTCTCGAAAGATCAATTTTGAGATGAGACTTGACTAAGAAACTTTATATTATGAAGTCAGTTATTGTACTAAAGAAATAGAGTCCTTTTGTCATGGTGGCAATTCCCACAGCCAGTCCATGGTGAGACTTGATTTCTTGCCACACCTGCTAGAAACTTGTGGACCACCTCCTCCTCCTCCCCCCTCCCCCCTCCCCCCCCCTCCTCCTCCTCCTCCTCCTCCTCCTCCTCCTCCTCCTCTTCTTCTTCTTCTTCTTCTTCTTCTTCTTCTTCTTCTTCTTCTTCTTCTTCTTCTTCTTCTTCTTCTTCTTCTTTTTAGATATAGTTGGTGGAATGGTACCTCTTTGGCTGACTCATCAGTGAGATTTTTTTGAGAATTCCCCCCTTCCCCCAAAGATTGCCAAGTGCTTGGTAGGTGTGCTTGGGAGTCTCTGTGTTCCTGATGTCTCTGGATCACTTTTTGTTTTGGAATTACATCCATTATCTGGAAGAGATGCACAATTCTAAAAATAAGTCATCCTGTATTTCTATGTGGATTGGTAAGTAAATATCAATGAGTAGTTCTATTTGAAATGACCTCCAAGGTCCCTTACAACTCTTTTATTCGATGATGAATTCTAAGAGTTGTGCTGTCAACATGGAGTCTAACCAAACTCCACAGCTCTGGGTGACCATCCTCAGCAGTCTCTGGAGACAAAATGCCATGATGAAGGATAGGAGAAATCAATTTCTGGAAGTTCAACTCTTTTCCTCCAGCATCCCTTTCTGGATATGTTCTGACAGGAAGGACAACAACACTACCTGGGACATATTTGTGATTTTTCACTTGCATGAACTTCATGATCCCCAGACGAGATGTTGCTTCTCATCATAATTGTCAGTATTCTGGTGATAATGGAGATCTCTTCTACTACAGTGAGTGCCTTTGATGTTATGATCGCCCAATGCTTTAATCACTACACCAAACTGGTCTGGTTCATATCCATAGAATCCCCTTAGCCACCAATGGCTGCACTCAGATATGTAACTTTCAACTATGGTTTGTTTTCTGAAGTCAAATCTGTTGGCTGATTGGTCAGTGAATGACTGGAACCCTAAAGTACATTGGTTTAGTGGAGATAAGCTGAACAATAATTTGTAACTGAAATAACCAGGGACATTTTTCTTCCTGCAAGGGTGACATTCACACAACAGACTTCACTAGATCAGGGAAAATTAGCCAAAGTGAGACAAGAAGCAGGTCTAAGTCCAGCCTCCTGAGAGACTGTAACAAACCACAAATGACAACGGCCACCCTTCCTCCTCTCCCCTGGGGAAAAACTACATATTGGCAAGGACACGTTTCCGACCGAAAAGGGGAATTCCTCCCATCTCAGGAGGCCCAGACCCTGAGAGTAGAAGTTGAAGGCCATACAGTGGAAAAACCTCCTCACTTTCTCTGTTCCTCACTTCAGCATGGACCTGCCTATCCCCTCAGCTCTCTCCTCTCACTCAAACCCCCAGTTCTCCATTCAAAGCCAAGCTATATATACAGTTCACTTCCATCTCTTCTCCAGGTAAGAAATGTAACTGCAGCAATAAATCATCAAGATAAATAAGAAACTCAGGTCTCCCAAATGCTCCTCAAAACACATGTGTGTGTGCAGAGAGGTGTCACACAAAGCCTGAGAGATGAGAATCTCAAATGGGGCTTATAGAAGCAGAGAAAGGGCCACTATGTGTCTCTAAACCAGTTTCTTGGTACGTCTGACAAGAAATCAGGTCACACCATAAACCATGCTGTGGGCACCATCATCATCTCAGCTACATATTTCACTCCCATTCTTTATTTAATAAACTATGAAACTTCAAAAGATAAAGAATTTCCTTGTCGTCCATGAATATTGAAGGACAACAGAGGGTCAAGGAAGATAAAAATGAAAATATATATCCCTCCTGTAAATTTCTCCCTATTTGCTCAAGAATAAAGTCTGTCCCTTTTCTGCCTCTTAGTCAGCTCTCATACAAATAAATATATTTATTTTTAAGATAGGAATAAAATGTCACTTCAGGAACAAGGAATTTTAAAACCAGCTCCAAATTAGGATTAGTATCTGAAGATCTCATAGGAAAGAAAATCACAGAGAAGACTTGCTCTTAACATTAAGTAGGGTTCAAGGGTGTAGAAGATGTCAGAAAGCAGGAGAGTGAAGTGTTAAGAACCTAGACTATTTCCAGACTGCATAGCTCTGGGTGAGCTTCTCTAGCATTCTCTGGAGACTATATGCCCCAATGGAGGACAGCAGAAGTCAGTTCCATGGGTATTGGAGCATCTTCCTCCAGCATCACTTTCTGCACATGTCCTTACAGAAAGGATGACAACCATTATAGAGGGGTGTCTCCAGGGATGTATCTGCAACATTTCACAAGAATCCTTTTCTCCAGCTGCCTTTCTCTATGTGGAGCCCTGGAAGAGGATAAATTATCACTCACAGTAATTATCTCAATCCCAATCTTTGAGACGTCTACTGCTACCTTTCCAGTGATTGCCTTTGATATGATGTTAGACTGAGGCAACATGGAATGGATTTTGCATCAGAAAAAGATATAAGCCTCTACTCATGCTGAATGGTTTGGACAAGATTTAGGACACAGGCAGGGGCTGTGCTGCTGAATGTACCTTTCTCTCTTTTCCAGATGAAGCTCGCATTGTTTCTGTTCGAATAAGGAAAGTGCCTGTATATTCCATTTTCCAAGAGTGCTTTGAAATCATCTAAGTGTTCTTTGGAAACAGGTGATTGATTCAGCTCCATGAATTATGGACCTCCTGATTCTGCTTTCAATGTTGCTGTTGTCCCAGAGAGTCTCTGGGAAGCTTAGAATGAAGTGCTTCCTGAATATGGTGCACAAGGATAGAGAAAGACCATGGAGCTACTACAGGCCAGGAGACCATCTCATTGGTATGGTCACCAGTGCAGTAACACTAAAACAAAAAATGTTGTTTTTCAACCAGCTTCCTCATAGTCAGTCTCACTTGTAAGTTATTCAGTGTGATGAAATTGTATTCCTTCCATCTGCAATTCTAACACTCTCATTCTTTTCTTCTTATTCTGCTTACTATACTATATTTCATGAAATGATTAATTTTGTTGATTTATCAGATTTCCATTAGTTTCTTCTTTTGCCTTATTTAATGGAAGAGACAAAAATACAAAGATGGAGCAGGAAAAAAAAATACCTGAAAGAAATTCACATTATTTTCCTCTACACATCCTATCTAGAATTTATGACTTGAATAATGACTTTTGTTTAAAGTGGTGATTGTTGTAGTTAACCCTGGGCAGCTCCTTTCCATATTTGTATAACTGCTCATTGATATTCAAAGCCTGATCCTTACAGGAACAGAGGTTGAATTGTTTTTAGAACAGATTTTCTGGGTCACTCTATCCTTTTCCTTGTATGATGATTGTACTTTAAAACATGAGTTATTTTGCCGACTAGATAATGTACTGATGAAAATTGCTGCCATAAATAATAGACTGTTTGTGATTCTTATCATCTTCCCATTTTCTCAACATCTAACCAATTTGAAATGTTGAATGGATGACTATCATTTGCCTCGTGTTTTTTTGATCAATATTAGCTTCAGACTCAATAGTCATGTGTTGATAAAGAGGATGAAATTGGAAAAAGGGTATTTTATTACTGCTATTGATGATGCAGGTATTAAGCAAAGTCTTTTTTTACACTAGTGACACTTATACTTCCAAAGGAATAGAACGCTTCATTTCCACCATTCAAGAGATCAAAAAGAATATTCAGTTCCAGAGCAATCTCACACTTGGCTACAACATCCACGACAACTATTTGAACACGCTTGGCACTTCAGAAGTCTTGCTGGACATGCTGTCTCCTGGAGAAGCCAATGTTCCCAACTACAGCTGTGGAAGGAAGGACAACATTTTGGCTCTTCTTGATGCAGCTGACAGAGAGATTTCCACCCAGATGTCAACCTTAGTAGGCACCTACAAAGTCCCACAGGTTTGTATGTGTGTTTTTCTATTTAGTAAAGTGAGTGGAGTGGTAGTGGGTGCATGATGGATTCAACCATATCTTCTCTATGGAATTCAAGAGCTGCTTTTCACTATGTCAATTGTAGGTGTCATGGCTGGGAACTGAAATTCACATTAGAATGGGGGGATGTATCAAAATAGTAATATTCTCTCAAGATACCAACTCTATTGCTTTGAGGGTTTCTGTTCCATACTTGTGAAGGCGAGGAGAGGCTCCATGTCCAGCCAAAGGGTCTCCTGGACAATAGGAAAGTGCAGCACTGATGGAAAGCTCATATTTTGTACATGCTTAGAAAAATGATGATAATTTATTTATTTATTTATTTATTTTATTAAATTTATACCCCGCCCTTCTCCTTGTTAGGACCCAGGGCGGCGCACAGGCATTATATAAAACCATAAATACAATATACATCAATTAAAAATATATTAAATTAATTCACCCGTGCTAAAACCCATTATTAAAACCGTAACCAAATTATAATTTATATTTAAAAGTCAGACGCGGGGGGCTATCCTAGGCCGGCTTGTTGGAATAAGTACGTCTTAAGACGTTGGCGGAAGAGGCGGAGGTCCGAGGTAGTGCGAAGGTTGGGGGGTAGGTCGTTCCAGAGGGCCGGGCCCGCCACAGAGAAGGCTTTTCCCCTGGGTGTCGCCAGCCGGCATTGCCCGGCCGACGGTACCCGGAGTAGGCCCGCTCTGTGGGAGCGGACCGGATGAAGGGATGTATGGGGCAGGAGTCGATCTCGTATATAGCTAATGCGGAACAAATGCTGAACAAATGCCATATTCATAAAAATAATTGTGAAAGAGATAATTTGCATCCATCAAAGAAAGGGACTAAAATACTTGGCATTAAATTCATAGATTTTATGGAGAAACATTTAAATTAAACAATGGGTATAGAGAGTTTATTGATACAGAACACTTCTATCCCCAGCAGTCTAAAACTAAGAGGATAACCATTGCTTGTAACATAGATGTTTGTGTGGGTAAGAATCTCAACCTTGCTGTCAAGGAAAATCAAGCTTTTGATAGTGTGTGCTATACCATGTGCACTAATCAAACAAGTGGTAAGGAAATAGGGGAACTCAGGCACAAACAGCTTAGGTAGAAAGTAAACATAGGATCAATCAAAATTGATTCAAATGTCTATACACTAACACACAGAGTATGAGGAATAGGGTGAATTAGAAAATCAAATACCTCCCCAAAATGCTGGAAAGGTGAATCAATACATGGAACATATTACCACCTATGGTGGACCTGTAAGGAGACTAAACTTTTTTGGAAAAGGATCAAAAATTGGCTGGAGGCAATAATAGGAGTCAAAATAGAATGGAAACTTGAAGTCTTTCTATTAGAAATAGTGTCTGCGAAATATAAAAAAGAAATCCAGTATTTAATAATACATATAATTATGGTGGCAAGGATTGCCTTTGCCCAGAAATGGAAAAATAAATCAACTCCAAGTGAAGGTGAAATAATAAGAAAGGTTATGGCCTGTGCTGAAATGGACAAGTTAACTAAAGAAATCCAGGGAAAAGAATCATCAGAATTCTTTCAGATATGGGATAAATGGTATAGGTCAGGGGTCTGCAAAGTCGGCTCTTTTAAGACTGGTGGACTTCAACTTCCAGAATTCCCCAGCCAGCATAGCTGGCTGGGGAATTCTGGGAGTTGAAGTCCACCAGTCTTAAAAGAGCCGACTTTGCAGACCCCTGGTATAGGTGGATGGAAAAATGAAACAAGAACTAATGAAGGAATACAGCAAAACTTAAAAACAGTAGTTATGAGTAAAATAAGAGGGTTTAGAATGGTGAAATCCAAATGAAATATAACAGAAGGGGAAACAATATAAGATGTGTGGCTTCGTTTGACAATTGCTATTAGAAAGAACAGGAACTTCCTGTTCGTATTGTATGGTGTAAATGTAGTGTATGTCTAAGTTTTGTGTGAGTGTATTTTATATGTTTGTAAATAAAATTTATTTTTGTAAAAATCAAGTAAATGAGGACAGATATGATATTGTTGCCATTACAGAAACTTGGTGGGATGAAACCTATAAATGGAATACAAAGCATTATTATTATTATAATTATAATTATAATTATAATTATAATTATTATTATTATTATTATTATTATTATTATTATTATTATTATTATTATTATTATTATTATTATTATTATTATTATTATTATTATTATTATTATTATTATTATTATTATTATTATTATTATTATTATTATTATTATACGGCCCTTATTTTTATTTATTTTTATTTATTTACATTTATATCCCGCCCTTCTCCACAGAGGACCCAGGGCGGAGCACAGGAAATTTAAAAACATACAAAATACAATAAATATAATTTAAAAACTATTAAATAAACCTATCCTGCGCTAAAACCAAATTTAAAAAACCCAATTTAAAACTATCTAAAAGTCCCCACGGGAGGTTAGGCTAGGCCGGCTTGTTGAAACAAATATATCTTAAGTCATTGGCGGAAGAGGCGGAGGTCGGTGATGGTACGTAATTCAGGGGGCAGGTCATTCCAGAGAAGGCTCTCCCCCTGGGTGTCGCCAGTCGGCATTGTCCGGCCGACGGCACCCTGAGGAGGCCCTCTCTGTGGGAGCGTATCGGTCTAAGGGATGTATGGGGCAGGAGGCGGTCTCGCATATAACTAGGCCCCGAGCCATGGAGCGCTTTAAAGATAGTTGTCAAAACCTTGAAGCGCACTTGAAAGGCCACAGGAAGCCAATGCAGCTCGCGCAGGATCGGTGTTATGTGGGAGCACCTAGTGGCTCCCATAATCACCCTCGCGGCTGCGTTTTGGACTAGCTGTAGCTTTCGAGTGCACCTCAAGGGAAGCCCCATGTAGAGAGCATTACAATAGTCGAGTCGGGACGTCACGAGAGCTTGAGTGACTGTGCGAAGGGCAGCCCCCCGGTCCAGTAAGGGGCGCAATTGGCGCATCAGGCGTACCTGATGAAACGCCCCCCTGGCCACGGCTGCCACATGGTCCTCCATGGACAGCCGGGAATCCAGGAGGACACCCAAATTGCACGCCCTCTCCACGGGGGCCAGTGTTTCGCCCCCAATGGCCAGAGTTGGAATAATCTGGCTGAACCGGGGTGCCGGAAACCACAGCCACTCAGTCTTGGCAGGGTTGAGCTTGAGTTTGTTACCACCCATCCAGATCCGTACGGCTTCCAGACACCGGGACAGCACTTCGGCGGCATCGTTGGGGTGGTTTGGGGTGGATATGTACAACTGAGTGTCATCAGCGTACAGATGGTACTCCACCCCAAAACCACGGATGATCTCACCCAGCGGCTTCATATATGTGTTGAAAAGGAGGGGCGAGAGGACCGACCCCTGAGGGACCCCACATAGGAGAGGCCTCGAGGTCAACCTCTGCCCTCCCGTCAACACATATTGCGACCGACCAGAGAGGTAGGATGAGAACCACCGCAGAACGGTGCCTCCCAGCCCCAACCCCCCCAGTCGGTGCAATAGGATACCATGGTCGATGGTATCAAAAGCCGCCGAGAGGTCTAATAGGACTAGGATAGAGGAATAATCTCTATCCCGTGCCCTCCAGAGATCATCAACCAACGCGACCAATGCCGTCTCGGTGCTGTGACCGGGTCGGAAGCCAGACTGGCGCGGGTCTAGATAATCAACTTCCTCCAGGTGTCGCAGAAACTGTTGGGCTACCACACTCTCAACAACCTTCACTAAAAAGTGAAGGTTGGAGACCGGACGATAGTTCTCTAGTAAAGCTGGGTCCAGGGACGGCTTCTTGAGGAGGGGCCTCACTACCGCCTCTTTCAAGACGGCAGGTAAGGACCCCTCACTCAAAGATGCGTTGACAATGCCCTGGAGCCAGCCTCGTGTCGTCTCCCAGGATGCCAGTACAAGCCAGGAGGGACACGGATCCAATAAACATGTGGTCGCCCTAAGCTTCCTTGACAGCCTGTCCATATCCTCGGTGGTAACAAAGTCAAACTCCTCCCAAGAAGGAACCTCAAGACTAGTCTCGGACAGTCCCACAGGACCACTGTCGATGGAGGGTAGCTCATTCCGAATCCGAGTGATTTTCTCCTGCAGATAAATCCCAAATTCCTCTGCTCGCCCTTGCAGAGGGGCTTCCCGCGGCCTCTGATGGAGGAGGGAGCGGGTCACCCCAAACAGGGCGGCAGGGCGGTTATCTGCGGATGCAATAAGGGTGGTACAATACTCACGTTTGGCCACTCTTATCGCCACTAAATAAGCCCTAATATGGGTTCTCGCTAGTGTTCGGTCGGCTTCGGAGCGAGAGGATCTCCATCTGCTCTCTAGGCATCTCTTGTGGCGCTTCATCCCCCGCAGCTCCTCAGTGAACCAAGGAGCCTGGGTGATTCGTCGCCGCAAGAGAGGCCGCAAGGGCGCGACTCGGTCCAAGGCCCCCGTGGCCACTAGGTCCTCAGTCGAATCGCGGGGCAGGGTCACAGGAATTGGCCCAAGCTCCCTCTGGAACCTTTCCGGGTCCATCAGAAGCCTGGGGCGGAACCATATAGGAGTGTCCGGTTCCGCCTCCCCGCGGTGGGGTGTAGCGATTGGAAAGTCCAGCCGGAGAGCGTGATCTGTCCATGACAAGGGAGTGATGACTAGATCCCCTATTCCCAGATCACGACTCCACTGTCCCGAGACAAAGATGAGATCCAGTGTGTTCCCCCCCTCGTGAGTGGTGCCTAAAACTACCTGGGTCAGGTCCATGGCCGTCATGGAGGCCATGAACTCCCGAGCTACTCCAGAGGCTTCACCTGCCGATGGCAAGTTAAAGTCCCCCATGACTACCAGTCTGGGGGTCTCAACTGCCGCCTCGGCTATCACCTCTAGGAGCTCGGGCAGGGCTGTTGTTGCATAGCGAGGAGCCAGGTATACAACTAACATGCCCAACTGCCTCCCTAGGCCCCATCTGGGAGGCACCGTTCTACGGTGGTTCTCTTCCTACCTCTCTGGTCGGTCGCAATATGTGTTGGCAGGGGGGCAGAGGTCGGCCTCAAGGCCCCTCATATGTGGGGTACCTCAAGGGTCGGTCCTCTCGCCCCTACTGTTCAACACATACATGAAGCCGCTGGGCGAGATCATCCGTGGTTTTGGGGTGGGATATCATCTGTACGCTGATGATACTCAGTTGTACATATCCACCCCAGACCACCCCAACGATGCCGTCGAGGTCATGTCCCGGTGTTTGGAGGCCGTACGGATCTGGATGGGTAGTAACAAACTCAGGCTCAACCCATCCAAGACTGAGTGGCTGTGGCTTCCGGCACCCCGGTTCAGCCAGATTATTCCAACTCTGGCCATTGGGGGCGAAACACCGGCCCCCGTGGAGAGGGCGCGCAATTTGGGTGTCCTCCTGGATTCCCGGCTGTCCATGGAGGACCATGTGGCGGCCGTGGCCAGGGGGGCTTTCCATCAGGTACGCCTGATGCGCCAATTGCGGCCCTTACTGGACCGGGCTGCCCTTCGCACAGTCACTCAGGCCCTCGTGACCTCTCGACTCGACTACTGTAATGCTCTCTACATGGGGCTTCCCTTGAGGTGCACTCGAAAGCTGCAGTTAGTCCAGAATGCAGCCGCGTGGGTGATTACGGGAGCGCATAGACACTCCCACATAACACCTATCCTGCGCGAGCTGCACTGGCTTCCTGTGGTCTTTCGGGTGCGCTTCAAGGTTCTGACGACCATCTTTAAAGCGCTCCATGGCTCGGGGCCTAGTTATATGCGAGACCGCCTCCTGCCCCATACATCCCTTAGACCAATACGCTCCCACAGAGAGGGCCTCCTCAGGGTGCCGTCGGCCGGACAATGCCGACTGGCGACACCCAGGGGGAGAGCCTTCTCTGTGGCAGGTCCAGCCCTTTGGAACGACTTACCCCCTGAACTTTGCACCATCTCTGACCTCCGCCTCTTCCGCAAGTGTCTTAAGACACATTTGTTTCATCTAGCCGGCCTAGCGTAGCCCCCTATACTGACTTTTAGATAGTTTTTAAATTTGGGGATTTTAATCTGGTTTTAGCACAGGTTCTATTGAATTAGTTTTTTAAATTTTATATGATGTTTTGTATGTATTTTAATTTTCCTGTGCGCCACCCTGGGTCCGTTTGGAGAAGGGCGGGGTATAAATTGAATAAATATAAATATAAATATCTCATGCAGAGAGATTCACACCCGGTTGTCTGGGGGACCGTGGTCTCCTTCGGCTCAAGACCTTCCTTTACGATAATCGCCACCCCCCACCCCTCCCTAGGGCCCTAGGCTGATGAAAAGCACGGTAACCTGGTGGGCACATGTCCACGAGGGGTATACCCCCCTCGTGGCCCAACCAGGTTTCCGTTATACCCACCAGGTCCGGGTCCCCCTCTGACACAAGGTCACGAATGAGGGGGGATTTTTGAACCACGGACCTGGCGTTGCATAACATCAGCTTCGGGCCCCAGGTCTGTGATTCCTGCCCACCTAGTCTGCGATGGGAGAGCGGAGAGTTGGAGCCCAAAAGGGATTCAGGGCTACAGGTATTCAAATTATTTAAAAGAAACAGACCAAATAAAAGAGGAGGTAGAGTTGTACCAAATATAAGAAATAACTATATCTTTACAAAAATAGATCACTAACCACCTTGAATGCATTTAGGCCAATATAAAAGGGGTAAATTGACATTGCCAAAGGAGTATACTATAGGCCACCCAACCAAACAGAGGAAATAGATAAACGTATTGCTCATCAGTTAACTGAGGTATGTAGGAAGTACATCACGTTAGTAATGGGGGACTTTACTCTGACATCAACTGGGAGACAAACTCTGCACCAAGTGGAAGATCAAACAGGTTGGGTGGACAACTTTAACTCCCAAAAAGTAGAGAGGGGAACTAGGTTATCATCAATTTTGGACTCAATTCTCACTAACAGAGATGAAATGATAGAAGGTGTTCAAGCAACAGGAACCTTGGGGAGGGAGTGATCATGCAATATTGGAATTCAATATTATGTAAGCACAAGCAATAGAATGAAGTCAATAAGCTTATTTAATTTCAATAAACTTAGAGAGATCTTGGGAAAGATTCCATGGATTAGGATCCTCAAGGGGAAAACAACCCAAGAAGTTTGAGAAACTTTGAAAAGAGAGATTATATTTAATATAATATACTAGCTATCCTGGCCACGCATTGCTGTGGCCCAGTCTGGTTAAACCTACCTACCTACCTACTGTATTTCTCCCTCCCTATCCCTTTACCTACCTACCTACCTACCTACTGTATTTCCCCCCCTCTCCCTCTCCCTGCCTACCGGCCTTGGTTGCTTGTGCTGGCATTGGAGAGAGAGGCCGCTGACTTGGCAGCAACCATGAGGGGGGAGGTGTTGGCAGTGGGGCGGGGCGGCAATGGGGTGGAGGAGAGAGAGAGGCTGCTGACTCAGCAGTGGCCTTGGTGGGAGAGGAGTTGGTGGCAGGGTGACAGGGGGGTGGCAGCAGCGGAGGAGAGAGAGGCCACTGAGGAGGCGACTATCATAGATATGACACAGACCACTCCACATGCAAGTGACATGAGCTAAAAGTGGCCGGGTGGGAGGGGCCATGAAGGGGAGGGGGGCCAGTGAGCGAATGTGGGGAAAATTCAGAAGAGCTGCACTTTTACATTTGCGTGGCATGCACCTGGCACAGGTGCCATATCCACACAATCTATACATATCATTGGTGCTGTATTTGTAAGGAACGTTATGTGAAAATTTGGAAGTGATCGGTGCAGTACTTTCTGAAATTAGCAGTTTTGAACAAACTATTGTTACATTTTTATTTATATAGATGTATGTATGCTGCAACTGCTAAAAAAAGGCAACTCAGTTCTAGGCTGCATTAACAAGGGAATGGAATCAGGACTACATAAAGTGTTAATAGCACTTTAAAATGCCTTGGAAAGACCACACTTGGAATATTAATCCAGTTTTGGTCACCACGATGTTGAAACTTAAGAAAGAGGGCAGAGAAGAGCAATAAAGGGGATTAGGGGATTAAAGGCTAAAACATATAAGGAATGGTTATTGGAACTGGGTATGTCTAGTCTTATGAAAAAAAAAGACTAGAGGTGAAAAGATAGCATTGTTAAAATATCTCAGGGGCTGCCACAAAGAAGAGACTCCCTCTATTCTCCAAGCTATTCTCCAAAGAACCCGAGGGCAGGACTAGAAGCAATGGATGGAAACTAATCAAGGACAGAAGCAACTTTGAACTAAGAAAGAATTTTCTGACAGTTAGAACAATCAATCAGTGGAACAACTTGCCTCCAGAAGTTGTGAATGCTCCAAAACTCGAAGTTCTTAAGAAGAGATTGGATGACTATTTGTCTGAAATGATATAGGGTTTCCTATCTGAGCAGGGGGTAGGATTAGAAGGCCTCCAAGGTCACTTGCAACTCTGTTATTCTGCTAATTCCAATCTTATCTACTGTTGATAAAACATTTATGCCCTACAGCCTCATAGTCCTTTAATTAATAAAATTACGAGCATATTAGCCAAAATGTCAACTATCTTCCATTTTTCTATATAGTCTTCTTAACAATCTTTGTTTAACATTTTAAATAATGGCTAATCAAGAGACTATTCTAAGATGTTTATGAAAACAAAATTTGGATTTAATAAAAAGTCATATTTTATATTTGTCTTGACCTCAAATATAACACAGCATTCTTCCTTGCTTTTCCAGATCAGTCATAGAATGGCTTCAGAGACTCTGAGTGATAAAAGTAAATTCCCCTTTTTCCACCGGATGCTCCTCAAAGAAGGATTTCAGTACTCAGCAATTGTCCGAGTGCTCCTGCACTTCAGGTGGACCTTGATTGGTCTCCTTGCTCCAGACACAGAGGAAGGAGAGAATTTCCTCAGGAGTTTTCCTCCTTTGCTTGTCAGGAATGGAATTTGTGTTGTTATATCACAACAATTCTCACTGACTCTAGCACCTTTGAGGGATTCCAGCTTTTCTCAGTGGAAACAAGTCAATGTCTTTGTTCACTTCACAGAACATATTATTGTTTCAAACACATTTCATATATATCATCTAACCCTTGACATTCTGTCAGGACCCATCGGGGAGAAAATCTGGATCACCACAACTTTGGGAAACTATATAATGACTCATCTTGGATATCACAAATACATTCATAGTATTTGGAGCTTTGAAATTATACAAAAAATAAGCCCAGAATATGGTGCTTTTGAACCCTTTTCCTTTGTAGACTCTCAGTATGAAGAGAAGAATTTTCAGTGTTCTTTCTCAAAGCATGTTTTTTCTGTCAAAGGCCAGAAAAGATGCACCCAAAAAACTCCAGTGGAGACAGAGGATGAATTGAATGGGATATTGGTTGAAAACAGTGACTCTGTCTACATTATCTTTATGACTGTGGCCCATGTCTTGAAGGCTGCATATTCCACCAGGTCCCAGAGAAGGAAAGAGGTACAAGAGACACTGAAGGCTTCAAGGCTGCAGCCGTGGCAGGTATGGGGTTCCAACAAGAATCCAATAAACTCAATTCCACTGGCGAAGGAATCCATTAGAGAATAAGGGGAATCATATCAACCTCATTCTGCTACAAAAGGCCAACAAATTTGACTAATCTAGTTGCTTGGGGGATAATGGACCAAGGAGCTGGTACCAGATATATTTCAGTATTGAACATTTCTAATTTTAAAAGTGTGATTGCACTTTTAATAATATACCTGTATTTATGGTTTGTGATGAGCACTGCAGAATTTTACTGTTATAAATTTGAAGGCGACCCTGAGAACAACAGATGGCCTGAGCTTCAGCTGGGTTCTATTTCCCCCAGTGTGAGGGGCTCATGAATCATGCTGGAAGGAAGAAGGCAATTTTAAGCTGTTTATTCCTGCAGAAAGAGAGAGCGTCACACTTGGGGGAGAGAGTACATTTCAAGTACTCTGAGTAAAAGCTCAGAACTTTATACAAAATATTCCTTTGTTGTTTACAACATGTCAACCTATGTAACGTCTTTCACAAAATCAGAGTTGGTTGATTGCATTTGTTCTTTTTGGGACAGGATCACATTGGTTGTATTTAGTAGAAGATACGGGGGGGAAACCTTTCTAATCTCATTATTTTGAGGAATTTCTTGCTGCATATAGTTTGTCAGTTTTGCAAGGAAGCTGGGAAACACATAGACAGCCCAGTTGGCAGCTCAATCCACTCTAGCTTTTGGTGGCTTGTTTCTACATAACGTCATCACTTCCTGGCTGACTTGAAACATTATTTGAAACCTTTTCTTATGAACAGGCTTCTTTCCCTATAGAATTTATTAATTTTCCTCCGCCTCCTCCATCATTTTAAGGGGACTCCCTCTATATGAAGGATTCCTTTGTTTTATATTCTTAAACTGTCACCAAGCTATCTCCTTTCTCTACAGAAATCCCAGTTAAATATTCTCTGATTGGTAGCTGCCTCAGTGTCTGCATTAAGCCAATCAGTGAAGGGGAGACTGAACTTCTCTGGTTCACTCGTGAAGCTGTAAAACTGCTCCTCTTCTTAGGATATTTTTTTCCCTTTAATTCATCCAGAATACCTTCACTGAGTTCATTCTATCATGTTCCAGACTCTGGTGTAACTGGGAACAGATCTTAAGTTTCTGTGTAGCATCTTTCAGTTTTTGGAAGAATGCTCTATCCCTCCCTTCCCCAGTTACAACATTATTAGAAAAGATGATTTTGGGTAATAGACCTTTAATTTCAAGGAGTTTATAAGTCATCTATTTTTTGATGTTGTTCAATTTATTTGATAACTGCTGTAGAATGTTCCCTATAATTGATCCACTGTGTCTGTTACTTTTCCTCAATACATACTTTTTCAATACCTTTCTTGTTCACTATCTAATAAAATGAAATTCAATGGCGAAAAGAGTAAGGTTCTACATTTAGGCAACAAAAATGAAATGCACAGGCACAATATAGGTGGTACCTTGTTCAATAGCAGTAACTGTGAAAGGGATCTTGGAGTCCTAGTAGACAACCATTTAAATATGAGCCAACAGTGTGCAGCAGCTGCCCAAAAAGGCAACTCTGCATAAACAGGGGGATAGAATCAAGATCACGTGAAGTGTTAATACCACTTTATAATGCCTTGGTAAGGCCACCCTTGGAAGGGACACTCCAAGGTCCCTTCCAACTCTGCTATTGTATTGTATTGTATACTTATAAACTTAATGGTAATACTTGTACTAATTAAGCATGTTTGCATATTAAAAAAACTGTACAAGAAAAGGTCATGTATGAAAATA
Source organism: Rhabdophis nuchalis (assembly GCA_039707465.1). NCBI lineage: Eukaryota > Metazoa > Chordata > Lepidosauria > Squamata > Natricidae > Rhabdophis > Rhabdophis nuchalis. The sequence continues at coordinate 9,806,443 of CM077646.1, forward strand.
TCTGGTGGGATAACAAACCATCATTTCTGCTTTTAAAACTCCTGGATGCTTCCATTGTAGTTCCATCCCTTTCTGGAGAACAATGAGTTCTACAATCTTTCCCACTGGAATCTTTATGTGGACCATAATGGAGAAATAGCTGCAGATATGGACATTGAGTTCGTGGTGATTTCACCTGAGGGAGATTTGATGAAAAGGAAATTGGGGAGTATTGATAGACAGAGAGTTATTATCAACGAAATTGCTCTTTCATGGATAAATCTGCTCAACAAAGTAGGTCAAATATTGCTGTGTTTTCTCTTTTTTCTAAAGATTATGACCCATTTCAAGTGGGTTAATTCCAGAGGTGGGTTGCTTCTGATCTGGCCCATATCAGGTGAACTGGTAGTAGCGGTGGCAGGAGGCTCCGCCCACCCATCCAGACACATCTGTGCAAATGGATAGAAGTGGGTGGAATACTTGGAGTGAATATTCAAGCAGCAGATATAGACAGAGATAAAGATTTGAGAGAGGTACTTGGAAGGCAAGTTTTTTTTAAAAAAAGCATAACAACCAAAATATTGAATAGGGCAAGAGATGATGGATAGATTTTATTTTATTTTTTAATTGTTGTTTTCCCTCTTTTTTTCTTAAAGCACAGCAATTAAAAGTTTTGCAGTGGGAAAGATGATGGATGGAAGAATTTTCTCTCTTTTTTGCTGTTATGATTTCCTTCTCCTTCTCTCTCTTTCCATTTGCTCATTGCTTTTCTCCCCCAGATAGGTGACATGATTAGAAGTTAGACAGAAAAGAAAGAAAGAGTCTTTTAATAAAGGGTGACATGATCAAAAGCTAGAATAAGTGATAGAAATAAGAGAAGGGGGAATATTAGTATATACATTTTTATATAATAAAATGGAAGTAATAATAAGAGAAAATGTGAAACAATTGGGTAATGATAGATTGCAAATTAATATGAAAGTGTATTATTATTACTAGAAATACATAATGTAACAATTATAATTAATTTTATCAGTTTTGTTTGTATTAGAATGTACGACACCCAGATGCCACACTGTTCAAGCTTTGATTTGATACATTTATAAAAATATTTAAAAAAAACATAAAAATCAAAAGCTAGGAGGAGGAACCAAACTGGTTTTCACTTAAGGCTGAAATCTTTTCAATTTCATCCCTCCAGTCTTCCTTAAGTAGAAAAATACTTTACTTCAAAGTTAGAGGCCAAAAGCAAAGTAAATCTGTTGGGAATGAGTCAATGATTTCATATTTATCTAAGGGAAGCTGTGGAACTATTTGGCTGATGTTAATGTCTACATCCATTTTCATGGATGCTTCATCCCAATATATTTTCTTCAGCATTTCTTCTTTTTCTGCTTAGTCTCTGCCTCAGTCCCAGTGTGTGGAAAGTTGTCATCCTGGGTTTGTCAAGCGGAAGCGAGAAGGAGAGCCTGCTTGCTGCTATGACTGCATTCCTTGCCCTGAGGGGACCATCTCCATTCATGAAGGTGGGGTACACCAAGGAAAAGGGCAGCCCTTGTGGAAGTGGATTCATCTGAAACACTGTTATGATAGTGCAAGTTGAAAGACTGATTGAAGCTCAATTGTTTTTTGTCTTTGCTAGCAGTTTTGCAGTTTGCTTCTCACCAGTTGAAGGTTGACTCATCCTTCTGAGATGGGTGAAATGAGACCCCAGATTCTTGAGAGCAATAGGCTGCAAACTGCTTGGAGAGGGTTGCAAAGCACTGTGAAGCAGTATAAAAGTCTAAACACTATTGCCATTATGTTCAAATTGTACAGTTTCTTATTAGAGGGAAGAATAGCAGAAGATCCTTGAGTGAGGTGGGCTAAGAAGAGATAGGAGGGTGTAGCAAATTGGACAAGCTTCTCTACTGCCAGAAAAAAAAAATCTCTTCTACTTTTTAGTTAATCCAGATTATTTGCAGAACATTTTTTCTAGTTAATTCTATTTCAAAAGAAAGGCATCCAGAGTCAAGTATATTAAGAAGTGCCATCTGTCTGGATCCAGGAAATGCGTCTAGAAAGATTTTCATTATCTACTTCTAATAATATAGGTTCTGCAAATTACACAAGAAATCATACAGGTTCCAGGACTTCTTCCAATATCATAAACTATAAAATATAGCTGGTTTTTTTTTGCAAAATGTCATTCTTCTTACCGTCTTTCTGTAGAGATTTTAATCAATGCTTCTTGGAAAATGCTGCTAGTAACAAATTTTGTCCCAAGAAGTTACTTCTTGAAAGATGAAAGTACAGAATATTTTTTTAAATGTTGCTTTTTTGGTTTCTTTAGATACAGAAAAATGCACCAAATGTCCAGATGAAAAATATCCAAATGAGGACAGAATCCAATGTATCCACAAAGTTATATCCTTCCTTTCTTATGAAGAACATCTGGGAATCATTCTGGTCTCTTTTGCCCTATTATTGTTCTTAGCCACAGCCATTGTTTTAATCGTATTCCTTAAACACCAGGAAACTCCCATTGTGAAAGCCAACAACAGAGACCTTTCTTACATCCTCTTGGTCTCCCTCCTGCTTTGCTTCTTGTCTCCTTTTTTCTTCATTGGTCAACCAAGGAAAGCCACTTGCCTTCTCCGACAAACATTTTTCAGCATCATCTTCTCAGTTGCAGTTTCTTCTCTCTTGGCCAAAACCATTATGGTGGTGCTTGCTTTCCTGGCCACAAAACCAGGAAACCAAGTGAAGAGATGGTTGGGGAAGACCTTGGCCAACTCCATCATCCTTTCTTGTTCTAGTGTACAAATTGTGATCTGCTCCATCTGGTTGGGAATTTCTCCCCCATTCTGTGACTCAGACTTTCACTCCCAGCCTGGAGAGATCATCCTGCAATGCAATGAAGGCACTGTTTTCATGTTCTACATCACACTCAGCTACATGGGCTTCCTGGCTGCCATCTGCTTCACAATGGCTTTCCTGGCCAGGAATCTCCCTGGAGCCTTCAATGAAGCCAAGCTGATCACCTTCAGCATGCTGGTCTTCTGCAATGTCTGGGTCTCCTTCCTGCCCAGCTACCTGAGCACCAAGGGGAAATACATGGTGGCTGTGCAGGTCTTCTCCATCTTGGCTTCCAGTGCTGGACTATTGGGCTGCATCTTCATCCCCAAGTGCTACATTATCATTCTGAGGCCAGGCCTGAATACAAAGGAGCATCTTACTACCAGAAGAAATGTATAAATGTTACTTAGAGGAATTTTCACTCTCAATACATTCCAAAAGGCCAAGCAAGGGATAGTGTCAGGTTTTTCCCCGTACATGAGCTGGGGCAACAAGTGAAATAATCAAATGGCAATTGGAAGATAGTGTCCTCCATCCTTATTCAGTATAATTACAAGATGTGGATAATCTGTTGCTATGTCCTCACTACACATTAGCCTGTGTGCACCTCGACTTGAAGCTAAACCCACCTATCCTCTAAGAAAACAGATCATATGCGTAGATCTGAACACTTTTTTGAAAGAACGGGATATGGTGAAACTGGGGAAAATAGGAATACATACGAGAACCAAATACAAGATAGACAATATTGAGTTACTGCTGAACATAACAATACAAGCAAATATTTTAAATCCTACCAATGATACTCTATGTGGGGATGTGTTTATCCTTGGATGACCATGTGCCACAGATTAAGATGGATTGTTCTTCATGCTTCTCCAAATGCTAAAGGAAATGTAGTCTTACTTCCCAGCATGCACTTGTTTGAGAGTACTTCACTTGTTTGAGAGTACACTCTAGGCTGATGGGTAATAACAATAAAATGGTATTGTAACAATGTAATTGGTATTCTCTACAGCCACTCAATGGAACTAGCAAGTAACATGATATATAAAATTGTTATGTTGGGGCATGACATCTAAATGTTCCAGCTGGTCAAATTATGTAGAAATAAAATGGGAGCTGAAATACAGCCATATAAGTTTTACAAAACAATTCCTAAAGAATTGAGAGTGAAAGGATTAGCCTTCCTAAGTAGCCTTGATGTAACTTTAAAATGTGTATTCTGTCTGCGGTAACTACATAATCGATGTAGAGATAGCAGCCCTCGCAAACCCCAGGCTAAATGCCAGAAAATGTGCATCCCCTTTTCCTTGTGAGCCCTATTGTCTCCAAGCACTGGGAAAAGAATGAGCTTTGCATAAAACAGTGGATAAGAAATGATATTTCTAAAACAATGATGAGCTATGTATGAACCATGTATAAAATATAAAAAGAAAGAAAGTTTAATTAGTGTGCCTGCCTTTTCCATCTCTGCTCTGCTGTCTGAGGCAGATGATTACTTTTTATCAAAAATAAAGTTGAATTTCAGTAGACTCGTCTTCAGCATCTCTTTGGGATAGATTTAGATTCTGAGCTGCATAACCACTAACCTATCAGAAAGTATCCATATTTATGGATACAGCTTGCCTCCAGAAGTTGATAATGCCCCAACCCTGGAAGTCTTTAAGAAGATGTTAGATAGCCATTTGTCTGAAATGGTATAAGGTTCCTGCCCACGCAGGGGGTTGGACTAGAAGACCTACAATGTCCCTTCCAACTCTGCTATTGTATTATTATATTATTGTATTAAGTGTCTCATAAGTGTGATATAAGAGGGGGAGGTGAGATTGGGCAGAAATACTTTTTACTAAATTGCTACAATTCATCCATCTCATTCTTCTGATGGTAGACACTCCAGAGTTTCATATCTAAGGGACTTTGGCGGTCTTACCCCCTGCTTAGGCAGGAAACTCTATACCCTTTTCAGACAAATGGCTGTCCAATCTCTTTTTAAAAACCTCCAGTGTTGGAGCATCCACAACTTCTGGAAGCAAGTTGTTCCACTGATAGATTATTCTGTCGTGAAATTTCTCCTTAGTTCTAGTTTGCTTCTCTTCTTGATTAGTTTCCATTTTTGCTTTCTATCCTGCCTTCTGGAGCTTTGGAGAATAGGTGTCTCCCTCTTCTTTTTGGCACAAGCACTCCCTCTTCTTCCACAAGGAAGATCTTTCTGAATGACCCTTTCAGCAAAGAGAGAAATATAAGGTAGGGGGGGAGCCTTTCATCTTTTCAACAAATCCATGACAAAACCTCCTGTTTAAAACTGAACTAGTTATAGGATAGGGGAGAATTTTCATTTAGGATTAGGCTGAAAGAATTCCTTATAGAAGAAAAAAAGTGGCAATGCATATTAATAAATTTTTGGGACGTTAATGTGCGTTGTGCAGTTCCTTCATCTAACTGCAATCATTGAATAAACTATGCCTAAGTAAATGGGGTTTCAATCAATCACTCAATCAATCAGAATAGAGCTGGACAGGACCTTGTAAATCTTCTAGTCCAATCCCTGCTCAAGCAGGAGACCCTATACCATTTCATGTCTCCAGTGATGAAGCACTTACAACCTTTGAAATCAAGTCATTCCACTGCTTAATTGTCCTAATTAGGCAGTTTCTCTTTAATTTCTAATTGCGTCCCTCTTTGATTAGTTTCCATACATTGTTTCTTGTCATGCCTTCTGGTGCTTTGCAAAATAGGTAGACTCCCTCTATTCTTTGTGGCAGTCCCACAAATACAGGAAAACTTGGACTTCAGTAAGGCATTTGACAAGGTAGACCATAACCTATTACTAGATAAAGTAGAAAAACATGGGTTAGACAGCATCACTACCAGATGGATTTGTAACTGGCTGACCAACCGCACTCAACATGTTGTCCTCAATGGAACTGCATCTACATCGAGGGAAGTATGCAGTGGAGTACCCCAAGGCTCTGTTTCAACATCTTCATCAATGATTTGGATGAGGGAATAAATGGGGAACTCATCAAATTTTCAGACGACACCAAGTTGGCAGGAATAGCCAACACTCCAGAAGATAGGCTTAAGATACAGAAGGATCTTGACAAACTTGAGCATTGGGCAATATCTAATAAAAAATTCAATGGCAAAAAGAGTAAGGTTCTACATTTAGGCAACAAAAATGAAATGCACAGGTACAATATAGGTGGTACCTTGCTCAATAGCAGTAACTGTAAAAGGGATCTTGAAGTCCTAGTGGACAACCATTTAAATATTAGCCAGCAGTATGCAGCAGCTGCCAAAAAAGCCAACAGAGTTCTAGGCTACATAAACAGAAGGATAGAATCAAGATCACGCTGAGGGTTAATACCACTTTAAAATGCCATGGTAAGGCCACACTTGGAATACTGCATCCAGTTTTGGTCACCGCGATGTAGAAAAGATGTGGAGACTCTAGAAAGACCATTTTTCCCTCCTGTTTCATTGGCTGCTGCTGGGTTGCTGTGACGACAGGGACATACCAGCAAGAGGGGCAACCACTAGGGAGAGAGAAGGGGCGGGGCTTTTGCCTTCCCTCAGAAATGGAGACATTGAAGGGGAAAATCTTCTCTCTTTCAGGGAAAAAACCTTCCTCAGATGCAGCCCCAGATAGGAAAATATGGAAGACTATTTTAGAAATATTTTTTAAATGAAGGGAAAAGATCTTGAGAGAAGGAAAATAGGGAACAGAAACTAAAAACAGATAAAAGAAAGGAAGATGGATGTAAAATTGCACACTAAAAAGAAATAATGTGGATAAAGAGCTTATAGAAAATAGCTGAAATAGAAAACTGTTATTATTTTAGTATGAAGATTAATTTTGGCATTAGTTGGAAACACTTATAATTTACAATTCCTTTTTTGAATAAATGTGTATTGTTTTTCTTTGAGGAAATGGAAATGTCTCCCCAGCAACTATAGATTGAATGGCAGAATGACAGTTGGAAGGGACCTTGGAGGTCTTCTAGTCCAACCCTCTGCTCAAGCAGGGGGTTCATTGCACCCCGGTTCAGCCAGGTAACTCCAACTCTGGTCATTGGGGGCGAACAACTGTCCCCTGTGGAGAGGGCGCGCAACTTGGGTGTCCTCCTGGATTCCCGGCTGTCCATGGAGGACCATGTGACGGCCGTGGCCAGAGGGGCATTCTATCAGGTACGCCTGATACACCAATTGCACCCCTTACTGGACCGGGTGGCCCTTCGCACAGTCACTCAAGCACTCGTAACATCCCGGTTGGACTACTGTAACTCTCTCTACATGGGGCTCCCCTTGAGGTGCACTCGAAGGTTACAGCTAGTCCAGAATGCGGCAGCGCGGGCAATCCCACATAACATCACTCCTGCGCGAGCTGCACTGGCTACCTGTGGCCTTTCGGGTGTGCTTCAAGGTGTTGACTACCATCTTTAAATGGCTCCATGGCTCAGATCCTGGCTACATACGAGACCGCCTTCTGCCCCATACATCCCTTCAACCGATCCGCTCCCACAGAGAGGGCCTTCTCCAGGTACCGTCAGCTGGGCAATGCCGGTTGGCGACACCCAGGGGAAGGGCCTTCTCTGTGGTGGGCCCAGCCCTCTGGAACGACCTACCCCCCGATTTACGCACTACCTCAGACCTCCGCCTCTTCCGCCAACGTCTTAAGATGTATTTATTCCAACAAGCCGGCCTAGCATAGCCCCCCATTTCTGACTTTTATTCTGATAAATTTTAATTCGTAAGGTTTTATAAGGGTTTTTAGCATGGGATATAATTTAATTAGTTTTTAATAATGTATTTTTGTATTTTTGTATGTTTTTAAGATTGCCTGTGCGCCGCCCTGGGTCCTTGCCAGGAGAAGGGCGGGGTATAAATTTGAAAATAAAATAAAAATAAATAAAATAAATATACTTCACCAGGCTGAGGAAATGTTCTTGCAGCCATCCTGGGACAAAAGGCAGTTCTAGGTGCAGCCTCCTGAAAGGCTATAATAAACCATGAATGACCAAAGCCACCTCTCCTCCACTTCCATGGGCACTCATCAGAGGCAAACCCACAAATAAGGTGGCCACATTTTCAACTGAGATGAGTTTTCCTTCCCTCTGGGCTAGGCTTGATGGACAGGAGAAGCCATGTTACACATCAACCTGGAACTCCAATTCACAGACAAAAACTGGTAACTGGATCCACCAGCAGACACTGAGAATGGAAGCTGGAGACTCTACAGTAGGACAACTTTCAAATAATGGAGCTGGGATATTGGTCATCCTGTGCTCCTCATTGTAAGGATGTACCTGTCTATTCTTTCTGCTTCCCCTCTCACTCAACCCTCCCTTTCATCCATTTCTCCCTTCAAAGCCAAGCTGTAGTAATAACATTCCCCCTCCAGATAAGAAACATAATCCATCAACCATTGACTAAGTAAAACCAGAACACAGGAACTCCAAATTGGCCCTTTGAAGCACTTGGAGGCCTTCTGGGGCGGAGTTTCAAATGAAGCCTCAGAGATGAGAATGTCACAGAGTTACACCAAATACAAAACCAGAGAAAATTCCACCAGGTCCTCCTGAACCAACTACTGAGTGGTTGTGGCAAAAAATCAGGTTACACCATCCACCACACTCTGGGTGCTGCCACCATCTCAGCTGCAGACCTCACAGCACACTGTGGTTGTTAAGAAAATTTAAAGGCTTTAAGGATGGAAGAGGAAAACTACTAACACAGAAAAGGAAACTAAAACAAAAACTTCTATCCATTATTCTATAATCATCTCTCTATTAGCCAATGATGCAGTCAATAGGCCATCCCTTTCTAATCTCTGAGTCTACTCTCACATAAACATTGATAATTCTAGAAAAAAATGATAAATCAAATCTCTTTTCAGTAATAAGGAATTCAAGAACCAGCTCCAATTTGGGATTAATATATGGAAATCCCATTGAAAAGAAAATCCCAACTCTTAACATTAGGTTGGGTTCAAGGATAATGATTGCTTCCATGGCATGAGAGCACAGGTAGCACTAGAGTTAAGTGGCACCACGCTCCTCACCAGTCTCTGGAGGCAAAAGACCATTTTGGAAGGACAGCAGAAGTCACTTTTCTGGCTCTTAAGGTATCTTGCTGCAGCACCACTTTCTGGACATGTCCTAACAGGAAGGACTGTGACCACTTCACAACACTGCCCCAAGGTGTCTATCTGTGATTTTTCAATAATATATTTTTCTCCACTTGCTCCTCATCAAATGGAAGAGGTTCAGGATCCCAAGAGAGGTGAAGTTCCTTCTCACTGTAATTATCACCTCACAGGCCTTGAGACCTCTTCTCCTCCTTCTCCAGGGACTGCCTTTGATGTAAACATCACATTGAAGTGACATGGAAGGGATCTTGCATTAGAAAAGGATAAATGCCACAGGTTGTGCTTTTTGTGGCTCAAATGACAGGATAGGCAGGAGCTTTCTCTCTCTTCCAGGTGAATCTTGCTTTGTCTCTGTTTCAATCAGGAAAGCCATTGGACATTCCATCCTGTGTGACAGCTTCCAATTCTTCCAATTCTTTTTTTAGAAACGGGAAGGAGATTGATTCAACCCCATGAATTATGGACCTTCTGCTTCTGATGCTGCTGGTGCCTCAGCCAGTCTCTGGGAAACTTAGAAAGAAATGCCCACTGAATTTGGACCACCAGGATGGAGAAAAGCCATGGAGCTATTATAGGCCAGGAGATCTTCTCATTGGTGTAGTCGTCTCTCCATCAGCAATATCACCTGCAATATTACCTTTCAACATGGCTCCTTCTAGGCAGATTCGGTTGTAAGTTATTCACTGTGATGGAGTTTCATTCCCTCCATTTGCAAGTCTAAAACCTTCTTTCTTTTTTCCTCTTATTTTAGTTATTCTTTTATTATATGACATGAATTTCTTGAATCCTTTTGCTTCCCACAGCTTCCCACTTTTGACTTATTTTCTGGAAGAGGCTCTAATCCAAATTATGGGGTAAATAAAACTTGAAAGAAACACACATTATTGTTCTCCTCCTGTTCAATCCTCACTTCATGACTTGAATATTAAGGTTTTTTTGAAAGTAGTGATTGTTCTAGTTTCCAGATAATTTCTATATTTTTATAATGGTAGATTGATATTCAATCCCTTATTTGTTTAGGAATAGAGGATGGCATGTTTTAGAACATTATCTATTATAAGACTTGATTATCAGATAGAGAAAAAGAGAATTAAAGAGAAGAAAATGTATTTAGTTGTTGCTGTTGGTGATGCTTATATTAACATGGGCATGGTTTTACACTAGTTTACCTCAGGAGAAGGATCAAATAATACGGATGATTTTAAATATCGAGGTGTTTAACAAAAATTCACGGCTCCTGCACAATCTCACTCTTGGCTACAACATCCATGACAACTATTTGAACACACTTGGAACTTCAGATGCTTTGCTGGACATGCTCTCTACTGGAGAAGCCAATGTTCCCAACTACAGCTGTGGAAGGAAGGACAACCTTTTGGCTCTTCTTGATGGAGCCCGTAAAGACATCTCCCCCCAGATATCAACATTAGGAGTCCCCTACAAAGTAGCCCAGGTTTGTGTTTGTGTTCCTCTATCTGGTATAGTGAGTTGATGTGTGTGTGAGTGAGTGAGTGATAGATCCAACCATTTCATCTCTATGGAATTCAAACTCTGTTTTTCACCATCACATTTAGCTGTCGTGGTGTCAGGATTGGGAGAACAGTGCGGAGGGAGCAATGTGGAAAACTGAAATATTTACTCATGACAGCATCCCCATTGCTTTGAGGGCTTCTCTTGCATGATTGTGAAGGTGAGGAGAGGCTCTGTGTTCAATCAAAGGGTCTTCTGTACAATAGGAAGCTGGAGCACCAATGAAAAGCTAACTTTTTTCTCATTATATTAACCAATGTAATGATATTCTCAAACATGCATTAACCAATTTATAAATAAATATCTTATAATTATATTATAAATATCTAATTCTACAAGATGGCAATTTTAATTCCCATATTTTAAAAAAGGGAAGAAAATGGTCCCTGACAATTCCAGGGCCATTTCTCTAACAGATGTAAGTAAAACCTTTGTTAGCTTCCACTTGAATAGAGTTGAGATTAGGTAGATGAAAAGGGCATTTCTTGTAGAAGAACCAGCAGTCTTAAGCAGATGTGACCCACTACTGACAATTGTTTTGTCTTGAAACATCACACCATCTAAAAAAATATCAGTCAGAGGAAAGAATGCCTCTGTTGCCTTGATAGCATTTGACACAGTAAACAAAGGAATATTACAGAAGAAACTGATTGCTTTTGCAATGGAGCTCAGAATGTTGACCCTGCTCAAAGCTCTTTCTGCAAGCACTGACAGAGAGAACAATTAACCAGTGGAACTGCTTGCCTCATGAAGCTCTGTGTGCTCCATTACTGGACGTTTTCAAAAAGAGCTGGACATTCCTTTTGACTGGAATGGCATACGGTCTGCTCTGTGAGCAGAGGGTTGGACTAGAAGACCTCCAAGATCCCTTCCATCCCAATTATTCCATAGTCTATGCTCATTTGTTTGAGAGTGTGCTTTAGGACAGAGTTTCCCCAATGTTTCCAGTTTTGCACACCAGTTGTGGGGGGAGGAAGAGGGGATGGTTCCATGCTGTGGCTGGTTTAAATGAACTGTGAGGATGTGTGTATGCAAATGCACACTTGCTGGTCATTTCTGTGGTCTGGTTGCAAACCCCTCAGGGCCCACTAATGGGCTGTGGCTCATAGGTTGTGTAACCCCTGTTTTAGAAGGTAAGACAAAGGTGCTGCCAATATGACATTAAGTGGTGCATTTGCTGTTAAGACAAGTTGGCTCCTTCTCCCATAAGAATTATCCGATTATGGACGAACTGAGTCAAAAATTACAGTCTTTGGAAAATGACAGCATTGCCAAATACGGCTAGTTGATGAGGACCAACAGAGCAAGTTCACACCTTACCTTACTTGGGGTATTTTTCTCTGTGACTGGATCTTGGCTCCCTCAACATCAAAGGAGCTCATTTAGACCAAAGGGACAAGTGACCACACTGTGTTGTTGTTTTTAAAAAAAGCATTGCTATGCAGCTTTTTTTGTCTAAAATATTAAAGCACAAAAGGCCAACATTACCACCATGCATTTATTTTGAGCTGAGCTCTGGGATTTAATTTATACAATTACTAAAACTGAGAAGTATCTTGAGGGTCGATAAAAGGACTTCAGCAGTTGCTATGAGTTTGGAATTGGGAATTTATACAATATACAAAAATTAGGGCATTTTTAAAATGAAATTAATGATATGGAACTGTTGGAGTCCCAAAACTCTGTTAAAACAAACAAATTTACGTTAAAAAGATCTTGAAGTGTACAATTGACAAATTATATTACTCTGGTCTCCCTGTCTTTTTACAATTGGAGACAAAACTAAAAAAAAATTGCTTCAGAAAGAATCCAAGATTTTCAAAACAGAGAAAAATAGGGTCATCCTCAGTAAGATTGGCATATTTAAATGCATGAACTGCTACATATATGCCTTCCAAATTGGCAAGTATTGAGTTAAATCTTGCAAATCCCTTACAATGAATGAACTTGTTTTTATGGAGTTCCAGAGATAGAAGATGTAACACATCTATTACTTGGGTGCCAATTATATAAAAAAGAGGGAGATCAATATCTTGGACTATAGAGAAATGATCTATTGGGGTTCTAACATATAAACACCATATTTCCTGTGTGGATCAGAATCCAACAAATATATATCATACAGCCCTTTTTTTGGAGGAAATTGGTTCAGTTGAGAGCCTCATATGCGGTCTGATTGTGGTAAATTTGGGGAATGATAAAAATACTATCTTTATTCTTCATGCTTATTCTATTTTACTTTAAAAAAACAATCTACTTTTACACATGGCCCTGTTAATGTTCTGCCTTTTATATTCTGTCTCTTGGTATGGCTAATGACTAATCAACAAGAAACTGTTCTAATATGTAGCATGATCAAAAAATGGATTTATTAAAAGCTAAACATTGTGACCCCAAATTAACACAGCACTCTTCATTGTTTTTTTTCAGGTCAGTGCTAGAATTCCTTCAGAGGCTCTGAGTGATAAAAGTCAATTCCCTTTTTTCCATCCGATGCTCCCCAAAGAAGGAATCCAGTACCCAGCAATTGTCCAACTGCTCCTCCATTTTGAATGGACCCTGATTGGTCTCTTTGCACCAGACACAGAGAAGGGAGAGCATTTCATGAGGACTTTTACTCCTATGCTTCTCAGGAATAGAATTTGTGTAGTTCTATCCCATCAATTCTCAGTGACTGGAAATACAGCAGCCCTCAGGGATGCCCTCTCTAAGTGGAGACAAGTCAATGTCTTTGTTCACTTCATAGAATTTGAGTCCATTACTCACAGAATTCTTCCTTTCCATTTAACATTTATGGGTTTGCCAGGACCCATTGAAGGGAAAGTCTTGATCATGACAATGGTGGGAGTATATTCAATGGGAAAGAACAGGCATTACAAGTACATCCATAGTATTTGGACCTTTCCTCTTCAATGGAAAAAGAATTGGAGAGAAGATGATGCCTATAAAGATCCTTTCTTTGTGGATCCTGAATTTCAAGCTGAGTATTTTCACTGTTCTGTTTCAAGACACGTCTTTTCTGTCAAAGGCCAAAGAAGATGCACCCAGAAAGCCCCACTGGAGACCCAAGAGAAAAAGAATAGGCTGCAGATCTCAAATGGCGGCTATACTTACAGTATCATTAAGATTCTGGCTTATGCCTTAAATGCTGCATCCAAATCCAAGAGGAGAAGGAAGAAGAGAAAAGAGAGATTGGGGGCTCCATGGCTGCAGCCATGGAAGGTATGGGGGTCCCAACAAGGAGCCATCAAAATATAAATTCCTTTCAAATTCCTGCTCTCTGAGTTTGGTTGTTTAAGATCTTAAGCTTCAGTTCAACATCTTGTGCATAATGGAATAATGCTGAATCCTCCGTTCTACAATTAAGACGTTTTGTATATTTGAAAAAATGTTCCCAGATTCCTTCTGATTTTAGGCTCCTGAAAACCAACATGGCTCTTCTCCTTGTTGTCTTTCTTCAAGGCTAAAAGCAGCCCCTTTGATCTCTTCCTTCTTTGTCCTCACGTACAACTGATGGATATTTTGTGCAACGCCTTCTCCATGTGTGGTTGCCACAAGATGACCTGGAATGATTCCACTGGATTATTAATAACATTATGTTCAAATTAATAATATGGTTATTCTCATATCATTAAAATATTACTACTGCTCTATTATATAATAGAATAGAAAAAGAGAGATGGAAGGGACCTTGGAGGTCTTCTAGTACAACCTTTTGCTGAGGCAGGAAACATAAACCATTTAAGACAAACGGCTATCCAACAACTTCTCAAAAACTTCCAGTATTGGAGCATTCACAACTTTTGGAGCAAGTTGTTCCATTGATTAATTGTTCTAACTGTCAGGAAATTTATCCTCAGTTCTAAGTTGCTTCTCTCCTTGATTACATAGTTTCCACCCATTGCATCTTGTTCTACCCTCAAGTGCTTTGAAGAATAGTTTGACTCCCTCTTATTTGTGTCAACCCCTGAGATATTGGTACACTGCTGTCATGTCTCCCCTAGTCCTTCTTTTCATTAAACTAGACATACCCAGTTCTTGCAACTGTTCTTCATATGTTTTAGCCTCCAGTCCCCTGATTATTTTTGTTGCTCTTCTCTGCACTCTTTACAGAGTCTCCACATCTTTTTCGACATCGTGGTGAATAAAACTGAATGCAGTATTCCAAGTATGGCCTTACCAAGGCATTATAAAGTGGCATTAACATTTCATGTGATCTTCATTCTATCCTTCTGCTTATGCAGCCTAGTGTTGGCTCTTTTTGGAAGCTGTTGCACACTGCTGGCTCATATTTAAATGGTTGTCCACTAGGACTCCAAGATCCCTCTCACAGTTGCTACTATTGAGCAAGGTACCACCTGTTCTGTACCTGTGCATTTTGTTTTACTTGCCTAAATGTAGAACCTTACTTTTTTCACCATTGAATTTCATTTTGTTAGATAGTGCCCAATGTTCAGGTTTGTCAAGATCTTTCTGTATCTTAAGCCTATCTTCTGGAGTGTTGGCTACTCCTGCCAGTTTTGACAAACCCATGTTGATTTTTGGTTATTAATTTCTTTGCTTCTACCATGTTTCCCCAAAACTACCTCATGTCCTACTAATAAAGCCATACCACATTATTCCTCATGGGCAAAAATATAAGCCCTCCCCTGGAAATAAGCCCCCTGGACAACCCCCCCTCCAGCCAGGCAGAGCACCAGTCATCGACCTAGCAGTATCCCAAAGGCACCAAGCCATGTGACTCCACCTGCAACCCAGCTCCCGTGGCTTGGCAAATACAGGATACCGCCTAGGTCAATGCATGGAGTTCTGCCTGGCTGGAGAGGGGTTGTGCGAGCACCTGCTCTGCCCCCCCCAGCTCGCATGCCTCCCTGCCTCACCATGCCCTTGGCCAGCTCTTCTTGCAGGACTAGGGCACTGTCGCTGCTGCTGGTGCCATCGAGCTCAAAGTAAAACTTCTTCTCTGGTTTCTAAACTCCAGAATTTGGCTTCCAATTCTTCCAGCAGTGGCCACTCTAGGAGTGTGTTCTATGGTTATGGATAGGCTGCCAGAAGACAGGAGCAGCCGCCTGGCAACCCTAAAACAATAAGCCCTCCCCCTCTAATAAGTCCAAGGCCATATTTCATGTCAAAAAGATATAATACCCTGTCGTATTTTCAGGGAAACATGGTAGGTGTTCTCTGACTCGTTGCTTGATTATCTTTTCCAGAATCTTCCCTGATATTGAAGTCAGACTGATAGGTCTATAATCTTTTTTCCTTTTTTGAAAATGGAACCACATATACTTTTGTATATTTTTAAGTTTCCTGTGCGCTGCCCTGGGTCCTCTGTGGAGAAGGGCGGGATATAAATATAAATAAAATAAAAAAAATAAAAAAATAATAAATCAGCTTTTTTCCAGTCCTCTGGCAGTTCTCCAGTGTTCCAGGATCTCTGAAAGATATAGTTCAGTGGTTCTGAGATCTTGTCTGCCAGTTGCTTCAGAACCCTGGGGTGTAATCAATCCGGTCCTGGTGATTTGAACTCGTCTAGGGTAGACAGGTGCTCACTTCCCTATTTTAACTAGTGTTCCTAATCTGTTTTTTTTCCAAAAATGTTTTATTTTAATTGAACAAATAGCACAAACAAACAAAAAAAGAATCATCTTCATTACATCTTGTAGAAAGTGTGTCAATTAGTTACAAATAACTTTTGTGCATCTCTTCCACTATCCTCATTTATAATTCATATCAGATTATGTGCTTTAAATTCTTTATAAATCTTACTGTCAACATACCGTAGTTCTCCTTTAACTAAAGTTATTTTAACATCCTTTTGCCTAAAATAATCCACATTTAAAAACACAACTACAAACTGACATTATCAAATTGTTACTTACTAATTATAAAACTTAATTAATTTTTGTTATCAACTTTCATATATCCAATAACCTTACACCTTTATAACACATTCAAAATATGGATTAATTAACAAAATTTCTAAGTCTTTTTCTCATTTCCCTGTTTACCATCTATAGCCAAATTCCTTTAATTAAACCAGTACACACACATACACACACACACAAATCATTAGCTCAAATGGAAATACATTTGTAATCTTCAAGAGAAAAAGATTCTGTTTTTTCCCCTCTCGTGCCAATAAAGCTCTCAAAGGACCTCTGTGTAAACTCTCTGTGTCCTTGACTACACAGCTTTGAAGTACGGAGTCAGTAAGGGTCCGTTTGGAGAAGGGCGGGATATAAATTTAATAAAATAAAATATAAATAAATAAATAAAGATCAAAGGGGAAACAAGAGCAAGTGTGTAATTAAAAAAACTCTAGCCTCTAGCCTCCGAGTGACAGTTTCACTTCCTTTCACTTTCTGATATTATTTTCGGCTTGATTTCTTGAATGAAATTTAATAACCAAAAGTAGAAACTTTGTTAAAATAACGAAGATGATTTAGTCCTTAGGTTAAAAAATAAAAAGTAAAGCCACAAAAAATAGAAGAAAAACCGGTCTGTTCACTTTAAAAAAAAATGTTGAAAGCACTTCAATCCACAAAATATAATTACACAAAAAAAGAACACTTTCCGAGGCAATCCACTGCAGGTAAATTTCACCGCTTACTTCTACTTAAGGATTTAATTATTTTTTTAAAAAAATTGGAGGGCAGTCTTTTTCAAAACGGAAAAAATTCTCACTAGATGGACACACTTTCTCTTTTCCTTCCATTCCAGAACTCTCCCAACTTCATCAGCTTAGGCTGCCTTTTGTGGACACCAATCAGGGGCTCTGTGGGGCCCCTTAGATCAGCAAGATGTAGTTTTTCTGTTCACTGTCTCTTCGGGATGGTTTAGGTCCGATTGGACCACCCAGTGGCAATAGTATTGGTGGCGGTCTCAGAGCTTCAAGGCCGCACATCCATACCGTCGCGACGTAACCATTCAACATAAAGAACAATGTGAGAAAACTACAAATGAAATATTAAAGAAAGATATAGATTTGTTGCTGCCATACCTTTGTGTTTTGAAACATACAATCGTATCATTTCCTAGATCAGGCATGTCAAACATGTAACATAGGAAAAAAGTAGCACTTATGCACCTCTCTCTATCAGGAAATCATTTTTTTTTATTTTGTGGAAGCTGAGATTTTTTAAAAGGGGATAAAGATAGCTTTGTCCAAACATTATTATATGTTTGTCATCATAAAATCAAGATTTACTTACATCCTTTATTAATGAAAATATAGAAAAATCAATGGCCAAGATCTAATTGTTGTTGATAAATCCCGAATTTTATCAGTAAGATTAAAATGTATTTGGGTAGAATTTTAAGACAGTTCTATCCACTTAACTATCTCATATCATCCAGTTCTCAATTAACTAGATCCCCATTCATCACATCATGAAGAGTTTGGTTAATTCTTTGCTGAAAACAATGTATATCTCCAGCATTCACAAAATCTATTAAGGAAATGAAATGATATGTCGGAGTGAGTGTGGAGGACCAGAGAAAGAGAGGCTGTATTGGGAAGATAGGATGGGAGGAGGGGGGGGAATGAACCCACAGCTGTGTAACAGGCAGAGAAAGAAACTCACAGGCAGAGAAAGGGCCTCGCTAATTTTTTTGACTGTCAAAAGAGGTGATGAAAGATTTATAGTTTCACACTTGCAAGTTACTGTTAATAGTCTTACAATAAAATAGAATTAGTTCATCTGGTCACTTTTCCTCTCTGCTCTAACAGAATGAAGATTAGCCTTGCAACTTTCTTTTTAAAAACTGCTTGCTTTCTGGTAAAAAACCCTGTTGTTTTCAAGGAGTTTATGAATACTCTAGTTAGTTGGGGGTTTAGTTCAATTGATTTGTGACTGAAAATATTTCCTAAAATTGACAATTTCTGTCGATTATATCTCCTTACTATATTGTTTGTCAATATGCAATTGAGAAACATTACTGAAACTTTGTTCTTTAGTTTTGAAGATAGAGGAAACACCTGTTCTCCCAACTGACAATATTTGCCAGTTAAACAACTGTAAAAGAGAGATTCCAATGTAAAAAGAATATGTGAGATAAGAAAACAAGATTTCTAACTTTAAAATTCTTCCATGTTTTCATTCTAGTTCCATCTCTTTCTAAAGAAGAAGGAATTGTACAATCTTTCTTTGATGAAGGTATACTTGGACAAAAATGGAAACCTAGCAGCAGATCTGAATGTCATTAGTGCAGTAGTTCTCCCCAAGGAGGATCCCATCAAAAAGTATTTGGGGACTTTTGAAAGGCAGAGACTGATAATCAACCAAGATGCTTTGTCACAACTAAAGTTGCTGAACAAGGTGAGGAAAATGATACCCCCCCCCCCCAAGACTTACAATCCATTTCAAGCAGTGGTGGGATTCAAAATTACTACCAGATCTGTGGGCGTAGCTTGGTGGGTGTGACATGGTTTGATGGGCATGTCAGGAAAGGATACTGCAAAATCCCCATTTCCTCCCCATTACTTGGGACTCGGCAGAGAATAAATGGGGTTGGGGCCAGTCAGAGGTGCTATTTACTGAGTCTCCAAACTATTCAAACAATTAGTCAGAACCTGCTGAATACCACCTCTGATTTCAAGTGGACTAAACCTAGTCAAAAGGGTAGGTAACCTTGACTGAGAATTGAATGTGTGGAGTAAAACTTTTATTATTTTCTTAGATAGGGAAGCTTCAATTCTATTGACCAAGATTTCCTTCAGAAGCTATAATGCTGAATACTGTTATAAGGTGATTCAGCTATATCCAAAATGAGATTTGGGGTGATTATTACTTAGGACACAAATCTCTGCCATTTTATGTCCCTTCTGAGGTTTACTACCTCCATAAAACCGGTGAGTGAGGTGGTCATATGCTGAGGATTTTGGTGTTACTAGCTTCAGCTTCACTACTTACTTGTCTTCAAATAACAAAGATGAAGACAATTCTGGTGACCAGGGCCTGCGTTCAGGTTTGGTCTCAATCTGATGAAATGGAATCAAGACCGGATGGAAGTTCTGTTGGTCCCAATGAATTGGTTGGAGTCGGAGGTCTCTCAAAATTTCAGACTCAAGGTCTGGGAGGTTTTTAATCAGCCAAGAGCTGGTCATAGCTATACATGCCTCTCTTTAATCCCACTGGGTTTGTGGAATTTAGAAAGGAGGTCCAAGGATGTCAGTTTACACGAAATAATAATGACTGGTCGAATATGAACTGATTGATTGATTGATTGATTGATTAAAATTATTTTCTGCCCATCTTGCCACGATAATGACCTGAAAACTGAACTAAGAAAACAAGACTTTGGTGCAAAAATTCCTGGTATCAGAAGTAATGAGGGACAATTTCAAGGGAAATATTACTTAGATCTCAGCATTAGCTTTTAAGAGTTCACTTCATCTGAAAATCGCTTGCATGCAATTGTTTCTCTTGAGCCTTAGCTCCCTTCAGGCACCCTGGGAGGCTCCAAATCAGACTAAATGTCAGAAGTGTTCAGCCCTAGTTTGCCATGAACCCTGGAGGGAGGTGGGAAGAGAGAGTGGGAATGCTTGGGGGGAGGAAGGTAAAATAGTTGGTTGGAACTGCACAAGTCAGAGAAAGCCCCTCAAGGCTCCAGATCAAACTAATAGTGAATATGGGTGAGCATTTCCCTATTACTTTGTGTCTCCTAATTGTATGATGGAATTTTAAATCCCGAGAGGTGGCGAAAACGGAACTTAAGGAGTTTTTGGGGGAATTTTTTAATTCGGTTTTTAAGGGGTCCCAGGGAGGGGCGGGGGTTACATGGGAAAATAGATGTGGGTAAAGGAATTGCCCCACAAATTAACATCTCTAGGCCGGTTCGCGACCTCGATGGGGAGGCTGTTAGGTCTGATATTGGGAGGGGGCGCTAGGGTTGAGTCAACAGGGAGCCTTCCAATCAGGATGGTCTGGGGGAGGGGGAGGTATGGCGGGAGCCGGGGATCATTGGGAGGGCGCTGTTTACAAGCGGTTGCACACTCTCATTCCCAGGTCTCTTCCTGCAATCCAGGAGGTCAGGGATTTCAGAGCCGGGGCCCTAGGCTGATGCTATGCAACGCCAGGTCCGTGGCCAACAAAGCCCCCCTCATCTACAACTTAGCATCGGAGGGGGACCCGGACCTGGTGGGTATTACCAAAACCTGGTTGGGCCACGAGGGAGGAGTACCCCTCGTAGAAATGTGTCCACCACGTTATTGGGCATTCCATCAGTCACGGGCCTAGGGCAGGGGTGTGGGAGTGGCGGTTATCATTAAGGAAGGTCTTGAGCCGAGTGAGACCTCTGTGCCGCAGACAGCCAGTTGTGAGTCCCTCTATGTGAAGTGGGGTCATGGGAGGCAGCTGTTTGTGATTTTCTGATTGTGTACATGGCTCCTTGCTACACCTCAGCAGCCCTGCCCAAGCTCCTCGATGTGATCGCTGAGATGGCGGTTGATACTCCCAGGCTTTTAGTCATGGGGGATTTCAACCTGCCATCGGTAGGTGAGACATCTGAAGTGGCCTGGGAGTTCATGGCCTCCATGATGCCCATGGAACTGACCCAAGTAATTCATGGCCCCATGCACACCGGGGGACACCCTTTGGACCTTGTTTTTGCCTCTGGCCAGTGGACGGGTGATCTAGGATTAGGGGAATTAGTCATCGAACTCCTGCCATGGTCAGATCACTCTCTCCTCCAGCTTGACTTTCCAACTGTGACACCCCACCGTGGGGAGGCGGAGCCAGAAGTGCCAATATGGTTCCGCCCCAGGCGCCTGATGGATCCAGAAAGGTTCCAGATGGAACTTGGGCCAATACCTGAATCCCTGACCTGCCACCCAACTGAGGACCTAGTGGTCGCCTGCAATAGTGTGGCCACGGGGGTCCTGGACCGGGTCGTGCCTTTGAGGCCTCTCACCCGGCATCGATCTACCTTGGCTCCTTGGTTTTCCGAGGAGCTGAGGGAAATGAAACGCCAGAAGAGATGCCTAGAGAGCATCTGGAGGTCCACCCATGACGAATCTGACCGAACACAGGTAAGGTCACATTTGCAGACCTACCTAGTGGTGATGAAAGCGGCGAAGCAAGACCAACTCGCTGCCCTCATCGCATCCGCAGATAATCGCCCTGCCGCCCTGTTTAGGGTGACCCGCGCCCTCCTTCACCAGAGGCCGCGGGAGGCTCCCTTGCAGGCTCGTGCAGAGGAATTTGGATCTTATCTGCAGGATAAAATCATTCAGATCCGGAGCGAGCTAGCCTCCAATTGGACTAGTCTGGGCGGGGTGACAGAGATAGGCCTTGAGACCGCTGTTTGGGCTGAGTTTGACCCCATGACCCCCGATGGCATGGACAGGATACTGGGGCAATTGAAGGCCACCACATGTTTATTGGACCCGTGTCCCTCCTGGCTTGTACAGGCCTCCCGGGAGGTTACATGAGGCTCGCTCCAGGGGGTTCTAAATGCTTCTTTAAGTGAGGGGTTCTTGCCGGCCGTCTTGAAAGTGGCATTGGTGAGGCCCCTCCTCAAGAAGCCCTCCCTGGACCCAGCTTTATTATCCAACTATCGTCCAATCTCCAACCTTCCCTTTTTGGTGAAGGTTGTTGAGAGTATGGTGGCACGACAATTCCCCCAGGACCTGGAGGAAACTGCCTATCTAGACTCGCGCCAGTCCAGTTTCCGACCCGGACACAGCACGGAGACGGCATTGGTCGCGTTGGTAGATGATCTCTGGAGGGCTCGGGATAGCGGTTGTTCCTCTATCCTGGTCCTGTCAGATCTCTCAGGGGCTTTCGATACCATCAACCATAGTATCCTATTGCACCTCATCTTTATAAAAATGAGGAATAGAAATTTAGTACATCTTTTACAATAGAGTTTAGTCTAAAATTTAAAATAAGTGAATACCTATAGGAATAATGGAAGAATGCATGTTAATTCTACTATGAGGAGGAATCCACTGGTTGTCACTAATGCTTAAATCTTTTCCCAATTTTATTCCTCCAGACTTTATTAAGTAGAAATGTCTATTTTTACAATCTGATATACCCCAAGAAAATGGAGGAACTAAATCTGCCTGCAATAGTATTCCTGCAATCATTTGGAAGTGATCAGATATTTCATAATTTTCTATCTGAAGCCCGGGGACTACTTGGCTAATGGTCCTGTCCACCGCCATGTTCCGTAGATGGTGATTGTAACATCTTTCATTTGCCATTTATTTCTTTCTCTTCTCAGTCTCTGCCTCAGTCCAAATGTGTGGAAAAATGTCAGCCTGGATTTGTCAGGAAGGCTCGAGAAGGAGAGCCATTTTGCTGCTACGACTGCGTTCCTTGTCCAGAGGGGACCATCTCCACTCAAGAAGGTGGGTGACAATATAAGGAAACTTTCTGAATTCATCCAGAGCCCTTTGATCAATATATATCTTAACTAGTCAAATAAGTTTGATGGTTTTGTTTTTAATTTTCATGGTGTCCAATTTCTTCCCTAAAGGGAGACAAAATAAAAAGATTTTCAAGGATGAATTTAAGAAGAAGGAGATTGTGGATTGGTTAGGAAATCTCTCTTTTATTTGCCAATTTGGATGTGTCCATCCATATTTATCTTTCTTAGAAATATATGAATTCTCTGTAACTTGAGGAATGATTTTAGATCAATGTGCTTTGCTCATCCAAATCAACTTTACATTACAGGCTAAAAGATAAATCTATCATGCATTTAATCAATTACTCTTTATTAAGATCCTAAATCCTTATAAGCTGAAATATCTAACTGGGAGGAACAATGGAGGGAGAGAAGTTGGGTTCAAGGAACAAATGAAAACCAAACACAGAATTCAGGATAAAAACATCAAGTGGATATTTCCTTCCCAACTTTTCTTAACTTCCATTTTGCATTGTTGTTGAATATTGAGATAAAAACTGCTTGAACATCATCAATAACAAAAAGGAATATAATTGTGGTTCTGAAATGAAAAAAATGCTAACATACAGTGCTGGGATTAAAAGGAACAGAAAGTAGTGGGGGGAGGAGAACTAATAAAAGAACAATCTACAAATGGATACCAATGGTGAATTCATTCTCTCTTTAAAAGTGTTCTCAAATCTAGAAAGGATGGAAATACATTGCTTCATCTTCTCATTTTCATTGGGTAAAGAAACTTGGCAGATAACAAATTCAGTTCCTCTTCTTGAATTCCTTCACAAATTAATCTCCCTTAATATCTCTTTCTATTCAAATTTATTCATCAGATTTATATGTTTGTGTACTTCACACAAAGTGACTTTTGGTGGTACACAATTAAATCACAAATTAAAAATTTAAAGAACGAGAACTAAGAAATCAAAAGAAGAGTACTCAAGGCTCTCTTGTCAGGTGATCCCCAAGACTGTTGGAAAATATAACATTTTAAGAGATTTCTAGAAGGCCCCACAGTTTGGAGATACTTTCAATTTCAGTATAGTTAATGAGTTTTACCTGGAAGGGACTGAACAATCTCCCCTGAAGTAAGCAGTGTTGCAACCCTTCTCAAGAGGAATTCCATGGATCCAACCATGCTAGAGAACTTTCATCCTGTGTCCAATCTTCTTAGAGCAGATTATTGAGAGCATGGTTTGAGATTGTGGATCAATTACCCCTAATGGAGTTTAAACATCGTTGGCAGAAACATTTGTCCATCATCTGACAGAAATTTAATAAACAAACAAACAAACATGTTGGGGATGTTTTTCTGTGTTGTAGTGTATGTATGTGATCATTTACTGAGACTTTCCTATCTCTCAGTATCACCATCTTATATAAAGGTTTTTGTGAAATTTGAAAGAATATGAAAGAAATGTTACTTTGCTTTCTCAGATACTGGAAAATGCTCCAAGTGTCCGGATGAACAATATCCAAATAAGCTTCAAGTCCAATGTATCCCCAAAAGAATAACCTTCCTGTCCTATGAAGAACATCTGGCTATCATCCTTATCTCCTTTGCTCTACTCTTGTTCCTAACCACAAGTCTCATTTTAATCATATTCCTTAAATACCTAGAAACTCCCATTGTCAAAGCCAACAACCGGGACCTCTCCTTCATCCTCCTGATCTCCCTCCTGCTTTGTTTTTTGTCCTCCTTTCTCTTCATTGGCCCGCCAAGGAAAGCCACCTGTCTTCTGCGACAAACAGTGTTTTGCATTGTCTTCTCAGTAGCTGTGTCTTCTGTGTTGGCCAAAACTATTATGGTGGTGCTGGCCTTCCTGGCCTCAAAACCAGGGAACAGGATGAGAAGTTTGTTGGGGAAGAGCTTGGCCAACTCCATCATCCTTTCTTGTTCTGGTATCCAAATTTTCATTTGTGCCATGTGGCTGGGAGTTTCTCCCCCATTCCCTGATTCTGACATGCACTCCCAGCCTGGAGTGATCATCCTTCAATGCAATGAAGGCTCTGTTACCATGTTTTATGTTGTCCTTGGCTACATGGGTTTCCTAGCTGCCATTTGCTTCATAGTGGCTTTCCTAGCCAGGAACCTGCCTGGGGCCTTCAATGAAGCCAAATTGATAACTTTCAGCATGCTTGTCTTCTGCAGTGTCTGGGTCTCTTTCCTGCCCACCTACCTGAGCATCAAAGGAAAGTCCATGGTGGCCGTTCAGGTCTTCTCCATCTTGGCCTCCAGTGCTGGACTGCTAGGCTGCATCTTCTTGCCCAAGTGCTACATTATCCTCCTGAGACCAGAACTAAACACTAAGGAACATCTAATGATAAAAGTAGGGAACTGATAATGAAATTATTTCTTAGGATCATGACATTTAGCTACCTATTGCAATTTGTTGTTGGTTTATATTTTTCATTTGCCTCTGTTTGACGTAGAACAATAAACTTGGAAGGAACCTTAGAGGTCTTCTAGTCCAACACCTTGCTTGAGCAGAAGACACTGTACCATTTGAGGCAAATGATTGTCCACCAACTTTTTAAAGCCTCTAGTGCTGGAGCACCCACAACTTCTGAACGCAAGCTATTCCATTAGTTTTATGAGGTCCTCCATCATTGGCTTGATACCTTGCAAACATTCTGCCATCAAAGGATTGGGGAATGGAAGGGGGCAGTTGGGTATTAAACCTATGTTTCTATGGTGGGAATTTGGGAGGAGGGAATGACAGTTGAAGGGGTGCAAAACAGTTTGGAACCAGTTCATGCCAGGAATCTTCATGGTCATTCATTCTAAGTGTGGAATTTCACCAGCCCAAACACCTCAGCATTTCCCAAAATATCTCTGTGATATCGGATTGACTAAAGACAGACTAGACATGAGGGAGGGATGGAGACCTGAGGGTTTCATTTTTTATTGCTACACAGGAACTTCAGATTCCTCCTGACTTTACTGCAGCCAGCATTTTTAAATAAAAGTTATTTTCACTGCAGACAAATGGAGTTGTGAGTTTTACTTTTCTAAGGGATTCTAAGGCCTGACATTAGGTGGAATCTGATATGGTGGTCAACCTGGAGAGGTCATCATCTCTACCATGGGGACTATGCACATGATAAGGAGAAATCAGCGGAAGATTGAAAGCTGAGGGAAAGCTTTGAAGAGGGACTGGATCTTTCTGAATGGAAAGGAGAGGTGGAATGTTGTGGCAATCTGCTGAGATCCAGGTGGTCTCTGGGCATTGGACAAAAGGAGGAATGGGAATAGAAGCCCATGGGGATGAATTTCACTTATAGAATCTATGGCAGTTGCTGGCAGGAAGAACGAATGGAGATGGAAAAGGAGGAATGGAAAAGGAGGATGGAAAAGGAGGAACAACTTAGAACTAAGGAGAAATTTCCTGACAGTTAGAACAATTAACCTCTGGAACAGCTTGCCTCCAGAAGTTGTGAATGCCCCAACCCTGGAAGTCTTTAAAAAGATGTTAGATAGCCATTTGTCTGAAATGGTATAAGGTTCCTGCCCACGCAGGGGGTTGGACTAGAAGACCTACAAGGTCCCTTCCAACTCTGCTATTCTATTGTATTCTATTGTATTCTATTGTATTGAATGAGAGGGAGAAGAATTCAAAAAAGATGACTGGATGATGGAGCAGGCCATCAAATTCATTCAGGGGGCTTTCAAGAACCTGAAGGTGTGTAAACACCAGGGCAGGGCTATACAACCTGATGACCTCCAACCACAATGGGAGCCAGAGCAACAACATCCACCACCACAGCCAGCACCTCAGCCAGCCTAATGGCAGCAGCAGCCACTACTGGTCCAGCACCAGGAGCTGCCATCTGTATCAAATCCTCTGCAGGGATAGCCCCAGGGAGGAGAACCACCTGCAAGGCACAGCAGTTGGATGGGAAGTTTAAAAGGGATCCCCAGCAACTGGGATTCTTCCTGGCTCAGGTTTGGACCTACATGCAGGAGTATGGATTGGAGAGAACCATTGAAGGTGCCAAGGTCAAATGTGTCACCATGGACATAGAAGGGGTTGCAGCGCAATGGATGATCATTTTCCACAATAACGACACTGTGGAGCTGAGAAAATTCAACTGCTTCCTGGCAGCACTCCATAAATGTTTGGAAGACTCCCTGGCAGATTGCAAATCTATAAATCACATCATAACCATGAATCAGGATCGGAGGGGAGTGGCTAAGTACACAGAAGAACTTTGAGACCTAGTGTCAGGATTCCAACTGATGCCCCAATTAAATACAATACATCTAGAGAGAAGATGGAGGGCTAGCCGCTCTGAATCTGACCGGACACAGGTAAGAGCCCATTTACGGACTTACATTGTGGCGCTGAGGGTGGCCAAACGTCATCATTGTGCCACTCTCATAGCATCCGCAGAAAACCGCCCTGCCGCCCTGTTTAGGGTGACCCGCGCCCTCCTTCAACAGAGGGAACGGGAAGCCCCGCTACAGGGTAGAGCAGAGGAATTTGTGATTTTTCTGCAGGAGAAAACCGCCCAGATACAGAGTGAGCTAACCCCCATTCATGGCCCAGTGGGATGCCACGAGAGAGATCTTGTTTGGGAGGAGTTTGACTCCGTTACTTCCGAGGATATGGACAGGCTACGTGGGCGACTGCGAGCCACCACATGTTTATTGGACCCGTGCCCCTCCTGGCTTGTACTGGCATCCTGGGAGGTGACACGAGGCTGGCTCCAAGAGGTTGTCAACGCATCCTTGAGTGAGGGTTCCTTGCCTGCCTCCCTAAAAGAGGCCATGGTGAGGCCCCTCCTCAAGAAGCCCTCTTTGGACCCAGCTCTTTTGAACAACTACCGTCCAGTCTCCAACCTTCCCTTCTTGGCGAAGGTTGTTGAGAGTGTGGTGGCACAACAGTTTCCCCGTCACCTGGAGGAAGTTGACTATCTAGATCCGCGCCAGTCCGGCTTTCGGCCCGGGCATAGCACCGAGACGGCATTGGTCGCGTTGGTAGATGATCTCTGGAGGGCCAGAGATGGGGGATGTTCCTCCATCCTGGTCCTATTAGACCTCTCGGCGGCTTTCGATACCATCGACCATGGTATCCTATTGCATCGGCTGGGGGGGTTGGGGGTGGGAGGCACCGTTTTACGGTGGTTCTCTTCCTACCTCTCTGGCCGATCGCAATTTGTGCGGGCAGGAGAGCAGAGGTCGACCCCGAGACCCCTCACATGCGGGGTGCCTCAGGGGTCGGTCCTCTCGCCTCTCCTGTTTAACGCATACATGAAGCCGCTGGGCGAGATCATCCGTGGTTTTGGGGTAGAGTACCACCTGTACGCTGATGACACCCAGCTGTACATATCTACCCCAAACCACCCCAACGATGCCGTAGCGGTGATGTGCCAGTGCCTGGAAGCCATGCGGATCTGGATGGGAAGTAACGGACTTAGGCTCAACTCGACCAAGACCGAGTGGCTGTGGTTTCCGGCTGCCCGATTCAACCAGCTCTCTCCAACGCTGGCCATAGGGGGCGAACATCTTGCCCCTGTGGATGGGGCGCGCAACTTGGGTGTCCTCCTGGATACCCGGCTGTCCATGGAAGATCAAGTGACAGCCGTGGCCAGAAGGGCGTTTTACCAGGTTCGCCTGGTACGCCAGTTGCGCCCCCTATTGGATCGGGACGCCCTTCGCACAGTCACTCATGCTCTCGTGACATCCCGACTGGATTATTGCAACTCTCTCTACATGGGGCTCCCCTTGAGGTGTACCCGGAGGCTTCAGTTGGTCCAGAACGCAGCCGCGCGAGCAATTATGGGCAACTCTAGGTTTGCCCACGTAACACCGCTCTTGCGCGAGCTGCACTGGCTACCTGTTGTCTTCCGGGTGCGCTTCAAGGTGTTAATTACCATCTTCAAAGCGCTCCATGGCTCGGGACCTAGCTACCTGCGGGATCGGATCCTGCCCCATACATCCTCACGGCCGATTCGCTCCCACAGAGAGGGACTTCTCCGGGTGCCGTCCACTAGACTTTGTCAGCGGGCGGCGCCCAGGGGAAGGGCCTTCTCTGTGGCGGGCCCAGCCCTCTGGAATGACCTTCCCCCCGATATCAGGACAACCACGGACCTCCGCTCCTTCCGCTTAAAATTAAAGACACACTTTTTTCGTCTGGCCGGCCTTGGGTAGTCTCTTTTTAGGTTAAGGGTTTTTAGGGGTAATTTTTAGTTTAGTTTATGGGTTTTAGCGCAGGATCAATTTAATCTATTTTTAATTTTGTATTTTGTATTTGTCTGTGGTTTTATTTGTATTTTTAATTGCCTGTGCCCCGCCTCGAGTCCCCTTGGGGAGAGAGAGCGGGATATAAAATTAAATTATTATTATTATTATTATTATTATTATTATTATTATTAATACAATACAATACAATAGCAGAGTTGGAAGGAAATCATGAACCTTGAGCCAAGCTTCCAAAGAAATCCAATTATGTATTAGGAGCTTCATGTTGGCACATTCCAAGGGAAGCCAACTCTGATCCCAATTAATGTATGTCCTGGCTCTGACCCTGTTTCCCCCTCCCCTAAGGTGTATCATCAGTCATATTCTTCAAGGAAGCAATTGTCTTGCTGCAACCTTGTCATCAAAGGAGGGGGGGGAGGGAGACAGATGGGCAATAAACCTGTATGCTTCTATGGTAGGAATTTGGGAGGGGGAATAACAATTGAAGGAGTGCAAAGCAGTTTGGAACCAGTTTTGCCAGGAATCAGTCAATTGATCAATCAATCAATCAATCAATCAATCACTAAAGATACATCAACATCAATAACAGCAATAGATCTAATCTTAAGGTAATTGGGTCCATCTAGATCTCCAGGGAGGTTCTTTCAAAAGGCAGAGGATGCCAGAGAGAAGGGCTGCTTCCCGATCCAACTAGATGATATAGTTTCATAGAGGGGATGCTAACAATCTCCCTAATTTTCTATTAGGTCTCCATATATGAATCCTGGCTGGAGCTGATTTTAAAATTACTTGTGAATGAATTTTATTTATATTGTGAATTTATTTCCTAATTTTTCTTGAAAGGTCAATTTTGGGATGAGACTTGACTAAGAAACTTTATATTCTGAAGTCAGTTATTGCACTAAATAAACAGAGTCATGTTGTCATGTTGGCAATTCCCACAGTATAATCCATGATGAGACATGATTTCTTGCCACACCCTGCCAGAAATTTGTGGACCATCACCACCACCACCACCTCTCCTCCTCCTCCCTCTCCCTCTCCTCCCTCCTCCTCCTTTTAAATGTAATTGGGGTAGTGGTACCTCTTTGACCTACTCATCAGTGAGATTCTTTTTTGAGAATTCTCCCCTTCCCCCAATGATTGCCAAGTGCTTGGGAGGTTTGCTTGGGAGTCCTTGAGTTTCTGATGTCTCTGGGTTAGTTTTTGTCCTGGAATTACATTTCTTATCTAAAAGGGGTGAACATTGATTTGTTCACCGTGGCCAACAAGAATTAACTGGGAATTTAAGGGAGAGAGGAAACTGACAGGATAGGTACAACCATCCTGACTGTGACAGGTAGAATGTGGATTGTAATTTAGGACATCTGATCTGCTACTCAGAGGTCAACCCATTGTATGACCATTTAAATATGAGCTAGTAGTGTGCAGTAGCTGCCAAAAAAAGTCAACACAGTCTTGGGTTGCATAAGCAGAGGGATAGAATCAAGATCACGTAAAGTGTTAATACCATTTTATAATGCCTTGGTAAGGCCACACGTGGAATACTGCATTCAGTTTTGTTCATCACAATGTAAAAAAGATGTGGAGATTCTAGAAAGAGTGCATAGAAGAGCAAGAAAGATGATTAGGGGACTGTAGGCTAAAACATATGAAGAACAGTTGCAGGAGCTGGGTATGTCTAGTTTAATGAAAAGAAGGACTAGGGGAGATATGATAGCAGTGTTCCAATATGTCAGGGGTTGCAACAAACTATTCTCCAAGGCACCTGAAGGTAGAACAAGAAGCAATGGGTGGAAATTAAATAAGGAGAGAAGGTTCCTTCCAACTCTGCTATTTTTATTGTACTGTATTTGTTATCTCTTAAAGTTTTTATGTTTGTTGATTCACCTTTTAAAAAAAAAACCCATCTTTCATTTTGAATATATTGTCCATGCAGGACAATATGTCTAAGATGAACAGACTATGAAATGACGTATAATAAGAACAGATTTCTCTTAATCCATATGAGAGGATCTGAAAGGTTGAAAACCTTGCACATGGCATGAAATTTGAGATGAATGGTGGGTTACCATTTTTTTTTACTACCGGTTTGCTCATGCACATGCGTGTCACTTCTGTACATGTGCAGAAGTGTCCGGGGAGGTAGGTGGAGCCTCCCACCCCCACCACTAATTTGCGCAATCCCGGCAGAAACCAGGTTCAAACCATTCCCAGATAAACAAGTGATCTCCCCAGGAACCTCTACTGGTCCTGCAACATGGCTGACATCAAAGTATGAGTAAATCTATCCAACTGTAAAACAGATGGTGAACAAACTCCTCCACACACCACTACAAGAGGTTGTCTGAGCCCCCTGTAACCAAGAGGACTCATGTCAAGTAAAACAGGGCCATGTGGAGAAGCTATCTGAGTTAACAAAAGGGATAAGTACTGACTGTTTTCCTCCCTTAAGGGCAAGATAGTCCTTAATAGAAGCTCCAACTTCTGTTGGATTGTCCTTTGCTGAGCACCCACAATGCTCCAAACATCTTGTGTCTTCTTTCAGTTCCTTTAAGTCCTCTTTGGCCACTGAGAGTGATGGGGCACCAAAGAAAGGAGAGTTACATGGACCAGTTCTGCTCTAATATCTCAGCCACACACACCCATTTATTCAAAGCATTGACCAAGTATGTGGGTGGAACATTCAGGAGTAGTATCATCAATATACTGTAGAACCAAAGAGCAAGGATTAGGGATGATCTTCCCAATGGTTCCCACTAATATTGAAAAGTAAAGGCAATATCATCTCGAAGGACATCAGAAGACTTTCTCTACGAGTTGAATTTTCACCCTCCAATATTAATTTCCTAAAATGTTCTGGTAGAAAGGGCATGTCCCATTGTAGAACAATGACTCCAGTGATGAAACTGTGTGTTTTCACCAACATACTTTTTTCCACTTAATGGAGAAGAGCCTAATGCTGGAAAAGACTGAGGGCAAAAGAAGAAAGGGATGACAGAGAATGAAGTAACTGGATGGGATCACCAAAGCAGTAGGCGTGAGCTTAAATTGACCCCAGGGGATGGTAGACGACAGGAAGGCTGGGAGGAATGTTATTCATGGTGTCACGATTGGTCGTACACAACTTCGCAACTAACAACAACTTTTTTCCAACTGCTTCTTTGCACATGGAACTCTGAAAGAAGTTCAGGATCCCCAGAGAAGTTGCTTTTCATTGTAATGATCACTGTTCTGCTCATGGGGATCTCTCTGCTACTTCTCCAGTGACAATCTTTGATGTAAATATCAGACTGAAGCAACATGGAAGGGATCTTGCATCAGAAGAGAATAAATGCTTCCACTCATGCTTTAGAATAGGCAGGGACTTTGCTGTTGAACGTATCTTCCTCTCCTTTGCAGGTGAAGTTCGATTTGTCTCTGTCTGACTCAGGAAAGCCACTGTCATTTCCATCTCGTGAGTGTGCTTTCAATTCTAATTTTTTTTGCTGTTTAAGAACAGAGAAGTTACTGATTAACTCCAAGGAGGAATGGACCTCATGCTTCTCCTTCTGATGCTGATGCTTTTGCTGACCCCAAGAAACTCTGGGAGGCTCAGAACCAAATGCCCCACAATTCTGAAGCAAATGGAGAGAAGAAAACCATTGAATTATTACAAGCCAGGAGACCATCTCATTAATGTGATTCTTACTGCATCGATAACTTTGTTTAAGCCATTACAGTTCAATGAAGCTCCTTATATTTCTTCTCCTGAGTAAGTAATTCAGTGGGATGGAGTTGCATTCTCTCCATAATGTTTCTAACAGTTTTCTCCTTCTCCTCCTTCTTTTTCTCCTCCTCCTCCTCCTCCTCCTCCTCCTCCTCCTCCTCCTCCTCCTCCTTCTCCTCCTCCTCCTCCTCCTCCTCCTCCCACTTATTCCTTTGATGCAAAACATCTGTAACCTCTTTGATCACTAGGATTTACAATGCTTCCTTTTTCTTATCTTATGTGAGAGTCTCAAATCCAAGGATGGGTCAGAAGAAACCCTAAAAGAACCTGAGAAAGAGAGACACAGAAATCCAGAGGATCTTTCCCTCCTCTTCCAGTCCCGAGTTCCTCACTTGAATACCAACTTTTATTTGGCATAGTTAGTGAAAGGATTATAGTTGTCTCTTCCAGCCCATATTTGATGCCTGCTTTTCATAGGTATAAGGATGATTTCTTTTTAGAATTGCTTTGTTGATCATTATTACATCATGTTCTTGCTTTTATGGTGATTCTACTTGAAATACTTATGAATTTTTTATTCGATATCAGCACTATTATGCTATCACAATATTTTCATCATCACAGCTATTAAATGGTCATGGGTGACTCATTTGTTTCTGGTTTTGGATCAGTTTTGGCTTAAAACTCAACAGGTTTATGCAAACAAAGGAATAAATGAAATGATGATTATGACAACTTTTTTTTTGCAGTTGGTTATTTCTTCATCTTGTAAGAACCCACCAATTCATGTTTGCCATTCAATTGGTCAACAAGCTCTTGCAGAATATCTCACTGGGATACAACATCTATGACAACACTAAGAGCACACTTTACACTGCAGATGCCTTGTTGGATGTGCTCTCTACTGGAAAAGCCAATGTTCCCAACTACAGCTGTGGAAGGAAAGAAAATCTTTTGGTTCTTATTGATGCAGCCCACAGTGAAATCTCCATCCAGATGTCAACATTAATCGGCACCTACAAGGTCCCACAGGTTTGTGTGTGTTTTTCTCTTTCTAGTAAAGTGAGATGGGTGATGGTGGGAGAGCTACAGAGGTAGTCATATCTTCTCTGTTTGATTCAAATGCCACTTTTTACTATGGCCATTGTACATACCATGACTATGGACTGGGATTTACAGTGGGGAGGGGGAGTGAGTGAAAGGAGTCATATCCTCATGTGACACCATCCCCATTGCACACTGAAGTGGATGAGGGTACCATCCAAATTCCGAAGTATTTAAACACGGGAATGCTTAAGCATTTTAGGGCAGCATTTACTCAAGCAAGATATGAGCTCTACACAATGGTTATATAGGGAAGATTTAACCAAATCCCTTATAATGAACAAGTTTCTATTTGTGGAGCTCCAGAGACAGAAGGTGTCAATTGTCTAAGAGAGATAGAGAATAGCATCTTGGGCTAAACATTAGAGAAAAAACCTACTGGATCCTTATGTTAAAATGACATATTTTCTATGCGGTAATAGTTCAAAATTATATAGATCTTCATTGGAAGAAAACACTTCAGGTCAGAACTGCACAGTGCAGATGTTAGGGTTCCAAGAAACACCCCCCACAAAATAAGAATCTGAGGCTTGAGGTTCCTCAAAGTTCCATTTTAATAGAGATGTCATATTGGCACATCTGGGAAACTCCAAATCTGAAAGCTTCCAGGTTTTCCCCACTCAAGTGGAAATCAGACACCCTGCCCAGCACCCACATGCCCATCACGTGGCTCAATCAGGCCCCATTCCAACTGGAAATGCCTCTCAGTCATGCCCCTTCAGGTGCAGGGCAAAATGTCCTTGACTCTCTGAGAAAGGAATGTTATTATGACTATATATCTACCATACTTCATGTCAGATGTGCCTCCTTCAAAATCCAAGAAAATTCCATAGTTTTAGAGAAAAGGCACTTTTACTGGATATGAAATGATAGCAATGAAAGTAAAGTAAGACCTGAAGCTAATGGAGTGAAATTTTACATAACAAAGGTTTCCCAAATCTGTCCCCCCAACAACCCCAAGCTGAATGCCCAATCTCCAGCCCCCAAGGGTGTCGTGTGGGGTGCATCTTCAGATGGCTTCCTCCATCTGGTATGTAGAGACAGTTGACCTTGACTAGGCCTAAACAAAGTCCATTTCGCTGTGCAGAAGATGATGAGAGCAAATCTCCCACTTCATTCTGAGACATCTCCACCAGCATGTTTCCCCTCCCAAATACCCAAACCCCTCCCCCCGTTACTATGGCAGCTGATAACAAGCAAGTGAAATAGAGCCTTACACTCCATATAATCCCCCCCTCCCTTTTTTACACAACACTAAATGTGGCAGGTCTGAAGGCCCCATGCAAAAGATGACTTCCAGGCCTGACAGCAGATGTGTTTCTCATTTTAGTAGACCATAGGGATGATACATAAATATGATTTTCATTCTTTAGTCTTTTTTTACTTGATTTGTTTCTTTCATTATGTTTTATATAAGAACCACATTTTGTGGTTTACATTCTGTATCATGATATTGCCTGATAGTTATTCAATAATAATAGTTATTCAATAATGACAGGAGGGCAGAGATCGACCTTGAGGCCCCTTTTATGTGGGGTACCTCAGGGCTCGGTTCTCTCACCCCTCCTGTTTAACATCTACATGAAGCCGCTGGGCGAGATCATCCGTGGCTTTGGGGTAGAATAACATCAGTATGCTGATGACACTCAGCTGTACATTTCTACCCCTGGCCACCCCAACGATGCCGTGGAAGTGCTGTCTCGGTGTCTGGAGGCCGTGCGGGTCTGGATGGGGAGGAACAAACTCAGACTCAACCCATCCAAGGCCGAATGGCTGTGGTTTCCGGCATCTCGATATAGCCAGTTAACTCCATCGCTGGCTATCGGGGGCGAGTCATTGGCCCCTGCGGAAAGGGCTCACGACCTGGGCGTCCTCCTGGATTCACGGCTGTCCTTGGACGACCATGTGATGGCTGTGGCCTTCTATCACGTGTACATGATACGCCAGTTGCGCCCCTTTCTAGATCGAGATGCCCTACGCACGGTCACTCAAGCCCTCGTTATTTCCCGCCTAGACTACTGCAACGCCCTCTACATGGGGCTTCCCTTGAGGTGCACCCGGAGGCTCCAGCTAGTGCAGAATGCGGCCACGCGGGGCATTCTGGGAGTCTCTCACTACTCCCACGTAACACCTCTCCTGTGCGAGCTGCACTGGCTGCCTGTGGTCTTCCAGGTGCGCTTCAAGGTGCTAGTTACCATCTTCAAAGCACTCCATGGCACGGATCCTGGTTACTTGAGAGACCGCCTCCTACCACATTCCTCCCTTTGACCTGTCCGCTCCCACAGAGTAGGCCTTCTCAGGGTCCGTCAGCCGGTCAATGCCGGCTGGCGACTCCCAGGGGATGAGCCTTCTCTGTGGCGGGTCTGACACTCTGGAACGACCTGCCCCCCAATATCCGCACCATCATGGACCTACGACTCTTCCGTCGGATGTTAAAAGCACATTTCTTCCATCTAGCCGGCCTGACATAGACTAGGGAATAATTTTAAATTTGATATTTATTGGTTTTAATTCTATTTATCCAAATTTTAGCACAGATTTAATTAATTTAATTATTTTTTATACTTTGTATATTGTTGGATTTTTATCTTCTGTGCACCGCCCTGAGTTTCTTTTAGGTGAAATAGGGCGGTATATAAATCAAAATAATAAATAAATAAATAAATAAATAATAAAATAATAAACTATTCTATGTTGATGAGCTCCAAGTTGGATATATTAAAAACTAATATTTTGTACTTGATCTGATCTTGATCTGATAACAAAAGCATTCCTCATTGCTTTTTCAGATCACTTACACAACTGTTTCAGAGGTTCTGAGTGATAAAAGTCAATTCCCCTTTTTCTACCGGATGGCCCCCAAAGAAGAGGTTCACTACCCAGCAATTGTCCAACTGCTCCTCCATTTCAGATGGACCTTGATCGGCCTCTTTGCTACAGATACAGATGAGGGAGAGAATTTCATGAGGGCTTTGACTCCTGTGCTTGTCAGGAATGGAATTTGTGTTGTTATAGCACAACAATTGGCACAATATATCTCTACAGACCCCCTCAGGGTTGCCCTATCTAAGTGGAGACAAGTTAATGTCTTTGTTTACTTTTTAAAGATTGCTGGCTACTATCATGGATTTCTTCCTGTTCATTCAACACTTGAAAGTTTGCCAGGACACATAGAAGGAAAAGTCTGGATTCTCTCAACCTTTTTGGAGTTGGATATGGAAAGGAACAGAATGTTCAAATATGTCTGTAGCATTTCAACCTTTGTTTATCAGAGGGGGGGAAAGCAAAATTACGATGCCTTTGAATCCAATCTCCTTAGGAAACCCCTAATGGCAGATCATGAGTGTTCTTTTTCAAAGCACACATTTTCTGTCAAAGGCCGGAGAAGATGCATCTGGAAAGCACCACAGCATCCAAGGAACAGAATCCAAAATGACCACCATTTTTATAGTATTGTTAAGACTCTAGGAAATGCATTGAATGCTGCATATTCCTCCAGATCCTGGAGGAAAAGGGGGAAGGGCAAAGAGGATTTGTGGACTCCAAATCTGCAGCCATGGCAGGTATGGGGTCCCTGTCATGGATTCACTAACATTAGTTCCTTTAGGGAAGGAATTCAAAGGAGAAGGAGGGGAACCATCTCAACCTCCTTGTGCTGCAGAACCCAACAGGTTTGGCCAATATAACTGCTCACAGGAGAATGTTCCAAAGAGAGGGTGGAATGAAAGATACATTTTGGTAGTAAATACTGCTAATTTTTAAAAGGATGTACGCATGGATCTAGGTGTCCTAGTGGAAGTAGGAGCCAGTGTGCTGCAGCTGCCAAAAAAGCCAATGCAATCCTAGGCTGTGCCAACAGGGGGACAGCATCAAGATCACATGTTGTAATACCAGGGGTAATATTCAGCAGGTTCTGACAGGTTTTAGAGAACCAGTGGTGGACATTTTGAGTAGTTTGAAGAACTGGCAAATACCACCTCTGGCTTGCCCCAGAATGGGGTGGGAGTGAAGATTTTTCAGTATCCTTCCCCTGCCATGCCCACCAAGCCATGCCCACAGAACAGGTAGTAAAAAAAACATTGAATTTTACCACTTAGCAATATCACTTAGACTTATATACCGCTTTAACAGTGCTTTACAGTCCTCTCTAAGTGGTTTTAAAGAATCAGCATATTGCCCCCAACAATCTGGATCCTCATTTTACTCACCTCAGAAGGATGGAAGGCTAAGTCAACCTTAAGCCTGCTGAACTGCCAAATTGCAGGCAGCCAGCAGTAAACAGAAGCAGCCTGCAGTACTGCACTTTAACCATTGTGTCACTGAGGCTCATAATACTTCAGTTTTATACTGAACTACTACTGGCATCCATAATGGGGGGGGGGGGGGTTCTACTTTCAGACTTCCAGATTTGTCTTACAATAAAGAGAAGTTAGGTCATGTAGTTTTGCTTCCCATCAGGTCTACCTGTGAGAAGATTAGCCTGGGAACTTTCTTCTTGACAAATCCATGCTTTCTGATGAACCATGA
Source organism: Rhabdophis nuchalis (assembly GCA_039707465.1). NCBI lineage: Eukaryota > Metazoa > Chordata > Lepidosauria > Squamata > Natricidae > Rhabdophis > Rhabdophis nuchalis. Next base: position 9,844,894 of record CM077646.1, read on the forward strand.
ATTTTTCAAGGAATTTATGAATGATATGTTTCTTTCCAATTTATTTGTGAGCTGCTCTGGAACATTTCCTCTGATTGACACATTTTGTCAATTGTATTTTGTCAATATGCATTTTCTCAACATACAATTGCAGAAATTTTGCTGCATCTTTGGTTTTCACTTTTGGAGACAGTGGTAACAGTTGTTCTGCCAACCAAGAATATTTGCAAATATAGCAACTCTAGCAGAAAGATGCAAAGGTGAAAAGCCCACATGGGTTAAGGAATCATAGTTTCTCATTTTAATATTCCCGAATCTTTCCATTCTAGTTCCACCCCTTTCTGAAGGAGAATGAATTGCTCAATCTTTCCCTGCTGAAACTACACCTGGATGAAAATGGAGCTATAACTGCAGATCTGGACATTGTGAGCTGGATGTTTGTCTCCAAGGGGAATCCCATCAAAGAGCAATTGGGGAGTTTTGAGAGACAGAAACTTACTATCAACCAAGGTGTTTTGTCACGCCTTAAGTTGCTCAACAAGGTGGGGGTAACAGTGGTGTCTCTTTTCTTTTTTAAAGTGTAGAAAGTAAGCATCCACCCCTCCTAGAAGAATAAAGTATTTTAGGAAATATTTAAAAGCCAGGATATTATATCTCCCTGGATGACAAAAGGAGAAACATGTTTCTAAACACAGAAACTCAGAACCTCAGCTCCCTGCCCCCTAGAAGATACTAAGATGAGGCCAGCATTTAGAAATGCACATTTGGTAATCCACTCAAGACAGGTACCAAGGTTCCAAGTAACACCCCCAACAAAAGAAAAATCTGAGGCCAGCAATTCTTCAAAGTTCCAGTTTATTAGAGATGTCACATTTGCACATCTGTGAAAACCTGAATCAGAAAGTTCTGGGGTTTTCCCTAGCTGAAGAAAATCAAAGATCCATCCTCTGCACCCACAAGTCCATCACATGGCCCAATCATTTCACCGACCCAACTGGAGGCAACACCCAGTCACTCCAAGCCAGGTGCAGGCTGGGTGTCCTTGACTCCCAGAGAAAAGAGTGTTGTTTTGGCTAATTCATCCAGTGACTCCTTGTAATCCCCCCTGCCAGTTTCCCAGGGACTAAATGTGGTGACCCTGAAGCTTCAAGGAAAAAGATGGCTTTCAGGGCTGACAACATGATATTTTGAACAAAGGTAGAATGGTAGAATTAGCCCTCACTCAAGATCCAAACCAGGAAAGCTATTAGGACACAATAGGAATGGCCCGACCCCTTTTTAGAACACAAGCCTACTGGATCACCCAATAGGCTTCAAACTGACCCCTCATGGCCACAAGGGAGTCTGACTACAGCAACCAATAGAATAGATGCTCTTCTTAGAGGAACAGGAAGCTCAAGAACAAAGCCCAAGAGAGAGTATAAATACCTATCATGCTCCTGTCCATGTGGTCAGCTGCCTAGGACCTCAAGCCCATGTGGTCCCATTCATCAATAAACCATCTTTCCAATCAATCGCCATGTTTCAGTGTCTTTCTCCCCACTTGGAACTGAACCAGATGGATATTTCTTCAAACAACGAAGCCTTAGGACTTATTTGAAGTAGGATAAGCCAAGTCTAAAGGATGGCTAACCTTTATTGAGAAGTGAATGTGTGGAGTAAAACAATAATAATAATAATAATAATTTTAATTTGTTGACCGCTCCTCTCCCCATAGGGACTCGGAGCGGTGCACAGGGAAAACTAAAACAATAAATATACAAACACATTAAAAAACAAATTAAACATATACCTGTGCTAAAATACCCCATTGACATACTAAAATTCCCAGTTAAAACAACTAAAACCCCATAGAGAGAGACTACCCTAGGCCGGCCAAGCAGAAAAGATGTGTTTTTAGTTTTAGACGGAAGGAGCGGAAGTCCGTGGTCGTTCTAATGTCGGGGGGAAGGTCGTTCCAGAGGGCTGGGCCCGCCACAGAGAGAGCCCTTCCCCTGGGCGTCGCCCGCTGACAGAGTCTAGCGGACGGCACCCGGAGAAGTCCCTCTCTGTGGGAGCGAATCGGCCGTGAGGATGTATGAGGCAGGATCCGATCCCGCAGATAGCTAGGTCCCGAGCCATGGAGTGCTTTAAAAATGATGACTAATACCTTGAAGCGCACCCGGAAGACGACAGGCAGCCAGTGCAGCTCGCGCAAGAGCGGTGTTATGTGGGTAAACCTGGAGGTTCCCAGAATTGCCCGCGCGGCTGCATTCTGGACCATCTGAAGTCTCCAGGTGCACCTCAAGGGAAGCCCCATGTAGAGAGAATTACAATAGTCCAGTCGGGATGTCACGAGAGCATGAGTGACTGTGCGAAGGGCATCCCGATCCAATAGGGGGCGCAACTGGCGAACCAGGCGAACCTGGTAAAACGCCCTCCTGGCCACGGCTGCCACTTGATCTTCCATGGACAGCCGGGCATCCAGGAGGACACCCAAGTTGTGCGCCCCATCCACAGGGGCAAGATGTTCACCCCCTATGGCCAGCGATGGAGTCAGCTGGTTGACTCGGGCAGCTGGAAACCACAGCCACTCGGTCTTGGTCGGGTTGAGCCTGAGTCCGTTGCTTCCCATCCAGATCCGCACGGCTTCCAGGCACTGGCACATCACCGCTAGGGCATCGTTGGGGTGGTTTGGGGTAGATATATACAGCTGTGTATCATCAGCGTAGAGGTGATACTCTACCCCAAAACCACGGATGATCTCACCCAGTGGCTTCATATATGTGTTGAACAGGAGAGGCGAGAGGACCGACCCCTGAGGCACCCCACATGTGAGGGGTCTCGCGGTCGACCTCTGCTCTCCTGTCAACACAAATTGCGATCGGCCAGAGAGGTAGGAGGAGAACCACCGTAAAACGGTGCCTCCCACCCCCAACCCCCCCAGCCGATGCAATAGGATACTATGGTCGATGGTATCGAAAGCCGCCGAGAGGTCTAATAGGACCAGGATGGAAGAACAACCCCCATCTCTGGCCCTCCAGAGATCATCGACCAATGCGACCAATGCCGTCTCGGTGCTATGCTCGGGCCGAAAGCCGGACTGGCGCGGGTCTAGATAATCAACTTCCTCCAGGTGACGGGGAAACTGTTGTGCCACCACACTCTCAACAACCTTCGCCAAAAAGGGAAGGTTGGAGACTGGACGATAGTTGGTTAATAAAGCTGGATCCAAAGAGGGCTTCTTAAGGAGGGGCCTCACCATAGCCTCTTTTAGGGAAGCAGGCAAGGAACTCTCACTTAAGGATGCGTTGACAACCTCTTGGAGCCAGCCTCGTGTCACCTCCCAGGATGCCAGTACAAGCCAGGAGGGACACGGGTCCAATAAACATGTGGTGGCTCGCAGTCGCCCACGTAACCTGTCCATATCCTCTGAAGTAACGGAGTCAAACTCCTCCCAAACAAGATCTGTCTCGTGGCATCCCACTGGGCCATCAATGGGGGCTAACTCGTTCTGTATCTGAGCGATTTTCTCCTGCAGAAAAGTCACAAATTCCTCTGCTCTACCCTGTAACGGGGCTTCCCGCACCCTCTGTTGAAGGAGGGAGCGGGTCACCCCAAACAGGGCGGCAGGGCGGTTTTCTGCGGATGCTATGAGAGTGGCACAATGATGACGTTTGGCCACTCTCAGCGCCACAATGTAAGTCCGTAAATGGGCTCTTACTTGTGTCCGGTCAGATTCAGAACAGGTAGACCTCCATTTTCTCTCTAGGCATCTTTTGTGGCGTTTCATCACCCTCAGCTCCTCGGTAAACCAAGGAGCCAGGGTGGCTTGCCGCCGCAAGAGAGGCCGCAAGGGCACGACCCGATCCAAGGCTCCCATGGTCGCAGTATTCCATGCGGCCACGAGGTCCTCCATCAGGGCGCGGGTCAGGGGTACAGGAAGTGGCCCAAGCGCCGTCTGGAACCCATCAGGGTCCATAAGGCGCCTGGGGCGGAACCAGATCGGTAACTCTGGTTCCGCCTCCCCGCGGAGGGGAGTAGCGGTTGGAAAGTCGAGCCGGAGAAGTGAGTGGTCTGACCATGACAAGGGCGTGATGACTATATCCCCTATACCCAGATCACTCTTCCATTGGCCAGAGACAAAGATGAGATCCGGTGTATGTCCACCCTCGTGGGTGGGGCCTTGAATTAATTGGGTCAGGTCCATGGCCGTCATGGAAGCCATGAACTCCAGAGCTACCACGGATAATTCGCCCACCGATGGCAGGTTAAAGTCCCCCATGACTAGAAGTCTGGGGGTCTCGACTGCCACCGTAGCGATCACCTCCAGGAGCTCGGGCAGGGCTGCTGCTACATAGCGGGGAGCCAGGTATACAACCAGCAAGCCCAACTGCCTCCCTAGGCCCCACTTCACGCAGAGGGACTCACAACCGGTGGTCTGTGGCACAATGACCGCCACCCCACCACCCCTACCTAGGGCCCGGGGCTGATGAAAAGCACGGTAGCCTGGTGGGCACATTTCAACGAGGGGGAGTCCACCCTCGTGGCCCAACCAGGTCTCCGCTATTCCGGCCAGGTCCGGCTCCCCCTCTGACACAAGGTCATGGATGAGGGGGGCTTTGTTGACAATGGACCTGGCATTGCAAAACATCAGCCTCAGGCCCTGGCTCTGTATTCCCTGACCACCTAGCCTGCGGGGGTTGTGACACCTGACCGTTTGTAACCAACGGCTACGTGTCCCCAACCGGGAGGATGGAACTTGCCTCCCCTCGGACCTGCCTCTCCCCACGACCTTCTGAATGGGAATGCCCTCCGTCGGAACGACTCGTGTTTCCCCCCCCCTCACGGATCCTTCCGCTTCCCTCCGTCGCCTGCTGGCCTGGCCCTCTCTCTCTAACTGTTTGTACCCTCCCCCCCTCCCTGGAACCCCCTAAAATCCGAATTAAAAACCTCCCTAAAAAACCCCTCAACCTGCGCTTCGCCCACAAGTATAATTTCCCTAGACAAATAGGGAGGCTTTCTTTCTATCAGCCAAGGTATCCTTCAGAGGCTACAAATATAGAACACTGTTTTAAACTGACTCAGCAATGTCCAAAATGAGATTTCTGCTGATTCTTTAGGCCAGGGGTCCCCAACCTTTTTTGCACCAGGGACCGGTTTCATTTTAAAGAAAATTCTGCGGACCGGCTGGCCTAGAGGAGGAAGGAGGGAGGGGGAACAGGCGGCGCATGAGCACGCGGGGGGGGGGAGAGTCAGCTCACTTGGCCGTCTAGGGCAGTGGTGAGCAAACGTATTAGTCAATAGAACCAAATATCAACAGTACCACTACTGAAATTTCTTTTGAGAGCCAAAAGGTGTGGCCTGTTTTGTTTTGTCATGTGACCCGGTGGGCATGGCCAACTTGGAAAATGTGGTGAAACTCACTTAACAGTCTTGCTTAGCAACCAAAATTTTGTGCTCAATTGTGGTCCTAGGTTCTTTCTTTCTTTCTTTCTTTCTTTCTTTCTTTCTTTCTTTCTTTCTTTCTTTCTTTCTTTCTTTCTTTCTTCCATTTCTGGCTGGTCTTTGATCTTCTGAAGATGGTAAAAATGGATTTATGGGCATCCCAAAGAGCCCATGACTCTTTGGGATGCTGGTTTGAATCCAGTAAATGACTCAGAGGATGTGATTCCTTTAAAATGACCACTGGGAGAAAAATAGATCTTTAACCTGGTTAACCAAACAGGTAGCTCGAGGTGGAAGGAAATAGGAAAATAGATTTCTGCCTTTCCTTTCCTTTCCTTCCTTCCCTTGCCTCCCTCCCCTTCCTCCCTTCTTTCCTTCCCTCCCTCCTACCCTTTTTCCCTCTTTCTTTTTCTTTCTTTCTTTCTTTCCTTCCTTCCTTCTTTCACCCCTCCCTTCCTCCCCCTCCCCCTTCTTTCCTTCACTCCCTCCCTCCATTCATCTTTCTTTTTCTATTTTTCTTTCTTTCTCTTTCTGTTTTTTGTCTCTCTCTCTCTCTGTATCTGTCTCTCTCCTCCCTCCACCCATCTCTGTCACTTTGTATGTGTGTGTGTGTGTGTTTCCCTCTTCCTCTCTTTCTGCCTCTCTAAGTCTGCCTCTCTGTGTGTCTGTCATTCTCTCCCTCCCTCCCCCCGGGGAAGCAGCAGAGGAGTCAGCATGTTGGCTGCCGAGGTTATCCCGCAGCAGGCGGGCGAAGGACCCGAGCTCCGTCTGGGCGCCTCATGGGGCTGGAAGGGAAGTGGGCTTGTGGCGCCCGGATGGCTTTGGCGGCACCTTAAGGTAGCCGCAGCTTGAGTCCTTCGCCCGCCCACTGCGGGATAACCTCCCCAGCCGACATACCGGCCCCTCCAGGAAGCCCCGGAAAGTGCATTGGGCCATCGGAAGGAGCTGGTGGAGGCGCGCTCGGACATCCTCTGCCCAGGGGGCTGCTCCCTCCTCCTCGCTGGCCCTGCGGCCCGGTTCCTATGAAGCCACGGACCGGCACCGGTCTGCGGACCGGGGGTTGGGGATCCCTGCTTTAGGCCACAGATCACAACCCTTTTCTGTCCCTTCTAAAATGCATATCTCCATAAAACTGGAGAGAGAGGCCATCAAGGGCTGGGCATTATGACGCTGACAGATTTAAGTTTGTTTATTGATTGTCCTCAAATAGCAAAGAAGAAAAGCAATTCTCTTGATTCAGAATTGGTTTGAACCAAGACTGCATGGAGGTCCTGCTCATCTCAGTTGGAAATAATCTCTGGAATTAGGATTCGTCATGTCCTGGTTGGAGACAAAGTCCCCTTCAAGGGATGTCCATAATCTGTTATGCTTTTGAAGAAACCCATCTGGAAAGAGGAGTCTATGCCTGTCCTTAAAGCCACTGGGATCCTGCAAAAGTCCATCTTCTTCTAGGAAGTCACTTCAATAGGAAACCCCTGCAATGCTATTGCTTATCTAGATTGCTAGCTACCTTCAGTCCATCTAGACACAAAAGAGGCTCTAAATTTAACTAAGAGTAAATGTGGGTCTTTCTTTCCATGCCAGTTGTCATCATCAAGTTATAGTTCTTGTATCTATGAAGAATGCAGCAATGAATGTTACTATGAAGATGAACTCTCTGGTTGTCCCTTAATTCTTAAACTTTTTCCTGAATGACATCACTGCAGAGTTTATTATATTTAAAAAAAAACTTTACTTCCAGATGATATGCCAGAAGAGTAACCAAGAAACTAAATAAAGAATCTGCCAATTTGCTTTGTACTGATTAGAAATATTATCCTTATCTAAGTATCAAGCCCATGTCGATTTCCATTTTTTCATGGATGGTGACTCCTAACATATTTTCTTTGTTGCTCCTGTTTTTCTTCCTAGTCTCTGCCTCAGTCCAAATGTGTGGAAAATTGTTGTCCTGGATTATTCAAGCGGACTCGGGAAACAGAGCCAGTTTGCTGCTACGATTGTGTTCCTTGTCCAGAAGGAACCATCTCCACTCAGGAAGGTGGGTGACACCCAGGCATGAGTTCCAACAAGCACTACTTCCAGTTCACTGCTGTATGTGTTGCACACATAAAAATTGTTCTGTGCATGCCCAGAAGCAAAAAATAAGATGGTGGCACTGTAGGAGATCCAGTTCAGGGTGGTGGCAGGCCCGGATCACTGTCAGTTCCAGTGACCCAGGCCGTCAAACCACTACCGGTTTGGCTGAATCGGTCCGAACCGATAGGAACTCACCACTGGGGACATCACAGGAGAGATTACCAGATTTACCCAAAACATTTTCATCAATGTGCTGTTAGTAGACACATCTAAGATTGAACTTTTTGTCCTTGTTTGTTAATTTCATTATGTTCAATTTCTTTCATAAGGGGAGGAATAAGAAAAAGAGCTTAAAGGATAACGTGGGAAGAGAGAAAAGGACATTGTGGATTGGACAAGGCTACTTCTGCCAGAAGAAATACCTCTTCTACTTCTCGGTTTGGGAGTGTCCTTCCATATTTATCTCTCTTAGGAACATCCACATTCTTTTAAATTTAAGGAATGCTGCAGATAAATGTACATCAATTTCACCTGATAAGAAAATAGACACAAATGTTACATTTATTTATTTATTTTCAAAAATGTCTTTTTTGAATGGTGAAAGGAAATTTATAAAAATCTTTTATTATTTTTGTTTTCTCAGATAGTGAAAAATGCACCAAGTGCCCAGATGATCAATATCCAACCAAGAACAGAATCCAATGTATCCCCAAAAGAATATCCTTCCTGACCTATGAGGAACATCTGGGCATAATCCTTGTCTCCATTGCTCTACTTTTGTTCCTATCCACAGGTATTGTTTTAATCATATTCCTGAAATATCTAGAAACTCCCATTGTCAAAGCCAACAACCGGGACCTTTCCTACATCCTGCTGGTCTCCCTCCTGCTTTGCTTCTTGTCTCCTTTTCTCTTCATTGGCCAACCATGGAAAGCCACCTGCCTCCTCCAACAAACAGTGTTTAGCATTGTCTTCTCAGCTGCTGTTTCTTCTGTGTTGGCCAAAACAATCACAGTTGTGCTGGCGTTCCTTGCAACAAAACCAGGAAATCGAGTGAAGAGATGGTTGGGGAAGAGTTTGGCCTACTCCATCATCCTTTCTTGTTCTGCTGTCCAAACTTTCATCTGCTCCATCTGGCTTGGCATTTTCCCTCCATTCCCCGACTCTGACCCACACTCCCAGCCTGGAGAAATCATCCTGCAATGCAACGAAGGCTCTGTTGTTATGTTCTACATCACCCTCAGTTACATAGGCTTCCTGGCTGTTGTCTGCTTCACAGTGGCTTTCCTGGCCAGGAATCTGCCTGGGGCCTTCAATGAAGCCAAGCTGATCACCTTCAGCATGCTGGTCTTCTGCAGTGTCTGGGTGACTTTTGTGTCCACTTACCTGAGCACCAAGGGGAAATACATGGTGGTCGTGCAGATTTTCTCCATCTTGGCCTCCAGTGCTGGACTTCTGGGCTGCATCTTCTTCCCCAAGTGCTACATCATCATTCTTAGACCAGATCTAAACACAAAGGAACATCTCATGATCAAAGGAGGGAACTGAGAGTGAAATTGTTTCTTAGGCTCACTTCATTTAATTTTTCATTTTAATTGTTACCGAACTTGCATCCTTTCTTTGCATCTGTTTGAAAATTGTTAAAGAGCCATTTTAAGGACTTTGTGTGAATGTCTTCCAAGGTTGTTGATGGTTCTGGGTGCCCAGCAGAATTGAGCAGAGTGAGCCAAACTTCATTAATCATTATGTAAATATCCAGTGTCCTAGAATTCCCCAGCCAGCTAAAGTTGTTATATCCATAAAGTTTTTATGTTTATAACAATTGTATTAATTTATGATATAACATACAAAAATAGAAAAAAGGAGAAACAGGGAAGGGGAAGAGGAAGAGAAAACTGTGGAGAAGAAGTGGGGAAAAGGGAAGAAAAGGCATTGAATTCTGATTCCCTTTAGTATAATAGAATAAGTCATTAACATAAAACCTCAGCTTTTTACGTTTACATACTTTTACATAAAAAGTACTTTTACATACTTATACAGTTTACATACTTTTATTTCCCCCCCCCACCTCAAGCACAAATTTCAGAAGTGATTTCCTAGTAGAAACAAAGGAATTTGTGGATTTTTTCCTTTGATCGAAGTATCCAAATTAGCCATCTCTAATAACTCTAATAAAATAATTTGCAACCATTCATCCATTGTCAGAGTCAAAGTGTCCTTCCATTTTTGAGCATAACGTTATCTTGCTGCTGTCAACGTGTATAGCATCAAAGTTCCATTTTTTTCTACTCTTCCATTAAGGCCTAAAGTAAAGTCTCTGGTTTTATTTTATAGTCACTTTAAGAATTTTCTGCATTAGAATACAAATCCTACTGCAATATTTCTTTCCTTCATCACAGGTCCACCATAAATGATAAAAAGTCCCTTCTTTACATTCACATTTCCAACATTCATTTGAAATACTTTTGATAACTTATATGGAGCTAAATACCAAGGATGCATCATCTTATAGAAGTTTTCTTTAAATCGTAATTTAATGGAAATTTTAAATTTTTCTTCCATATATTCTTCCATTGTTCAATCATTAAATTATATCCAAAGTTCCTTTGAATCATAGAGTGCTTTACATGTTCACTTTCCAAATTTAAGTTCAATAACATTTTATAGATTTTAGCGATAATATGTTCACCACTACTACACAATATATTTTCCAATTCAATAAATGCCAATTGTGACTGAAGAAAAAGAAATCTGCTATTTGTTGTCATAGTGATTAAAGAGAAAACCCTGGGGACTATTTAATGCCTGAGCATGTCATAGATCTGAAATAGCTGCCTGCTGAGTGGGAGCATAATTTTACTTTACTTTGAAAGCTAATGTTCAAGAGCACCGCCACTAAAAAGCTGATCCAATAATTCAAAATCAAGTTTAGTCAAAATGTAATCATTAAAACATTGCATAGTTTTAAAAAAATCGCACATAAAAATGGGAGAGTGTCTCTGTGCCTTTGCAATTGCGTTCTTGTTTACTGGCTCACTTCCAGCTCTCCAAAGAAGCCATGGCAAATGTACAATTTCTCCCCTATAATTATGGAAGTGCTGGGGATTTCTTTCTATTCTCTCCAGGGAGTTTTCCAGCTGTCAATTTTGAAAATGGTTCAGTGAATGGCAAATGCAAGAAATAATGTGAAGTTATGGCCTGCCCTGAGCCAGAAAGCCCTAAATATGGATAATTCCTGGCTCAGCCTACAATTTAAACACTACAAATCGCTGCATAATTTCAGATTCTGGCCTTCATGAGTCTTTTCTTCTAGAGATATTATTTTAAAATGTGATATATCAGTCCTTCAAGACTCATTTCAATTTATTTCCATGCTTTTATTTTGTCCTATCTTGATTCAGTCAACCTGAACATTTGCTAAATAGAGTACTGGGATTACTCCATGAGAAGGTTTTTACACATAGAGGATCTATCCATGCGAAGAAAGTTATCCCATTAGAATGTCAACTGTAACACTTTCTTAGTAGTGGTTTTGTTTGGTTGGACTGACGATGAGCTCTGCCTGCCTATTGATATACTCTTGCATGACACCAGCTCCTTCTGGTTTCTCAAGGATAAAGATCATTCAGGCCATTTCCTTCAAGATCCTGGAACCGGATTCATCTCTCCCTGGCCCTGAGATTTGTATGGGTTGAAAGTAAAAATCTATCCCCTAAACTGCATACAGGATTTTCCCAGTCACACGGTACAGGTTTGGTTTCTTCCATTGGTGCAACATTGGTTTTCTCCATTGGTACATCACAACTCTTGTTGCATCCCAAACTCTCAGAAAACTAGGACCAATAAAAATAGAATAATTCTGCCCTTTTTTTGTCATCTCTTAGAGATTTTTTATTTGTTGATTTATCATTTTTTTAAAAAAATCTTTTATTTTAAATATATAGTTTTATATTAGACAACATATTCACTATGTCTAAGATGAATGGACTATGAAATGATGTATAATAAGAGCAGATCTCTTGATCCATGTAAGAGGATCTGAAAGGTTGAAAACCTTGCACATGGCATGAAGTTTGACATGAATCTGGGCATCATGATGAGAAAAACCACAGAGCTGAAAAAGAGTTCAGGTTAAACTTTATGTTTCACTTCAGTCCTATTTTCTCTCTCTCTGTGCTTAATGACTTTCACTATCAGAGCTTGGAGATCATTTGCATTTTGGCTATGCAAGTTGTATCATTGGCAAAACTTTGGTTATTGGTCATCCCAAAGATACTTTTTCAAGAGGCAACTGGACTTTTTTCTTTGAAGATGTTTTGCTTCTCATCCAAAAGCTTCTTCAGCTCTGAAGCTTGGTTATTGATGTTCCTTCCTTCACTTTTCAAACAAAACTCATCTTCAAATCCAGTTTCCTTTAATATATATTCAACACATAGGTTGAATAAATATGGGAAGAGTGTTGTAATGATATGTGAAAATGTACTTGTGAGACAGGGGGAAGGTCAACTGACAGGTCAAGTGGCATGTAAAAGACCAACAGTCCCTGGGAGGAAGAGGGACTATGGGAAATGTTTGGGAAGAGTCATTCCATAATTTTCTGGAGAGTACAAGAAGAGGAAGGGAGAAATATTTTTAGTCTTGCAAGATTGATCTTAGTCTATCTAGGTAGTCCAGACAAGAAGCACCACAAGGGTAATCACTCTATCTTTATGGTAAGGTTAAGGTAAAAATAAAGGTTCCCCTCACACATATGTGCTAGTTGTTCCCGACTGTAGAGGGAGGTGCTCATCTCTTTTTCAAAGCAAAAGATCCAGTGCTGTCTGAAGACGTCTCCATGGTCACGTTGCCAGCATGACTAAATGCTAGAGGCACACGGGACGCAGTTAACTTCCCACCAAATTTGTTCCTATTTTTCTCCTTGCATGATTACATGCTTTCAAACTGCTAGGTTGGCAGAAGCTGGGACAAGTAATGGGAGCTTACTCCGTTAAATGGCGCTAGGGATTCAAACCACCAAAATGCCGACCTTTCTAATCGACAAGCTCAGCATTTTAGCCACTGAGTCACCATGTCCCTTGTAAGGTTACCTTTAAAGTATCCTGATGCACTCTTGGAGGTAGATGGGCCCTTTCTCAGAAGGGGCTATTTAGATTAAGACCAGCTTAAGACCTTGAACCTCAAAGTTATTATGCAACCAATGGAGGACTTGCTCTGTTCAGCATCCAGCCCACTGCATCCAGCACCAGCATAAGTTTCCAGGTGGTTTGGACTTCATTTCCGGATTCCAGAGGCAACGGATGCGTTTGCCAACGTGTCCGCTGCTTGCCTTCTCTGGTGAGCCCCCTCGGAGGCTTTGAGGATCCTGAAGGGATTCTCTTCACCATAGGGACGGCTGCGGGGGTTTTCCCACTTAGACAGCAGTCAGTGGGGAGCCTTTTCCGCCTCGACCCAGGAGCTGGAGAGCTGATAGCAGGGGAATGTACTCCTCTTGCCAACGGATGTCGGAATAGCTGAAAATTTATATTTGGACGGAAATGTCAGGGACGGAGGACTCCACCGGGTCTCTAGCATTTGAAAAGTGACTGTGAGTTGTTTAATCCATTCAATCCTTTCTACAAAGAAGAATAGAGGGGGGAGTTTTGTTTGCAGAAACCCCCCCTTGTAAAAGCAGCGTTTTGAAATGTTCTCCGTAAAGGAGAAGGGAAAAGATTTATTGACATCCGAATGAAGACTATTTTAAAGCGGAAACTTTGTTATTTAGATGGTTATAGAGGCAACATTGTATTGAGCTCCTTGCAACAAACAGAACTTTTCTTCGCACCTTCTTCTCAACAATGAAGCGGAAAATGGCTTCCTTTTGTTCTTAATTTGAACTATCCCCTGGAGCAGTGAAAGCAGCTCTGCACTGATTTTAACAACTCAATGCTCAATTTACTTTACATCTCCACCTCAAGAAGCCTTCGGTGACTCTCCCAAAGTGGATGCTTCCTTTTTAAATTAGAGGATTAACTTTCTTCTCTGGTCATTAATACAAGATTTGAATTTTCAATCGAACTTTTCTCCGGCTCTTTGGACTTCTCTGACTGCTCACTTTTCTGGCGCCATTTTTATTGCACAATTAAAATTAGAACAATGGCACACAGGAAACCTCCCGCTGGAAAATCACTTTCTGCCCCATCGTCTGCTCGATCCAGCCCTGTCCAACAACAAGGCAAGATCACCGAACTGTTGCAGAAGGAAGCAACTGGAGAGAGCTCTCAAGAATCAACCATTAAGGAGATGCTACGGGACATATCGACAGAAATAGGTGAAATTAGAAAGGACTTGGCAGATTTAAAGTTAGAAATGCGAGAGATAAAAGCAAATACAACAAAAAATTGAAGTGTTAGAAAAAGGAGCAGAGGAGACGAAAGAGGAGTTAGGAGAAATACGAAAGAAAACGGGAGAAATTAATATGCAGATGTCAAAGATTGAGTTTGAGAGAATGTCTTTTTTCCTCAGATTTCAGAATGTTCCTGAACAGGAAGGGGAGGACCTTAGGGATTTAATGAGTACAATTTTAGCAGATTTTGCAAAGAAAAATAAAGAATTTTTCTGGGGGGATATAGACATGATTTATAGAATCAATTCTACATATGCTAGAATAAATGATGTACCAAGAGAAGTTCACATTAAATTTTTAAGAAGGTCTACGAGGGATGAGATACTGAGGGCCCAAAGGGGCGGGCCATTAAAATTTCAAGACAAAGAAATCACCATATTGAAGCTGATTCCCAAAAAAATTCGTGAATTAAGAAGGAGGAAATAATAATAATAATAATAATAATAATAATAATAATAATAATAATATTTAATTTCTAGACTGCTCCCTCTCCCCAAGGGGACTCGGAGCGGTGCACAGGGAAAATTAAAACAATAAATATACAAAACAATTAAAAAACACATTAAACAATAAGACCCTGCGCTAAAATTCCCCAAAACCAATACTCCTTCTTATCTAAAAAATTATTCAAAAAGGGAATCTGGTTTAAGTGGTTGATGCCTGAGGGGTTGCTGGTATACTGGGGAGGGGGTAGGGTTAGAATCAAAACAGTAGGAGAGGCGGAGGCTTTTCTTAAAAAGCACCCCCCCTCCTAGAAGAAAAAGAGGAAACGGGGAGCAGTGGCTCCGCTCATTGAAGAGAAGGAGAAGGGAGAAACCATAGCTAAGAGGCTCAGATCGCAAAAATAATTATGTTTGAAATTTTTTATAACCAAGACGGATGTTAAACAAAAAAAAGTATGATTGAATATGTGAAATGTAATATGATATGCTTACTTCTCACCACTATATATCTTTAAAAAATGTATTTGTATGAAGCCTCGGAGGCGAACTCCGACCCTGACATGGAAATCCTAAAATGTAATCATTAGACCTTATCATTTTCCCTTTTCCCATGAAATTGTAAAATCAATAAAAATTGTTTATGAAAAAAAAAAGTTTCCAGGTGGTTTCCAAAAGTAGCACCCATATCTGATGCTATTAGCTGCTCATAGTAGTGCCAAGATGGAAGGCCTGATCTCGAGGGCTCCTCTACCTCAGGTCACCTCCAGCTTTAGAAGCCCCAGAAGGAAAGCGCAAAGGGGCTTTTTTCAAGAGGCAGCTGGACTTTCAGGTTCATCTCTCCTGAATTTCCCCAGGAAGTTGAAATGGTAGATTTTCTTTTTTCTTCTCTCCCAGTTCAACTTTGGAATTTACTTGCCCAGTTCTCCTTTTTTTTACATGTAGGGACCCTGCTCCTTAATCTGGACTTTGCCCTTCTGTTTCTTTTCCCTCTGGCTTTTAGAGTACTTGGACATATAGGCATTTCCCCCACAACTGTAACAACTATGGGTCCCTCTGACCTCCCCTTGTCTTCCTTTACTTTGGGAAGCAGCTCAAGTCTTTTCTTTTGAGGATATTTTTTTTTGTTCTTTACATATAATTATATTAAATACAGTGTAATTGTCCTGGCATTCGACTTACCATAAAACAAAAGCAAGAACACTTTACTTTACTTCACTTAAATTTATATACCGCCCTATCTCCCTTGCAGGACGCAGGGCGGTGAACAGGCAATCATAAAATATAAAAAACATCGGATACAATAAATATACTAAAAACAAATTAAACAAGAGCCTGTTCTAAAAGTTCCAATAAAACCCAATTAATAAAATTAATTTAAAAGCTACGCCAGGCCGGCCACATGAAATAAATGAGTTTTCAGGGCCCGGCGAAAGAGGAGCAGGTCTGTGGTTGTGCGCAGGTCGGGGGGAAGGTCATTCCAGAGTGCCGGAGCTGCCACAGAGAAGGCTCTCCCCCTTGGGGTCATTGGCTAGCCGACGGGACCTTGAGGAAACCCTCTCTGTGGGAGCGGACTGGTCGATGGGAGGTATGCGGTTGGAGACGGTCTTGCAAATATTCAGGTCCCTTGCCATGGAGCCCTTTGAAGGTTGTTACTAACACCTTGAAGCGCACCCGGAAAACCACAGGCAGCCAGTGCAGCTCGCGCAGGAGAGATGTTACATGGGAGCACCTAGAGGCCCCCAAGATCCCCCGTGCGGCCGCATTCTGTACTAGCTGAAGTCTCCGGGTGCACCTCAAGGGAAGCCCCATGCAGAGAGCATTGCAGTAGTCCAGGCGGGAAATGACGAGGGCTTGAGTGACCATGCGTAAGGCTTCATGATCTATAAAGGGGCGCAACTGGCGTGTCAGGCGTACCTGATAAAAAGCCCCCCTGGCCACGGCTGTCACATGATCATCTAAAGACAGCTGAGTGTCCAGGAGGACGCCCAAGTTGCGAGCCCTCTCCGCGGGGGCTAATGACTCACCCCCGATAGCCAGCGATGGAACCAGCTATATTTTATTATACTATTTTAAACAGTGCTGGTGTTGCACAGTCGTTTCTGCCCATCATATAATCGTAAAACCAATTCTGAATGAAACTCTACCTAAGACATATGAAGAACGGCTGCAGGAGCTGGGTATGTCTAGTTTGATGAAGAGAAGGACCAGGGGAGACATGATAGCAGTGTTCCGATATCTCAGAGGGTGCCACAAAGAAGAGGGAGTCAAACTATTCTCCAAGGCACCTGAGGGCAGGACAAGAAGCAATGGGTGGAAACTAATCAAGGAGAGAAGCAACTTAGAACTAAGGAGAAATTTCCTGACAGTTAGAACAATTAACCTCTGGAACAGCTTGCCTCCAGAAGTTGTGAATGCCCCAACCCTGGAAGTCTTTAAAAAGATGTTAGATAGCCATTTGTCTGAAATGGTATAAGGTTCCTGCCCATGCAGGGGGTTGGACTAGAAGACCTACAAGGTCCCTTCCAACTCTGCTATTGTATTGTATTGTATTGTATCAGGGGAGAAATCTAAAAATATTTCCTACAGGTTCTGTGGGCGTGGCTTAGTGGGGGGGAGGGAGTCATGTGACTGGGTGGGCATGGCTATGTAGTCATGTGACTGTGGAGTTAATATACAGAAACTCCCTTTAACAATGTCCTGCTGGAACAGGGGGTTGGGCTAGATGACCTCTGGTGCCCCTTCCAGCCCTAGATTTTTGTGATCTTTCAAGGTATCCTCTGAAGCTGCGCCTAGTGCCACGTTTTTGGTCCTCCCGTCCCTCCCTTTTTCCTTCCTTCCTCTCTCCTCCCTCCTTCCTTCCTCTCCCTCCTTCCTTCCTCTCTCCCTCCCTCCTTCTTCCTTCCTTCCTTCCTTCCTCTCTCCCTCCCTCCCTCCTTCTCCTTCCTTCCTTCCTCCATTCCTTCCTTCCTCCCTTCCTTCCTTCCTCCCTCCCTTCCTTCCTTCCTTCCTTCCTTCATTTTTGGCCTAGTACACTTCAGGGAAGCCCCCTGGGAGTAAAAACTGACCACCCACTCACCCCATTCTTCCTCCTGGGAGTAAAAACAGATAGTCCCCCATTTTTGGCTTAACATGCCTCAGGGAAGCCTCCTGGGAGTAAAAATTGATGGACTGGCTGCTAAAGTAAGGTCATGGCACACACTTGAAAGTAAGTCAGGAAGACTGTAATAGGGAGGGTCTGTCTCACAAGAACAAAGAATGCTTATCATCAGGAAATATGCATGTGTAAAGCTTGTAGCAATTATGGGTAGTTGGAAAGTTGATAAAAGCAACGAGAATTAGACAACTTGCAGACCTCAGCTAAAAGTTAGGAATAGGGATGGCCAGCAACAAATGAAATGCCTATTAGATAACTCCTGGGTCATTCATGAGCTAAGACTTAGGAATGCGAAAGCTATAGACCAATAGAACAAATTGTAGAATTAGTGCTAAAATGTTTATTAGAGGATATTTCTTATTGTTTCACCTTCTTCTTTAGTGAAAATGTATAAAGCTTTCTTAATCCTTTGTTCTGGTTCTTGGCCTTTTGACCAGGAACCCTTTTCCTTGGAGTACTCCAATAAAAAACAATCAGAAAACCTGCACCTCGTGTCTGGCGTTCATCATTGGCTTCGGCACCAGGCTCCGACCCGAATTGGGGACAACAAAGGGCTTCAGCAAAAGGGTCCCAGTTGTGAAGAGACCCTGAAGAACAGCATAGCACAATGTTTTGTGCAGCTGATTTCACTTCTACCTTGCCTCTCGGAGGATAAGTATATGCTTGTGTCACATCAGCTAGCTGATGAGAGCTAAATAGCTCGAAATAGATCTATCCTAGTCTCCCTGATTTATTTATTTATCAGCTCAAAAACACACACACACACACACACACACATATATACATACAATATAATACAATAGCAGAGTTGGAAGGGACCTTGGAGGTCATCTAGTCTAACTCCCTGCCTAGGCAGGAAACCCTATACCATTTCAGAAAAATGGCTATCCAACATCTTCTTGAAGACGTGCAGTGTTGGGGCATTCACAACGTCAGAAGAAAAGCTGTTCTGTACACACTCTGTGTGTACACACAGAGAGAGAGACATATATATTCATGAGATCTAAGAGACAGGAACATGGAAGCCTGTGGACCACAACACTGAGTAAGAGAGAGAAAATGACAGAGTTGGTAGTAATTTTTGTTTTAGTTTCCTTGACAAATTCTGTGTTGTTTTTCCATTCTGAGGGGCTTTAAAGTTTCTTTGCCTCTTAAATAAACAGTGAGCTGTGAGGTCTGCAGCTCAGGTGGTCTGTGTCCATAGTGTGGTGGATGGAGCGACCCAGTGGTGGGTTCCACAAGCTGCTACTTCCGGTTCTCTCAGTGACTCTCGTGCAATTGATACACGCTGTGCATGCATGTGCATTACAACGAAAATTGCTCTGCACATGCAGAGAAGTCAAAAACAAGATGGCACCGGCAGGAGAACCAGTTTAGGTGTGTGTGTGTGGAAGGCCTTGGTTGCTGCTGGTTCCAGCCACCCAGCTGCCAAACTACTATCAGTTCAGCCGAACGTGTAGGAACCCATCACTGGTGTGACCTGATTTCTTGCCACAACCATCCGGACGTTGTGGTTTAGGGGGTCCTCTTAGCAGTTCCCCTGTGACTTCTTTCTCCCTTGCATCTTCACAGAGACCTGGAAGGAGGAGGAGACTCATCTTTGGTTGGCCATGGAGTCCCTGAAAATATTACTGGGATTTTAAGACAAATTCCATACATTGCAATAGCTGGGAATCTTGTCCTGTGCAAATGTGCAAAGCAGAGCATCGTGCTAAGCCCAACGTTTTGTTTATATATTTTGGCATGGCACATTATGCCAATGGAGCAGTTCTCTTTCCTTAACCTAAGTTGACGGTATTGTGTGAACGTGGCCAGATTTACCACAAACCATCTATATTTGATGGCCAATGCAGTCTATTTTCATCTGATTGAAAACTTTCTATACGATCTGCTTCTGGATTCAGGGTCCATGGTTCTCTACCATGGGAACATTCACAAGGGAGTTTTGGTCGCCATGATGTAGAAAAGATGTGGAGACTCTGGAAAGAGTGCAAAGAAGAGCAACAAAGATGATTAGAGGACTGGAGGCTAAAACATATGAGGAACAGTTGCAGGAACTGGGTATGTCTAGTTTAATGAAAAGAAGGACCAGGGGTGAGATGATAGCAGTGTTCCAATATCTCAGTGGGTGCCACAAAGAAGAGGGAGTCAAACTATTCTCCAAGGCACCTGGGGGCAGGACAAGAAGCAATGGGTGGAAACTAATCAAGGAGAGAAGCAACTTAGAACTGAGGAGAAATTTCCTGACAGTTAGAACAATTAACCAGTGGAACGCATTGCCTCCAGAAGTTGTGAATGCCCCAACACTGCAAGTCTTCAAGAAGATGTTGGATAGCCGTTTGTCTTAAATGGTATAGGGTTTCCTGCATACACAGGGGTTTGGACTAGAAGACCTCCAAGGTCCCTTCCAACTGCTATTGTATTGTATTGTATCTTAGAAAAATGATAATGCTGAACAAATACCATATTCATGAAAATAATTGTGAAAGGAATGAGGAATAATCAGTGGAACAGAAGTTGCCTCCAGAAGTTGTGAAGTTGTGAATGGCCCAACACTGCAAGACTTTAAGAAGATGTTGGATAGCCATTTGTCTGAAATGGTATAGGGCTTCCTGCCTAGGCAGGGAGTTGGACTAGATGACCTCCAAGATCCCTTCCAACTCTGCTATTGTATTGAACGTTGGGGAAAGGAGATGGAAAGGGGGCCTTTTTGGTGAGAGTTGAGCCCAGCAGGGAGAAACATGGCTGGATTTGCATTCAGCTCTTATTTCCCCCAGTGTAGCACATTTTGATGTGAAGGGAGACAGACAGCCCTGATCTTTACTGGGGAGGGAAGTTCAAAGTCTAAAATCATCCAGTGACACTTTTTGCCTGAAGCCAAGTTGTCTTTGTGTATTTATGAAACCCCTTTGTCTTTGTTTATTCAGCCTCTTCTTCCTCATAACCCTAAAACCCTTTTTATTTCATCCTTATTTGAAATTCTCTCCACCCTCCCCCACTTTTGTCTATTGAACTCCCTTCTCCAGGAGGCTGATTGGTGGCTGAGTTCCCAGGCAACCATTCTTCTCTCCTGTTTGATTGGCTGCTGTATGGTTGCCATGACAACAGGTAGGCCAGCAAGAGAAGCAGTCACTAGAGAGAGAGAAGGGGCGGGGCTTCTTTCTTTCCTCAGAACTGGAGACCTTGAAAGGGATAATCTTCTCTCTTTCAGGCAAAAAACCTTCCTCAGATGAAATATGGAAGAATATTTTTAAAAAATATTTTTAAAATGAAGGGTAAAGACCTTGAGAGAAGGAAAATAAGGAACAGAAACTAAAAACAGATAAAAGATAGGAAGATGGATGTAAAATTGCACAATAAAAGGAAATTGTGTGGATAAGGAGCTTAGAAAAAAGCTGAAATAGAAAACAGTTTTAATATTTTAGTATGAAGATTAATTTTGGCATTAGTTGAAAACGCTTATAATTTCCAATTCCTTTTTTGAATGTGTAAGGTTTTTGTTTTAGAACATGGAAATGTCTCCCCAGTGACTGTAGACCGAAGAGCAGAGTGACAGTTGGAAGGGACCTTGGAGGTCATCTAGTCCAACCCTCTGCTCAAGCAGGGGGTTCATTGCTCCAACTGTCAGAATTAATTTCTCCTTCATTCTAGGTTGGGTCTTTCCTTTACAGGTTTTGGTCACCACATGACAAAAAAAGATATTTGAAAACTGGGAAAAGTGCAGAGAAGAGCAAGTGAGATGATTGAAGGCCTGGAGGGAGAAACATATGAAGAAGGGCTGCAGGATTTGGGTTGGGACAGTCTAGAGATAAGAAGGACTGGGGGAGGGGATAGGATAGCAGTATTCCAGTATTTGTGGGACTGCCACAAAGAATAGAGGGAGTCCACCTATTTTGCAAAGCACAAGAAGGCATGACAGAAACAATGGATGGAAACTAATCGAGAGAAGCAATTGGAAATTAAAGAGAAACTTCCTAATTAGGGCAATTAACCAGTGGCTTGCCTTCAGAGGTTGTAAGGGCTTCATCACTGGAGACATGACAACCACCTATCTGAAATGGTATACAGTCTCCTGCTTCAGCTGAGGTTGGACTAGAAGACCTCCAAGGTCCCATCCAGCTCTATTCTGATTGATTGTTTGAAACCCCATTCACTTAGGCATGGTTTATTCAATAATTGCAGTTAGATGAGAGGACTGCACAACCCACATAAAACACCCATCTACATGGGGCTGCCCTTGATGTGCACCCGGAGGCTCCAGTTGGTTCAGAATGCGGCCATGCGGGGGATTCTGGGAGCCTCAAGATGCTCCCAAGTAACACCTCTCCTGCGTGAGGTGCACTGGCTACCTGTGGCTTTCGGGGTGAGCTTCAAGGTACTAGTAACCACCTTTAAAGCGCTCCATGGCATAGGGCCCGGTTACTTGCAGGACCGCATCCTGCTACCGAATACCTCCCACCGACCAGTCTGCTCCCACAGAGAGGGCCTCCTCAGGGTACCATTGGCCAAACAATGTCGGCTGGTGACCCCCAGAGGGAGAGCCTTCTCTGTGGCAGCTCCAGCCCTCTGGAATGACCTGCCCCCCACCTTCGCACAATTACTGACCTGCGCCTCTATATTTTATATTTATATTTTATATTTATATTTATTATATTTATACCCCGCCTTTCTCCAAACGGACCCAGGGCGGCGCACAGGAATGTTAAAATACATACAAAACATAATAAAATTTTAAAAAACTTATTCTAATAAAATCCTGTGCTAAAACCGAATTTAAAATCCCAAATTTAAAACTATCTAGAAGTCAGTAATGGAGGTTACGCTAGGCCGGCTAGATGGAATAGATGTGTCTTCAGACACTTGCGGAAGAGGCGGAGGTCGGAGATGATGCGAAGTTCAGGGGGTAAGTCGTTCCAAAGGGCTGGTCCCGCCACAGAGAAGGCTCTTCCCCTGGGTGTTGCCAGTCGGCATTGTCCAGCCGACGGCACCCTGAGGAGGCCCTCTCTGTGGGAGCGTATCGGTCTGAGGGATGTATGGGGCAGGAGGCGGTCTCGCATGTAACTAGGCCCCGAGCCATGGAGCGCTTTAAAGATGGTCGGGCCTTGAAAATGCACTTATTCCGTGTGGCTGGCCTGGTGTAGTTCTGCCGTCGGGCCTTGAAAACACATTTATTCCATGTGGCTGGCCTGGTGTAGTTTTTAATTGTAATTTTTAATTGTAGTTTTTAATTGATTCTAAGTAATTTTAGCAATTAATTTTACCTGGTTTTAGAACAGGCCCCAAAGTTAATTGACTTTTAAAGTATTTGTGTATAATGTCTTGTGGTTTTACTATGCCTGTTCACCACCCTGAGTCCCGCAAGGGAGAAGGGCAGTATACAAATTTAATAAATTCAATTCAATTCAATTGTGTTGGCTTTTTTGGCAGCTGCTGCACACTGCTGGCTCATATTTAAATGGTTATCCACCAGGACTCCAAGATCCCTCTCACACTTACTACTGTTGAGCTAGGTACCACCTATACTGTACCTGTGCATTTTGTTTTTTCTTGCCTAAATGTAGAACCTGGTTTTGTCAAGGATTTGTTGAAAAGATGACCCCCCCCCCACTTATAGTTCTCTCGTTGCTGAAATAATCATTCAGAAACATCTTCCTTGAGGAAATCATAAAATGCAAGGGATCTTGGAGACCATCTAGCCTAGCCTTTCTTCAACTCAGCAACTTTAAGAACGTGTGGACCAACTCCAGACATTTTTAGCCAGTATGGAACTGAAGTCCACAACTATAAATATATGCTGAGCTTTAAAAATCCTGCTTCCAGGTTTTCCTGAAGATTATTGGTTTTCCCTTGTACAAAATGCATATATTGATTAAGTAAGGAAATGTCAAGGGATACAATAAAGCAAAAAAAGATTATGTAGAGCCACAAATGTGAAGAAGGCTTTCAGGAATTGAATTCAATCCACTGGTCTGTGCAAATTGTAAATTAAAGTTTAGCTCAGCTATATTTAGCCTTAGACCAACTGTCAACAAAATACATCATTCAATGGAGAACAGAGAGAAGAAAAACAAACTAAAAAATAAACAATTGAAGTTTTTTTAAAAACCATTTAACATCAATCTTAAAAAACTAGTTAATTGCATACATGGTTTGAAGAAAATTGGCACATTTTTTACCTCTCTGGTCGGTCGCAATGGGTGTTGGCAGGAGGGCAGAGGTCGTCCCCGAGGCCACTCACATGTGGGGTCCCTCAGGGGTCGGTCCTCTCGCCACTCCTGTTTAACACCTACATGAAGCCGCTGGGCGAGATCATCCGTGGTTTTGGGGTGGAATACCATCTGTACGCTGATGACACTCAGTTGTACATCTCCACCCCAAACCACCCCAACGATGCCGTCGAGGTGCTGTCCCGGTGTCTGGAGGCCGTACGGATCTGGATGGGTAGTAACAAACTCAGGCTCAACCCATCCAAGACCGAGTGGCTGTGGTTTCCGGCACCCCGGTTCAGCCAGATAAGTCCAACACTGGCCATTGGGGGCGAACAACTGGCCCCCGTGGAGAGGGCGCGCAACTTGGGCGTCCTCCTGGATTCCCGGCTGTCCATGGAGGACCATGTGACGGCCGTGGCCAGGGGGGCGTTCTATCAGGTACGCCTGATACGCCAGTTGCGCCCCTTACTGGACCGGGGAGCCCTTCGCACAGTCACTCAAGCGCTTGTGACATCCCGACTGGATTACTGTAACGCTCTCTACATGGGGCTCCCCTTGAGGTGCACTCGAAAGCTACAGTTAGTACAGAATGCGGCCGCGCGGGTGATTATGGGTGCCTCAAGGCAAACCCACGTAACACCTCTCCTGCGCGAGCTGCACTGGCTGCCTGTGGCCTTTCGAGTGCGCTTCAAGGTGCTGACGACCATCTTTAAATCGCTCCATGGCTCGGGGCCTAGCTATATACGAGACCGTCTCCTGCCCCATACATCCCTTCGTCCGATCCGCTCCCACAGAGAGGGTCTTCTCCAGGTGCCGTCAGCGGGGCAATGCCGGCTGGCGACACCCAGGGGAAGGGCCTTCTCTGTGGCGGGCCCGGCCCTCTGGAACGACCTACCCCCCGACCTTCGCACTATCTCGGACCTCCGCCTCTTCCGCCAACGTCTTAAGACGTATCTATTCCAACAAGCCGGCCTAGGATAGCCCCTACTTCTGACTTTTAAATTTAAAATTAATTTGGTATGGTTTTAAAATGGGTTTTTAGCACGGGTCTAATAATTTAATATATTTTAATCGATTTTGTATTTTGTATTTTGTGGTTTTAATAATGCCTGTGCGCCGCCCTGGGTCCTAACAAGGAGAAGGGCGGGGTATAAATTTAATAAAATAAAAAATAAAATAAGTATATGGTTAACAGTTTATCTCCAAAACAACAAAATAACAGAGACACTATACAAAACTTGGCCATATTACTACATGTTTCTGCAGGTGCATCAGTAAAAACTGACTTTGTCCAAATTGGTACAGATTGTGGCACAGTCCTTGAATTCTACATATTTATCCTATCCAAAGAAGGATGAGGAAGACTGGAACTTCTTGGGTGATAGAAAGATACAACCATGATAAAGCCAAGAAGGGAGATACATCCAACCAAACTATTTCTGCTAAATTTGAGAAACAATGTGATAATTTATTTAAATTTCCATTTCCAAAAGATAAGAACAGGTATTCTGAATCAGGAAACGATCCACCTTTATCTCTTAGTGCCTTGGTAAGACCACACTTGGAATACTGCATCAAGTTTTGGTCACCACAATATAAAAAATATGTTGAGACTTTAGAAAGAGGGCAGAGAAGAGCAACAATGATGATTAGGGGACTGGAGGTAAAACATATAAAGAATGGTTGCTGGAATTGGTTTAGTTTAATAGGAAAAAAAGGATTGGGGTGATATGATAGCAGTCTTCCAATATTTGAGGGACTGCCACAAAGAAGAGGGAGTCACCTATTCTCCACAGCACCTGAATGCAGAGGAGAAAGCAAGAGATGGAAACTAAACGAGAAGAGAAGCAATTGCCTCCAGAAGTTGTGGGTGCTCCAATACTGGGGTTTTTAAAAAGAGATTGGACAGCCATTTGTCTGAGAAGGGTATAGAGTTTCCTATGTAATCAGGGGGTTGGACTGGAAGACTTCCAAAGTCCCTTTACTACATAAGTCTGGAGTATCTACCATCAGAAGAATGAGATGGATGAATTGTTGCAATTTAGTAAGGAGTATTTCTGTCCAATCCCACCTCCTCTCATACACAACATTTATGGGACACTTAAATATTGATACTCTCTGTTAGGCTAGCAGTTATGCAGCTCAGAATCTAAATTAATCCGATCTGGATGGTTCAGAACAAGATATTGAGATGGAGCAGAAACAATTTGGAAAAGAGATGGAAGAACATACTCAGTTGGATTCCCCTGGGCTTTTTTTAAGCCCTACTCTGGAGGAAATGTCGAAGACTGCTATAGGGGGATCTGTTGGAATGCCAATACGTAAATCAGATGAGCAATGTGAAGCCAGGTCTAGTACCAGACAAATCCAGAAACCGCAGAAGCAGAGGAGGTCTCAATCTCGGCGAGTTAAGAAAGACAAAAGGATTAAAGGACGAAGCAATTAATCAATCTAGATAAAAATATACAGATCTCTGCAATGCTGGTCCTCTTGGATGTGGAAACTTTTTCAGGGTTGAAAACTGGAACCGGAGCATTTGCAGTGGATCTGGTTGTTACCCTATCACGATCTTGGAACTTTATAATCCTGATGAAAAGTCACTCGGGGGTTACCTATGTAAAGGGTTTTTTTTCTTGTTATTTATGGGGGCAGCTGCTTAAACTGGTATTACAAACAGCTATGGATGGAATGGAAGGAGACCTGAAGAGTTGGACTTATGAACATTGACGCGGAAAGGATTAATATTATGTTAGTGTTCTGGGAAAAAACTTGGGCCGAACTTTGAAATTTTCTTGCAATTTGCTGTATCCTTCTTGTGATAGGATCTGAAATTTTCCTATACCGTTTCTGTTTCCTTTGTGAAGAGAGAAGTAACTTTGCTTTTTTCAAATATTAGAGTAATCTTTACATTTTTTTTTGTGTTGTTAAGTGGGCAATTAAGCAAATGGAGAGGGGAAAAATAGTAAACCTTTTGAATCAGGAAGGATGTAAACTTGAGCTAGGATATATGGTTTAAGTTTTATAAGTGTTAGGTTATATGACATGGTATTGAGATCTTAAGAATTATTTTCTATGTATTTTAATGTTTAACTAAAAGGGGGTGTTTATGTTGAGCTTGTTATAAGGTTTCTAATGGATTGGTTATATACAGAATAAATATCAGATTAGGAAGTATTATGTAGTTTTTAGGTAAGAATGCTTTGATTGATAGGTGAATAGAGTAAATAATATTTGGGATGCTTGGAATTATTAGAGTGGTGTATAGCGGAAGTCAGGGGGGTGGGTTTGAATGGGAGGTGGGGGAGGGTTAGGGTGGAGGGCGGGGTAATATATATGTATGATTAATCTAGAGAGGGGAATAATGGGATATGCCTTTTTTTTTTTTTAGAAATTTATATTATGTTTTTTATATCTTTAATTAACTTAGAAGATGGTGTTAATGGGATATTAATATACTAAGAGAAACTTATATTGTGTCTGCTGGGAGGCGAGGGGGTATAATATCTGAATGAGAAACTTATTTTAAGATGGGGTGAGGGGGGGTATAGTATTTGTATGTGATTTATATTACATGTCGGGGGGGGTGGTAAAAAGGGGGAAAATCTGTGTGAATAAAACTTTTTCAATAAAAAAAAAAGAATCTAAATTAATCCCAAAGAGACTCTGAAGACGAGGCTACTGAAATTAAGCTAAAACAGGGGTCCTTAATCTTTTGCCTCAAACAGCAAGGCAGAGAGAGAAAAGGCAGGCACACTAATTATTTTTTCTTTTTTATAGTTTACACATAGTTCATACATAGCTCATCATTGTTTTACAAACATCATTTCTTATCCACTGTTTTATGCAAAGCTCATGATTTTCCCAGGGTTTAGGAGCAATAGGCCTCACAAAGAAAAAGGGATACACATTTTCTGGCATTTACGCTGGAATTTGTTAGGGCTGTTATCTCACATTAGGTAGTTACAGCAGTCAGAATACACATGTTAAAGTTACAGCAAGGCTATTTAGGATCGTTAAGCTTGGCATTCAGCCTGCAGGCTTTATCTCAGCATTTTAGGTTACAATGGATCTCAGCTCAAAAGAATATCAAAAGTGAGTCAGTTACACTCTGTGCATGCTCTAATCCTTTTACTCTCAATTCTTTAGCAATTGTTTTGTAAAACTCTTATATGTATGTATTTCAACTCCCCTTTTATTTTATTTCTACATAATTTGACCAGATGGATCATCCAGATGTCATGCCCCAACATATAAATTTTATATATGTTGTTGCTCTCTATCCCCATCTAGTGTCTGGAGAGACAATACCAATTACATTGTTTGAGGCTGATCCAACCCATTTTACCCATCAGCCTACACTCTCAAACAAGTGCATGCTGGGAATCCATTTGGAGAAGCACAAAGAAGAATCCATCTTAATCTGTGGCACATGGTCATCCAAGGACAAACACATCCACACATAGAGCTGCATTGGTGGGATTTAAAATATTTGTATGTATTAACTGTTATGTTCAGCAGAAACTCAATACTACTTATCTTGTGTTTGGTTTTAATTGTATGTATTCTTATCTTCCCCAGTTTCACGATATCCTGTTCTTTCTAAAAAGTGTTTTATTGGTCTGTTTTATTGGAGGATAGGTGGGTTTAGTTTCAGGTCGAGCTACACACAGACTAATGTATGGTAAGGACAGAATACCAAAGTATCCATGTCGTGCAATTACACAGGATGGAGTACCCTATCTTCCACTGGCCCTTTGATTATTTCACTTCATATTGTTGTCTCAGATCATGTACAGGGGCAGTTTGAAACAATTTCTATGCTTGGCCTGTTGGAATATGTTGAGAGTGGAAATTCCTCTAAGTCACATTTATACATTTCTTCTGGTTGTAAGATGCTCTTTTGTATTCAAGCCTGGCCTCAGAACGATAATGTAGCACTTGGGGATGAAGACACAGCCCAGCAGGCCAGCACTGGAGGCCAAGATGGAGAAGACCTGCACAGCCACCATGTATTTCCCCTTGGTGCTCAAGTAAGTGGGCAGGAAGGAGACCCAGACATTGCAGAAGACCAGCATACTGAAGGTGATCAGCTTGGCTTCATTGAAGGCTCCAGGGAGATTCCTGGCCAAGAAAGCCATTGTGAAGCAGATGGCAGCCAGAAAGCCCATGTAGCTGAGTGTGATGTAGAACATGAAAATAGAGCCTTCATTGCATTGCAGGATGATCTCTCCAGGCTGGGAGTGAAAGTCTGAGTCACGGAATGGGGGAGAAATTCCCAACCAGATGGAGCAGATCACAATTTGGACACTAGAACAAGAAAGGATGATGGAGTTGGCCAAGCTCTTCCCCAACCATCTCTTCACTCGGTTTCCTGGTTTTGTGGCTAGGAAAGCCAGCACCACTGTGATGGTTTTGGCCAAGAGAGAAGACACAGCAACTGAGAAGATAATGCTGAAAACCATTTGCCGGAGAAGACAGGTGGCTTTCCTTGGTTGGCCAATGAAGAGAAAAGGAGACAAGAAGCAAAGCAGGAGGGAGACCAGGAGGACGTAAGAGAGATCTCGGTTGTTAGCTTTCACAATGGGAGTTTCCTGATGTTTAAGGAATATGATTAGAACAAGGGCTGTGGTTAGGAACAAGAATAGGGCAAAAGACACAAGAATGATTCCCAGATGTTCTTCATAAGAAAGGAAAGATATAACTTTGTGGATACATTGGGTTTTGTCCTCATTTGGATATTGTTCATCTGTGCATTTGGTGCATTTTTCTGTATCTGTAAGATTTAAAAAATATTCTGTACTTTTATAGTTCAAGAAATAACTTCTTAGGACAACATCTGTTACCAGCAACATTTTCTGAAAAGCATTGCTTAAAATCTCTGTAGAAAGAAGGTAAGAAGAATAACATTTTCTATTTTAAAAAAAGATACATTTTAATAGTTTATGACATTGGAAGAAGTCCTGGAACCTGTATGATTTCTTGTGTAATTTGTAGGCAATAAATCAGTTAGTTTTTAAGACACTTTTTCTGGATCCTGCCAGATGGCACTTCTTAGTATACTTGATTCTGGATTCCTATCTTTTGAAACTGAATGAGCTATTAAAAAAGTCATTTCTGCAAATAATCAGGAATCCCAACTAAAAAGCCAAAAATATTTCAACCTCCTATCTCTTCCTTGGCCCTCCCTCAAGGTGTTTCTGCTATTCCTCTCTCTAAGTAAGAAATTGGGCACTTTGAAGATAATAGCAATAGTGCTTAGACTTATAAATCATTTTATGTGCTTTACACCCCTCTCTAAGCAGTTTAGAGTCTGCTTATCATCCTCAAAAATCTGGGTCCTCATTTTACCAATCTCGGAAGGATGGGAAGCTAATTCAACCCTGAGCCTGTGAGAATTGAACTAACAAACTGCTAGCAAAAACAAAAAAAAAACAATTGAGCTTCAATCTGTCTTTCAACTTGCACTTTCATGATAGTGTTTCAGATGAATCCACTTCCACAAGGCCTGCCCGTCTCCTTGGTGTCCCCCACCTTCATGAATGGAGATGGTCCCCTCAGGGCAAGGAATGCAGTCATAGCAGCAAGCAGGCTCTCCTTCTCGCTTCCGCTTGACAAACCCAGGATGACAACTTTCCCCACATTGGGACTGAGGCAGAGACTAAGCAGAAAAAGAAGAAACGGTGAAGAAAATATATTGGGATGAAGGATGCATGAAAAATGGATGTATACATTACCATTAGCCCAATAGTTCCTCAGCTTCACTTAGATAAATATGAAGTCATTAACTAATTCCAAACAGATTTAGGAGAGATAAATACTGGTGGATTGTTTGTTTAAAATAATACAATAGCAGAGTTGGAAGGGACCTTGTAGGTCTTCTAGTCCAACCCCCTGCGTGGGCAGGAACCTTATACCATTTCAGACAAATGGCTATCTAACATCTTTTTAAAGATTTCCAGGGTTGGGGCATTCACAACTTCTGGAGGCAAGCTATTCCACTGGTTAATTGTTCTAACTGTCAGGAAATTTCTCCTTAGTTCTAAGTTGCTTCTCTCCTTGATTAGTTTCCACCCATTGCTTCTTGTCCTGCCCCCAGGTGCCTTGGAGAATAGTTTGACTCCCTCTTCTTTGTGGCACCCTCTGAGATATCGGAACACTACTATCATGTCTCCCCTGGTTCTTCTCTTCATCAAACTAGACATACCCAGCTCCTGCAGCCATTCTTCATATGTTTTAGTCTCCAGTCCCCTAATCATCTTGGTTGCTCTTCTCTGCACTCTTTCCAGAGTCTCCACGTCTTTTCTACATCGTGGCGACCAAAACTGTATGCAGTATTCCAAGTGTGGCCTTACTAAGGCACTATACAGTGGCATTAACACAGTGGTTTAATCACTCCCCTTTGCTTCTGGCCTCTAACATTGAAATGAACTATTTTTCACTTAAGAAAGACTGGAGGGATGGAATTGAAATGAGTTCAGCCTTAAGTGACAACCAGTTTGGTTCCTCCCCCTAACCTCATTAACATGCATTTCTTCATTCTTCACTTAATATGATTTTAGTACAATGATCTTGCATTAAATTTTGGAAAAGAAATTATTGTGAAAGATTTGTTATATTTTTATTATATTAGATTTACTAAATAAAATAATACTGTAATGAAGAAAGAAATTTCAGACCAGTGGGATCTGGATAGGCTTCTGGAGTATATAAAACATTGCAAGACTGCTTCCCTTTGAAAGTAATCCAAATCCATCCCCCAATTAAGTAGAAAGTGGGAGAAATCCTTAAAACTTAGGGCTTGATTTATTTTTAGTTTACTTCCATCAATTCATATGGTTCTCAATTAATACTAGATCTGACTGCCTAGTTGATAGAACTGGGGTGAGATGAGATGCAGGAGAGGTCATGAGAATTTGTCTCTCAAAAATGGATCTTTTCATCTTCAAGAAACGGGACAAGAGTAGGAGACTTGTGTCCAGCTCTGCATCTGGGTCTTTTTCTACTGAAGAATTACAGTTAGGGGACACCAACTAGATCCGTGGTCTAAAGAATAATCACCCAGCATCAATGGGGGGGTTTCTACCAATTCGGGCAAACTGGTAAGTCCGAAGATCAAGTGAGAGCAAACTGGTTCGCTCCGACCTTCAGGTGGGCCTGCTTGCCCACTCCCAGTTTAAACTCACCCATATTTCCTTGTATTTTAGCCCAGTTGATTGGTGAGGCAGAGTGCCTCAGCTGTTTTCCTTTGAACTGTGCATGCACGCTCAGTGTGTGTCATGCATGTCAGGTGTATGCGCTCAGCAAACCAGTTGTTAAAAGGGTAGGATCCCACTCCTGCCCAGCATCCACTATTGGACATGACAGAATCAGTTTTAAAGGATTTTCCTTATCATGGCATCTGAAGGACACTTTTGTGAATAGCATTGAAGTCTTCACAAGCAATCTTAACAAAAGGTTTTCCCTTCTGTACATTCAACTCCCAGTAAGGGTCATCCGCCATGGCAACTAGAGTTATCCCACTTGAAAGGGGTCATAATATTTACAAGAAAAAGAAAACACAGCAATATTTGACCCACCTTGTTGAGCAGATTTAGCCATGAAAGAGCAATTTCGTTAATAATGATACTCTGTCTTTCAATACGCCCCAGTTTTCTTTTTGTCCAATCCCCCTCAGGAGAAATCACGTAGAACTCAATGTCCATATCTGCAGCTATTTCTCCATTATGATCCACGTAAAGATTCCAGTGGGAAAGATTGTAGAACTCATTCTTCTCCAGAAAGGGATGGAACTAGAATGGAAATGTCCAGGAGTTTTAAATGCAGAAACCTTCATCTCCACCTGGTATTTTCATGTATGAATTTTTCTTCCACAGTTTTTTTTAAATGTGCCAACATGCTTAATTAGGACAATTATTACCACTGTTGTGAATGGGAAAGGTTCAGCAAAATTTGTCAATCATATACTGAAAATGTATGTATTGAGAAAATGTAATAAACCTAAGTGCTTGCTATTGTTATAGTACAGCAGGTATCAAATAAATTGAACAAAAAAAGAGAAATTATTCATAAACCTTTTGAAAATCAAGGCTGATTGCCTAAAAGCATGGATTTTTTTTCAAGATGAAAGTTCCCAAGATAATCTGCTCCCAGGTAAATCGAACAGGAAATATGACCACAGGAGCTAATGCTACTTTATTGGAGTGCTATTAACAGAATCTTTCAAGTCATGTTGATCTACAGAAGCTGAAGATCAGAAGTCTGGAAGTGCCTTTTCTAATAGGGGTCGCAACTGGATAAGGGAAGGATAGGCCACTCTTCCAAAAGCTGAAAGATTTTACCCAGAAGCTTAAGATTTGTTCATGGTTAAATGAGAGTCTGGAACATGATAGAATGAAGTCAGTGAAGATATTCTGGCTGAATTGGTATGATAGGGTGATATGATTCCCCTCTTTCTCTAATCATGGATTCCTTCTCCATAGGAACTGAATTTTTTGGATCCT
Source organism: Rhabdophis nuchalis (assembly GCA_039707465.1). NCBI lineage: Eukaryota > Metazoa > Chordata > Lepidosauria > Squamata > Natricidae > Rhabdophis > Rhabdophis nuchalis. Next base: position 9,878,064 of record CM077646.1, read on the forward strand.
TGTTGGGACCTCATACCTGCCATGGCTGCAGCCTCGGAGCCTCCAGTGTCTCTTGGGCCTCCTTCTTTCTCCTCCAGGACCTGGATGAATATGCAGCCTTTAAGACATGGGCCAGAGTCATAAAGATGCTGTAAACAGAGTCACTATTTTCAACAAATATCCCATCCAATTCATCTGTCTCCACTGGAGTTTTTTGGGTGCATCTTTTCCGGCCTTTGACAGAAAAAACATGCTTTGAAAATGAACACTGAAAATTCTTCTTTTCATACTGGGAGTCTACAATGGAAAAGGGTTCAAAAGCACCATGTTCTGATGTTATTTTTTGTATAAATTCAAAGCTCCAAATACTATGGATGTATTTGTGATATTCATGATACCCAATAATGTAGTTTCCCAAAGCCGTGGTGATCCAGACTTTCTCTCTAATGGGTCCTGACAAAATGTCAATTGTTAGATGAAAAACAAGAAACGTGTCTAAAATAATAATATTTTCTGTGAAGTGAACAAAGACATTGACTTGTTTCCACTGAGAAAAGCTGGAATCCCTGAAGGGTGCTAGAGGTGCAGTCATTGAGAATTGTTGTGATATAACTACACAAATTCCATTCCTGACCAGCAAAGGAGGAAAAATCCTGAGGAAATTCTCTCCCTCCTCTGTGTCTGCAGCAAGGAGGCCAATCAGGGTCCATCTGAAGTGCAGGAGCACTCGGACAATTGCTGAATACTGAAACCCTTCTTTGAGGAGCATCCGGTGGAAAAAAGGGAATTTACTTTTATCACTCAGAATCTCTGAAACAACTCTGTTACTGATCTGGAAAAGCAATGAAGAAGGCTGTGTTTTATTTGTAGTCAGATCAACTCCAAAATATGAGTTTTTAACAAATCCAACTTTGTTTTGATAAACATCTTAGACTAGATTGTTGATTAGCCATTGTTTAAAATATTAAACAGAATATTAAGAAGACTTTATATATAAATTGATGATAGTTGACATTTTGGCTAATATACTTGTAACATTTTTAAATCAATGATTAATTAATGGTGTTAATTGATTTATTCATTATATATTTTATCAACAGTAGATAAGATTGGAATTAACTGAATAACAGAATTAGAAGTGACTGTGGAGGTCTTCTATACCCTATACTAATTAAATGATTGTTCAATCTCTTCTTAAAAACTTCCAATGTTGGAGCATTCACAACTTCTGGAGCCACGTTGTTCCACTGATTGATTGTTCTGTCAGGAAATTTTTTCGTAGTTCTAAGTTGCTTTTCTCCTCGATTAATTTCCATCTGTTGCTTCTCGTCCTACTCTTGGGTGCTTTGACTCCATCATCTTTGTGGAAAGCCCTGAGATATGGGAACACTGCTATAATATCACCTCCTAAGTCCTTTTCATTAAACTAGACATACCCAGTTCCTACAAATGTTCTTAATATGTTTTAGCCTCCAGTCTTCTAATCATCTTTGTTGCTCTTCTCTTCACTCTTTCTAGAGTCTCCAAATCTTTTCTACATGTTTTTAGAACACGGCAACCAAAACTGGATACAGTGTGGCCTTACCAAGTCATTATAAAGTGTTCACTGATTCTTTCCCTGATTATCTTTTTGAGAATCTTCCCAAGTATGGAGGTCAGGGTGAAAGGTCTATAGTTTTCTGGATTGATGTGTCCCCCCCCCCCCATCCTTTTTTGGAGATGGGAACTATTTGACCTCTTTTCTAATCCTCTGACAGTTCCCCCATGCTCTAGGTTCATTGAAAGATAGTTCTGAGATCACATCTGCCAGTTCCTTCAGAACCTTGGGGTTTAATAAATTTGATTTGGTGATCTGCACTCACCTAGGGCTGATTTACCATTTTCTTGCCTTTTTAAACTTGTATTCCTAAACTGTGCTTTATGGTACTATTTTTGATATCAAATCAAATCAAATTTAATTTGTAGACCGCTCCCTCTCCCCGAAGGGACTCGGGGCGGTGCACAGGAGATTAATAATAATAATTTTTTTTTAAAATAATTTAATAATTTTAATACTTATAAACCGCTCCCTCTCCCCATGGGGACTCGGGGCGGTGCACAGGTAGAATAAAAACAATAAGAAATATACAAACAGTTCTAAAACCAAATTAAACTTAACCTGTGCTAAAATTCCCATAAAACTAACTATACTAAAAGTTACCCAATAAAAACCCCAAGACAAGGGAGACTATCCCAGGCCGGCCAGACAGAAAAACTGAGTTTTTAATTTAAGACGGAAGGAGCGGAGGTCCGTGGTCGTTCTAATATCGGGGGGAAGGTCGTTCCAGAGGGCCGGGCCCGCCACAGAGAGAGCCCTTCCCCTGGGCGTCGCCCGCTGACAAAGTCTAGTGGACGGCACCCGGAGAAGTCCCTCTCTGTGGGAGCGAATCGGCCGTGAGGATGTATGAGGCAGGATCCGATCCCGCAGATAGCTAGGTCCCGAGCCATGGAGCGCTTTGAAGATGATGATTAACACCTTGAAGCGCACCCGGAAGACGACAGGTAGCCAGTGCAGCTCGCGCAAGAGCGGTGTTACGTGGGTAGACCTTGCGGTCCCCATAATTGCTCGCGCGGCTGCATTCTGGACTAGCTGAAGTCTCCGGGTGCACCTCAAGGGAAGCCCCATGTAGAGAGAGTTACAATAGTCCAGTCGGGATGTCACGAGCGCATGAGTGACTGTGTGAAGGGCGTCCCAATCCAATAGGGGGCGCAATTGGTGAACCAGGCGAACCTGGTAAAACGCCCTCCTGGCCACGGCTGTCACTTGATCTTCCATGGACAGCCGGGCATCCAGGAGGACACCCAAATTGCGCGCCCCATCCACAGGGGCAAGATGTTCGCCCCCTATGGCCAGCGATGGGGTAAGCTGGTTGAATTGGGCAGCCGGAAACCACAGCCACTCGGTCTTGGTCGGGTTGAGCCTGAGTCCGTTACTTCCCATCCAGATCCGTACAGCTTCCAGGCACTGGCACATCACCGCTACGGCATCGTTGGGGTGGTTTCGGGTAGATCTATACAACTGAGTATCATCAGCGTATAGATGGTACTCTACCCCAAAACCACGGATGATCTCACCCAGCGGCTTCATGTATGTGTTAAACAGGAGGGGCGAGAGGACCGACCCCTGAGGCACCCCACATGTGAGGGGTCTCGCGGTCGACCTCTGCCCCCCTGCCAACACAAATTGCGATCGGCCAGAGAGGTAGGAGGAGAACCACCGCAAAACGGTGCCTCCCACCCCCAACCCCCCCAGCCGATGCAATAGGATACCATGGTCGATGGTATCGAAAGCCGCCGAGAGGTCTAATAGGACCAGGATGGAGGAACAACCCCCATCTCTGGCCCTCCAGAGATCATCAACCAACGCAACCAATGCCGTCTCGGTACTATGCCCGGGCCGAAAGCCGGACTGGCGCGGATCTAGATAATCAACTTCCTCCAGGTGACGGGGAAACTGTTGTGCCACCACACTCTCAACAACCTTCGCCAAAAAGGGAAGGTTGGAGACTGGACGGTAGTTGTTCAAAAAAGCTGGATCCAAAGAGGGCTTCTTAAGGAGGGGCCTCACCATCGCTTCTTTTAGGGAAGCAGGCAAGGAACCCTCACTTAAGGATGCGTTGACAACCTCTTGGAGCCAGCCTCGTGTCACCTCCCAGGATGCCAGTACAAGCCAGGAGGGACACGGGTCCAATAAACATGTGGTGGCTCGCAGTCGCCCACGTAACCTGTCCATATCCTCGGAAGTAACGGAGTCAAACTCCTCCCAAACAAGATCTGTCTCGTGGCATCCCACTGGGCCATGAATGGGGGCTAGCTCGTTCTGTATCTGAGCGATTTTCTCCTGCAGAAAAATCACAAATTCCTCTGCTCTACCCTGTAACGGGGCTTCCCGCACCCTCTGTTGAAAGAGGGAGCGGGTCACCCTAAACAGGGCGGCAGGGCGGTTTTCTGCGGATGCTTTGAGAGTGGCACAATGATGATGTTTGGCCACTCTCAGCGCCACAATGTAAGTCCGTAAATGGGCTCTTACCTGTGTCCGGTCAGATTCAGATCGAGTAGACCTCCATCTTCTCTCTAGGCATCTCTTGTGGCGTTTCATCACCCTTAGCTCCTCGGTAAACCAAGGAGCCAGGGTGGCTCGCCGCCGCAAGAGAGGCCGCAAGGGCGCGACCCGATCCAAGGCTCCCGTGGCCACAGTGTTCCATGCGGCCACGAGGTCCTCCATCGTGGCCGCATGGAACACTCCATTAAAAAATGTACAATCATAAAACATTATAAATATATAAAATCAAATTAAACAACAATATCCCTGCACTAAAAATTTTAAATCCTTAAAAACTAAAACCCCTTAAAAACCCAATTAAAACAATTTGAATATTCAGACAAGAGACTGGAAAGGTAGATTAGGCCAGGCCAGCCTGCTGGAAGAAATGAGTCTTAAGCTTTTGGCGGAATGAGCGGAGGTCCGAGGTTGTTCTGAGCTCGGGGGGTAGGTCTTTCCATAGGGTTGGGCCCGCGACAGAGAAGGCCCTTCCCCTGGGCGTCGCCCACTGGTATTGCCTAGTGGACGGCACCCGGAGAAGTCCCTCTCTGTGGGAGCGAATCGGTCGAAGGGATGTAAGGGGCAGGATGCGATCTCGCAGATAGCTAGGTCCCATGCCATGGAGCGCTTTGAAGATGGTAATCAACACCTTTAAGCGCACCCGGAAGACCACAGGCAGCCAGTGCAGCTCGCGCAGGAGCGGTATTACGTGGGAATGATTAGGGGCTCCCAGAATTGCCCGCGCGACCGCATTCTGGACTAGCTGCAGTGTTCGGGTGCACCTCAAGGGAAGCCCCATGTAGAGAGCATTACAGTAGTCTAGTCATGAGTGACAGTGCAAAGGGCATCCCGGTCCAATAGTGGACACAACTGGCGTACCAGGCGAACCTGGTAGAACGCCCCCCTGGCCACGGCCGTCACTTGATCTTCCATAGACAGCCGGGTATCCAGGAGGATGCCCAAATTGCGTGCCCCATCCAAGGGGCTAGATGTTCACCCCTATGGCTAATGATGGAATAAACTGGTTGTACCGGGATGCCGGAAGCCATAGCCACTCGGTCTTGGACGGGTTGAGTCTGAGTCTGTTCCTTCCCATCCAGACTCGTACGGCTTCCAGGCACAGGGACATCACTTCAACGGCATCATTGGGGTGGTTCGGGGTAGATATATACAGCTGCGTATCGTCAGCATAGAGATGGTACTCTACCCCAAAACCACGGATGATCTCACCCAGGGGCTTCATATATGTGTTAAACAGGAGTGGTGAGAGGACCGACCCCTGAGGCACGCCACAAGTGAAGAGGCCTCGAGGTCGACCACTGCCCTCCTGCCAACACAAATTGCGATCAACCGGAGAGGTAGGAGCAGAACCACCGTAAAATGGTGCCTCTCACCCCCAGCCCCTCCAGTCGATGCAATAGGATACCATGGTCAATGGTATCAAAAGCCACCGAGAGGTCTAATAGGACCAAGATGGAGGAACAACCCCCTCTGGCCCTCCAGAGATCATCTACCAACGCGACCAATGCCGTCTCAGTGCTGTGTCCGAGCCGAAAGCCGGACTGGCGTGGGTCCAGATAATCAATCTCCTCCAGGTGATGGGGAAACTGTTGTGCCGCCACACTCTCTTCAACCTTCACCAAAAAGTGAACGTTGGAGACCGGACGGTAATTTACTAACAATGCTGGGTCCAGGGAAGGCTTCTTGAAGAGAGGTCTCACCACCGCCTCTTTCAAGACAGTAGGCAAGGTCCCCTCACTCAAGGAAACATTCACAATATCCTGGAGCCAGCCTCCCAGGATGCCAGTACAAGCCAGGAGGGACACGGGTCCAATAAACATGTGGTGGCTCTCAGTCGCCCAGGTAACCTGTCCATATCTTCGGAAGCAACAGAGTCAAACTCCTCCCACAAAACTGTCTCAAGACCTGCCTCAGACCTTCCCTCCAGACTACTTTCGGTGGAGGCCAACTCACTTCGAATCTGAGCGATTTTATCCTGCAGATATTCCCCAAATTCCTCTGCTCTGCCCTGCAGAGGGGCTTCCTGTGGCCTCTGTTGAAGGAGGGAGCGGGTCACCCCAAACAGGGTGTCAGGGCAGTTATCTGCAGATGCGATAAGAATGGCGCCGGAAGAGAGGTCGTAAGGGCGGGACCCGATCCAAGGCCCCAGTGCTCCATGCTGCCACCAGGTCCTCAGTCGGGGCGCAGGTCAGGGTCAAAGGTAATGGCCCAAGCTCCATCTGGAACCTCTCAGGGTCCATCAGGCACCTGGGGCGGAACCGCCTAGGGATCTCTGGTTCCGTCTCCCTGCGGTGGGGTGTAGCATTTGGAAAGTCGAGCCGGAGATTGGATTGGTTGCCGTGTTGTAAAAACATGTAGAAAAGACTTGGAGATTCTAGAAAGAGTGAAGAGAAGAGCAACAAAGATGATTAGAAGACTGGAGGCTAAAACATATTAAGAACATTTGTAGGAACTGGGTATGTCTAGTTTAATGATGGAGGACACACGCTGGATCTTGTTTTTGTCTCTGGCCAGTGGAGAAGTGATCTCGGAACCGGGGATTTAGTCATCTCTCCCTTGTCATGGACAGATCACTCCCTCCTTCGGCTGGACTTTCCAATCATCACACCCCACCGTGGGGAGGCGGAACCGGAAACACCTAGATGGTTCCACCCCAGGCACCTGATGGATCCTGAAAGGTTCCAGATGGAGCTTGGGCCAGCACCTGTAGCCTTGACCCACGACACGACTGAGGACCTAGTTGTCGCATGGTATAATGCAGTAACGGGGGCCTTGGACTGGGTCGCACCTTTGCGGCCTCTCACGCGGCGGCGTCTCACCCAGGCTCCTTGGTTTTCCGAGGAGCTGAGGGAGATGAAACGCCGCAAGAGACGCCTAGAGAGTAGGTGGAGATCTTCTCGGTCCGAATCTGACTGAACACTAGTAAGAGCCCACTTGAGGACTTACTTAGTGGCGATGAGGGTGGCCAGACGCGAGTATTGTGCCACCCTCATCGCGTCCGCAGATAATCGCCTGGCGGCCCTGTTTGGGGTTTCCCACTCCCTCCTCCAACAGAGGCCGCGGGAGGCCCCATTGCAGGGCCAAGCTGAGGAATTTGGAGAATATCTGCTGGACAAAATCGCTCAGATTCGAAGTGAGTTGGCCTCCACCGAAAGTAGTCTGGAGGGAAGGTCTGAGGCAGGTCTTGAGACAGTTTTGTGGGAGGAGTTTGACTCTGTTGCTTCCGAAGATATGGACAGGTTACCTGGGCGACTGAGAGCCACCACATGTTTATTGGACCCGTGTCCCTCCTGGCTTGTACTGGCATCCTGGGAGGCTGGCTCCAGGATATTGTGAATGTTTCCTTGAGTGAGGGGACCTTGCCTACTGTCTTGAAAGAGGCGGTGGTGAGACCTCTCTTCAAGAAGCCTTCCCTGGTGACGCCCAGGGGAAGAGCCTTCTCTGTGTGGGCCCAACCCTCTGGAACGACCTTGTGACTTCTCGGCTGGATTACTGTAATGCTCTCTACATGGGGCTCCCCTTGAAGTGCACCCGAACGCTACAGCTAGTCCAGAACGCAGTCCAGAACGCAGCTGCGCGGGTGATTATGGGTGCCCCAAGGCATGCCCACATAACACCTCTCCTGCGCGAGCTGCACTGGCTGCCTGTGGCCTTTCGAGTGCGCTTCAAGGTGTTGACGACCATCTTCAAATCGCTCCATGGCAAGGGGCCTAGCTATATACGAGACCGCTTTCTGCCCCATACATCCCTTCGTCCGATCCGCTCCCACAGAGAGGGCCTTCTCAGGGTGCCGTCGGCCGGGCAATGCCGGTTGGCGACACCCAGTGGAAGGGCCTTCTCTGTGGCGGGCCCGGCCCTCTGGAACGACCTACCCCCCGACCTTCGTATCATCTCGGACCTCCGCCTCTTCCGTCAACGCTTGAAGACGTACTTATTCCAACAAGCCAGCCTAGCGTAGCCCCCCGTTTCTGACTATATTTATAAATTTTAAATTTTTAGGGTTTTAAAAGGGTTTTAGCACGGGTTTTAGGTTAATTTAATATGCTTTTAAGAGTTTGTATTGTTTTTGTAATGGTTTTTAATGATGCCTGTGCGCCGCCCTGGGTCCTAACAAGGAGAAGGGCAGAGTATAAACTTGATAAAATTAAAAATAAAAAATTTGATAAAATAAATAACCATCCGGTCTCCAACCTTCACTTTCTAGCGAAGGTTGTAGAGAGTGTGGTGGCACAGCAGTTTCCTCGCCACTTGGAGGAAATGGATTATCTACACCCGCGCCAGTTTGGCTTCCAACCCGGTCATAGCACCGAAACGCCATTGGTCGCGTTGGTGGATGATCTCTGGAGGGTGCAGAATAGAGGTTGCTCCTTTATCCTCGTCCTGTTAGACCTCTCAGTGGCTTTTGATGCCATTGACCATGGTACCCTATTGCGCCGACTGGGGGGGTTAGGGGTGGGAGGCACCGTTTTACGGTGGTTCTCCTCCTACCTCTCTGGTCAGTGGCAATTCGTGTTGACAGGAGGGCAGAGGTCAACTTCTAGGCCCCTCACTTGTGGGGTGCTGCAGGGGTCGGTCCTCTCGCCACTCCTGTTCAACACGTATATGAAGCCGCTGGGTGAGGTCATCCGTGGTTTTGGGGTAGAGTACCACCTGTACGCAGATGACACTCAGTTATACATCTCTACCCCAAACCACCCCAACGATGCCGTTGAGGTGATGTCCCGGTGTTTGGAGGCCATACGGATCTGGATGGGCAGCAACAAACTCAAACTCAACCCGTCCAAGACCGAGTGGCTGTGGTTTCCAGCCTCCCAGTTCAGCCAGATGACTCCATCTCTGACCATGGGGGGCGAAGTACTGGCCCCTGTGGAGAGGGCACGCAATTTAGGAGTCCTCCTGGATTCCCAGCTGTCCCTGGAGGACCAGGTGACAGCCGTGGCCAGCGGGGCGTTTTACCAGGTTCGCCTGGTCCACCAATTGCGCCCCTTACTTGACCGGGAGGCCCTTCGCACAGTCACTCAAGCACTCGTGACTTCCCGTCTGGACTATTGTAACGTTCTCTACATGCGGCTCCCCTTGAAATGCACTCGGAGGTTGCAGTTGGTAAAGAATGCAGCCGTGCGGGTGATTATGGGTGCCTCAAGGCATTCCCACATAACACCGCTCCTGCGCGAGCTGCACTGGCTGCCTGTGACCTTCCGGGTGCGTTACAAGGTTTTGATGACCATCTTCAAGGTGCTCCATGGCACGGGGCCTAGTTTCCTTCGAGACCGTCTGCTGCCCCATACGCCCCTATGACCAATCCGCTCCCACAGAGTGGGTCTGCTCCGGGTGCCGTCAAACGGGCAATGCCGGTTGGTGACGCCCAGGGGAAGAGCCTTCTCTGTGTGGGCCCAACCCTCTGGAACGACCTACCTCCCGAACTCCATGTCATCTCGGACCTCCGCCTGTTCCGCCAGCATTTAAAGACGCACTTCTTCCAGCAAGCCAGCCTGGCATGATTTTACTCAACACTGCACTGCTTTTAGTTATCAAAGTTTTAATTCAGGGGTTTTAATTGGTTTTAGCGCAGAGTGGGTTAATTTAATTTAGTTTTAATGAATGTTATTCTTGTATATATGTATCTATATTTTATAATCCCTGTGCGCCGCCCCGAGTCCCTTTGTGGTGAGATGGGTGCGGGTTATAAATGCAAATAAAATAAATAAAATAAAATAAATAAATAATGAAAAGGACTTAGGACTTAGGGGGTGATATTATAGCAGTGTTCCCATATCTCAGGGCTTTCCACAAAGATGATGGAGTCAAAACACCCAAGAGTAGGACGAGAAGCAACAGATGGAAATTAATCGAGGAGAGAAGCAACTTAGAACTAAAAAAAATTTCCTGACAGAACAATCAATCAGTGGAACAACTTGGCTCTAGAAGTTGTGAATGCTCCAACATTGGAAGTTTTTAAGAAGAGTCTGAACAATCATTTAATTGGTATAGGGTATAGATTGGACTGGTTTTTTTCCTTTTGTGTAAAGACAGATGCAAAAAAAACAAGTTGAGCAGTTCTGCATTTTCCCTTCTCACCTTCTTGCCACTTTCTCCTGTTAGTGCACTAATCATTTCCTTGACTTTTGTCTTGCGTTTTACATGTTGAAAGGAGATATTTTTTGCTGTTTTTTAACTTTTGTTGCAGCTTTAGTTCATTTTGAGCCTTAGCTTTCCTCACAGCCGTGGCCAGGAGGGCGTTTTACCAGGTTCGCCTGGTTCGCCAATTGCGCCCCCTATTGGATCGGGACGCCCTTCGCACAGTCACTCACGCGCTCGTGACATCCCGACTGGACTATTGTAACTCTCTCTACATGGGGCTCCCCTTGAGGTGCACCCGGAGACTTCAGCTAGTCCAGAACGCAGCCGCGCGAGCAATTATGGGTACCACAAGGTATACCCATGTAACACCGCTCTTGCGCGAGCTGCACTGGCTGCCTGTTGTCTTCCGGGTGCACTTCAAGGTATTAATTATCATCTTTAAAGCGCTCCATGACTCGGGACCTAGCTATCTGCGGGATCGGATCCTGCCTCATACATCCTCACGGCCGATTCGCTCCCACAGAGAGGGACTTCTCCGGGTGCCGTCCACTAGACTCTGTCAGCGGGCGACACCCAGGGGAAGGGCTCTCTCTGTGGCGGGCCCAGCCCTCTGGAACGACCTCCCCCCCGACATTAGGACCACCACGGACCTCCGCTCCTTCCGTCTTAAACTAAAAACACACTTCTTCTGCCTTGCCGGCCTGGGATAGTTATTCCTCTGTTTTTGGGTTTATTGGGGAATTTTTAGTTTAGTTAGTTTTAACGGGTATTTTAGCACAGGTACTGTTTAATCTATTTTTAATATGAAATGTATATAGTCATTGTTTTTATTCTTCCTGTGCACCGCCCCGAGTCCCCATGGGGAGAGGGTGTGGTCTATAAGTATTAAATTATTATTATTATTATTATTATTATTATTATTATTATTATTATTATTATTATTATTATTATTATTATTATTATTATTATTATTATTATTACTTCATCTTTCCATACTCGGGCTATTTTCTGATATTCTGCCTTAGATATGAGTCCCTCTTTCCACTTTTTATACTTGTCTTTTTTGTCCTCCAATTTAACAGAAAGTTCCTTATGCAACCATGCTGTTTTCTTTTGAGAGCTGTTAGCGTTTTCATCGCTCCACCCTATTTGGATTTCTTCAGAGATTTCTGCCTGCTTGTCTTTGGACATTGTGACTATTGGTACATTTTTCCTTTTTCCTTTTTTCCTTTATTGTTCTGTTGTATCTTGGACGTTCTCTGACTAATCTGACTATGCTTTGCTATCATTTATAAGTTTGCCTTAGTTATTTTGTGTAGTATGGATTTTCTTTATTTTTCTCTAGAAGTTTAGTTGATTTTGGTTGGTTGTTATTTTATTTAGTTGGACGTTTATTATTTTATTTCATCTATATTTATGTATTTATTTTTACTGTTTGTCTTATGTGCTGTATTTATAGTATATGTTTAAGATATTGTGGCTAAATGTCTGTTACTCCGGCTCATTATGGCATTCATTGCCACACAATTAGCTGCATTGCATCATTTGCTTCTGCGGCCTTCATTTTCTGCTAAACATGCATTGAAAGCTATTTTACTACTGTTTGGATTGAATTATGCTCTCCACATTCTCTGTTTTTACTGGCTTTTTGTGCTAATATTGTGGTTATGTTGTTTATATTGTATTTTTCCCTCCCCGGGCGCTTGCCACTTTACATTCTCCCCCCCCCCCCAGATTTAAAACCATCTTTTACCATCTTGATGCCATTCTGCCTGCCTCAGAATTGAGTTGATACATCATCATCATCATCATCATCATCATCATCATCATCATCATCATCATCATTATTATTATTATTATTATTATTATTATTATTTTATTAATTTATAGACCGCCCCCTCTCAGGGCGGTGCACAGGAAATTAAAAAACCAATAAATACAACAATATACAAAATACAAAATGTTAAAACCGAATTAAATTACCCCTGTGCTAAAATCACTATTAAAACCCCTAAAACCCTAACAATCTAGGCAGTGCTCCTCCCAGACTTATTTTAATCATATTACCTATTTACTCGGCATCAGACCTACTCGCCCTGCAGGAGTCTCCTCTCTCACAGGTTTGCCCCCCAGTCCTGACAAGAACCCACCTCAATGACGGACTACTGAATCCAGAGAGGTGGAGGAAGCGAAAGCTCAGGGGGTTTCAAAGTAAGTTTTTAGTTAAAGTTTTAAGGGGTTCCAGGGTTTCGAAGTCCAGGCCGACCCATGACCTCGATGGGAGGGGTGTCGGGTCCGACAATGGGGGGGTCTTTAGAGGTCAGTTCAACAGAGAGCCACGTTATCGGGACAGTATTTGGGAGAGGTAGGTATGGCGTGTGCCGGTGACCTTGTCATCCTAGTGGGGTGCGCACCCGCTGCTTACAGGTGGTTGTGCACTCCGGTCTTCAGAGCTTATCTCGCATCCCAGGAGGTTTGGGTGCACAGGGCCTGGGCCCCAGGCTGATGTTATGCAACGCCAGGTCCGTAACCAACAAGGCCCCCCTCATCCATGATTTGGTATTGGAGGGGTGCCCAGACCTGGTGGGCATTATGGAGACATGGTTGGGCCACGAGGGGGGAATTCCTCTCGTTGAAATGTGCCCACCGGGCTACCGATGCGCCAATTGCGCCCCTTACTGGACCGGGCTGCCCTTCGCACAGTCACTCAAGCTCTCATGACATCCCGACTCGACTACTGTAATGCTCTCTACATGGGGCTTCCCTTGAGGTGCACTCGAAAGCTACAGTTAGTCCAGAATGCAGCCGCGCGGGTGATTACGGGAGCCTCTAGATGCTCCCATATAACACCGATCCTGCGCGAGCTGCACTGGCTTCCTTTGGTCTTTCGGGTGCGCTTCAAGGTTTTGACGTCCATCTTTAAAGCGCTCCATGGCTCGGGGCCTAGTTATATGCGAGACCGTCTCCTGCCCCATACATCCCTTCGGCCGATCCGCTCTCACAGAGTCGGCCTTCTCAGGGTGCCGTCAGCCGGGCAATGCCGTCTGGCGACACCCAGGGGAAAGCCTTCTCTGTGGCGGGCCCTGCCCTTTGGAGCGACCTACCCCCTGAATTGCGAACCATCACGGACCTCCGCCTCTTCCGCCAGTGTCTAAAGACACATTTTTTTCAGCAAGCCGGCCTAGCCTAACCCTCCCGTCGAGACTATTTAGATAGTTTTAAATTGGGGATTTTAATTTGATTTTAGCATGGGATTATAATTTAATTTAATATTTTTTTAAATTTTGTATTTATTGTATTGTTTTTGTATACTTTTAAATTCCTGTGCGCCGCCCTGGGTCCTTGCGGAGAAGGGTGGGATATAAATGTAAATAAAACTAAAAACTAAACCGAGCATTTCATCAGCCTTGAGCCCAGGGTCGGGGTGGAGGGATAGCGGTCATTGTGTAGGAGAGCCTAGATCCAAGGGAGACTGCTGTGTCGCAGACAGCCGGCTGTGAATCCCTGTGTGTGAAGTGGGGTCCGGGGAGGCAGTTGGGCTTGCTGATTGTATACTTGGCTCCCCGCTATACTTCAGCAGCCCTGCCCGAGCTTCTCGATGTAATAGCCGAGGTGGCAGTCGAAACCCCCAGGCTTTTAGTCATGGGGGATTTCAATCTGCCATCGGCAGGTGAAACATCGGAGATAGCTCGGGAGTTCATGGCCTCCATGATGGCCATGGACCTGACTCAAATAATTCACGGTCCCACTCACACTGGGGGTCACATGCTGGATTTAGTTTTTGTCTCCGACCAGTGGGCATGTGATCTGGGTATAGGGGACTTAGTCATTACACCCCTGTCATGGACAGATCCCTTTCTCCTTTGGCTAGACTTTCCTACCGCTACACTCCACCGCAGGGAGGCGGAACCAGATATTCCAAGATGGTTCCGCCCCAGGTGCCTGATGGACCCAGAGAGGTTCCAGACGTAGCTTGGGCCAATACCTGTGTCCCTGACCAATGATTCGACTGAGGACCCGGTGGCCGCATGGGATAGTGCGGCCACCGGGGCCCTGGACTGAGTCGTGTCTTTGTGGCCTCTCACCCAGCGCCAACCCACCCTGGCTCCTTGGTTCTCCAAGGAGCTAAGGGTGATGAAGCACCATAAGAGACACCTGGAGAGCATTTGGAGATCCACTCGCGCCGAATCTGACCGGACTCATGTAAGGTCCCATTTGAGGACATACATTGTGACGATGAGAGCGGCGAAACGTAATCACCTCACCGCTGTCATCGCATCCGCAGATAACTGCCCTGCCACCCTGTTTAGAGTGACCCACTCCCTCCTCCACCAGAGGGAGAGGGAAGCTCCTTTACAGGGTCGTGCAGAGGAGTTTGGACTTTATCTGCAGGAGAAAATTGCTCAGATCTGGGACGAACTGGCCTCCAATGAAATTAGTCTAGGTGGGTGGACGGAGGCAGGACTTGAGACCATTTTGTGGGGGGAGTTTGACCTTGTGACTCCAGATGACATGGACAGGTTGCTGGGACGACTGTATGCCACTACATGTTTATTGGACCCGTGTCCCTCCTGGCTTGTAGTGGCCTCCCGGGAGGTGACACGAGGCTGGCTCCAGGAAATAGTGAATGCTTCTCTGAATGAGGGGTCTTTGCCAGCCGCCTTGAAAGAGGCAGTGGTGAGACCCCTCCTCAAGAAGCCTTCCCTGGACCCAGCGGTGTTGAGTAATTATTGTCCGGTCTCCAACCTTCACTTTCTTGTGAAGGTTGTAGAGAGTGTGGTGGCACAGCAGTTCCCCTGGCACCTGGAGGAAACTGTCTTTCTAGACGTGCGCCAGTCCGGCTTCCGGCCTGGGAACAGCACAGAGATGGCATTGGTCGCGTTGGTCAATGATCTCTGGATGGCGCAGGGTAGAGGTTGTTCCTCTATCCTGGTCCTATTAGACCTCTCAGCGGCTTTTGATATCATCGACCATGATATCCTGTGGCGCTGACTGGAGGGGTTGGGGGTGGGAGGCACAGTGTTGCGGTGGTTCTCCTCCTACCTCTCCGGCCAGGTGCAATACGTGTTGGCAGGAGGGCAGAGATCGACACCAAGGCCCCTTATCTGTGGGGTGCCTCAGGGGTCGGTCCTCTCACCTCTCCTGTTCAACACCTATATGAAGCCGCTGGGTGAGATCATCCGTGGTTTTGGGGTAGAGTACCATCAGTACGCTGATGATACTCAGCTATACATCTCTACCCCTAACCACCCCAACAATGCCATTGAATTGATGTCAAAGTGTTTGGAGGCTGTGCGGGTCTGGATGGGGAGGAACAAACTCCCACTCAACTCGTCCAAGACCGAGTGGCTGTGATTTCTGGCATCTCGATATAGCCAGCTTGTTCCATCGCTGACTATAAGGGGTGAGTCATTAGCCCCCGCGGAAAGGGCTCGCAAATTGGGCATCCTCCTGGATTCTTGGCTGTCCTTGGATGACCATGTGACACCCGTGGCCAGGGGGGCTTTTTATCAGATTCGCCTGATACGCCAGTTGCGCCCCTTTCTAGATCGAGATTCCCTTCACACAGTCACTCAAGCCCTCATCACGTCTCGCCTGGATTACTGTAACGCTCTCTACATGGAGCTCCCCTTGAGGTGCACCTGGAGACTCCAGCTAGTACAGAATGCAGCCGCGTGGGGGATTCTGGGAGTATCTCGATACTCCCATGTAACACCGCTCCTGCGTGAGCTGCACTGGCTGCCTGTGGTCTTCCGGGTGCGCTTCAAAGTACTGGTGACCATCTTTAAATCGCTCCATGGCATGGGACCTGGGTATTTGTGAGACCGCCTTCTACCACATACCTCCCTTCGACCTGTCCGCTCGCACAGGGAGGGCCTCCTCAGGGTGCCGTTGGCCGGTCAATGCCGTCTGGCGATCCCCAGGGGTAGGGCCTTCTCTGTGGCGGGCCCGGCTCTCTGGAACGACCTGCCCCCCAATATTCACACTATCACGGACATACACCTCTTCCGCCGGGAGCTCAAGACATATATTTTCCACCTGGCCAGCCTGGTTAAGACTTTAGACGTCGATTTTAGTAATTAATTTCATAGGGTTGTAGTGTCTTAAATTTTTAGCACAGTTCTTAATTTAATTTGGTTTTAGTGGTACGAATGTATTTATTCATGTGTATGTATTATTTGTATTTTTATCTGCTGTGCACCGCCCCGAGTCCTACCCGGAGAGTGGGCGGTATAAAATTCTAATTAAATAAATAAATAAATACATAAATAAATGTTATTTTTCTTCTTCATTGATATTGTGCTATGCCGGGCTTTTATAATCTCTTTTTTCAAAGTTTCTCAAACTTCTTGGGTTGTTTTCTCCTTGAGGATTCTAATCCATGGAACTCTCCGCAAGATCTCTCTAAGTTTATTGAAATTAGCTTTCTTAAAGTCCAAGCCTCTAGTTTGACTTTGTTCTATTGCTTGTGCTTCCATAATGTTGAATTCCAACATTGCATGATTACTCCTCACCCCCAAGGCTCCTGTTGCTTCAAGACCTTTTATCATTTCATTGCTATTAGTGAGAAGTAAGACCAATATGGCTGTGTCCCAACATCTCTTCCCCACTTTTGGGGAGTCAACATTGTCTGCTAGGTTTGGTACGAATCTGTTTCATCTTCCGCTTGTTATGGAGTTTGTCTACAAGTTGGTGTCAGGGTAGTTAAAGTCCCCCATTACTATTGTGATTTGCTTCCTACATACCTTAGTTAGCTGACTAGCAAAAAGTCCATCTATTTCCTGTGTTTGGTTGGGTGGCCTATAGTATACAGCTGTGGAAATGTTATTTCCCCTTCTTTCATACTGACACAAATTCATTCAAGACAGTTTTCATCATTGTTCTGCTCTATTTCTATAAAGATGCAGTTATTTCTTATATATAGTTGAACTTCACTTTTGTCTTTTATTTGGTCTGTTCCTTTTAACCAATGAAAAGAAACTCTATGTTCCATTTGTGGGTCTCATCCCACCAAGTTTCTGCAAGGACAACAATATCATATCTGCCATCATTTACTTGAATTTCTGATTCACCTATTCCTCATACTCTCTGTATAGATATTTCAATGCATTTTAACTGATCCTGGGTTTACTTTTGACATAATCTCTTTTGTGCCTGAGTTCCATTACTTCCTTATCACTTGTTTGATTAGTGCACGATATAGCACACACTATCAAAAGCTTGATATTCCTTGACAGCAAGGTTGAGATTCTTACCCGCACAAACAGTTATGTTATAAGCACTGATTACCCTATTTGCTTTAGATTGCTGGGTATGTGTTCTGTATCAATTTACTATGTCCCCATTGTTCAGTTTGAATGTTTCTCTAGATAATCCATGAATTTAATGCCAAGTAACTCAGTTCTTTTCTTTGATGGATGCGAATCATTCCTTTCACAATTATTTTCATGAATATGGTATTTGTTCAGCATTATCATTTTTCTAAGATACAATACAATACAATAGCAGTTGGAAGGGACCTTGGAGGTCTTCTAGTCCAAACCCCTGTGTATGCAGGAAACCCTATACCATTTAAGACAAACGGCTATCCAACATCTTCTTGAAGACTTGCAGTGTTGGGGCATTCACAACTTCTGGAGGCAATGCGTTCCACTGGTTAATTGTTCTAACTGTCAGGCAATTTCTCTTCAGTTCTAAGTTGCTTCTCTCCTTGATTAGTTTCCACCCATTGCTTCTTGTCCTGCCCCCAGGTGCCTTGGAGAATAGTTTGACTCCCTCTTCTTTGTGGCACCCACTGAGATACTGGAACACTGCTATCATGTCACCCCTGGTCCTTCTTTTCATTAAACTGGACATACCCAGTTCCTGCAACTGTTCCTCATATGTTTTAGCATCCAGTCCTCTAATCATCTTTGTTGCTCTTCTTTGCACTCTTTCCAGAGTCTCCACATCTTTTCTACATCATGGCGACCAAAACTGTATGCAGTGTTCCATGTGTGGCCTTACTAAGGCATTATAAAGTGGTATTAACACTTCACGTGATCTAGATTCTATCCCTCTGTTTATGCAGCCTAGAACTATGTTGGCTTTTTTGGCAGCTGCTGCACACTAGATATAGATGGATCTGTGAAATACCCACTACCATCCCACTCACTTTACTATATAGAGAAACATGCACACAAACCTGTGGGACTTTGTAGGGGCCTACTAATGTTGACATCTGGATGGAATTCTCCCTGTCAGCTGCATTCAGAAGAGCCAAAATGCTGTCCTTCCTTCCACAGCTGTAGTTGGGAACATTGGCAACTCCAGTAGAGAGCATATCCAGCAAGACTTCTGAAGTGCCAAGAGTTTTCAAGTAGTTGTCATGGATGTTGTAGCCAAGTGTGAGGTTGCATAGAAGCTGAATGTTCTTGTTGATCTCTTGAATGGTGAAAATGAAGCGTTCTATTCCTTTGGAAGCATAAGGTTCACTAGTGTAAAAAAAAAGGTTTTGGTTAATACAAATATCATCAATAGCAGTACTAAAATACCCTTTTTCCAATTTCACCCTCTTTATCAACACATGATTATTAAGTCTGAAGCTAATATTGATCAACAAACAAGAGGCTAATGATAGTCCCCCATTTAACACTTCATATTTGTAGATGTTGAGAAAATGGGAAGATGGTAAGAATCACAATAGTCTATTATTTACAGCAGCAATAATTTTCTTCAGCACATTATCCAGTCTGCAAAATAACTCATGCTTTAAAGTACAACCATCATAACAGGGAGAGGACATTTCATAAGTGGCCCAGAAAAGCTGTTCTAAAAACAATTCATCCTCTATTCCTGTAAGGATCAGGCTTTGAATATCAATGAGCAATTATAAAAATATGGAAATTAGCTGAACAGGGTTAACTACAATAATCATTACTTTAATAAGTCATTATTCAGGTTATGCCT
Source organism: Rhabdophis nuchalis (assembly GCA_039707465.1). Lineage (NCBI taxonomy): Eukaryota > Metazoa > Chordata > Lepidosauria > Squamata > Natricidae > Rhabdophis > Rhabdophis nuchalis. The sequence goes on from CM077646.1 coordinate 9,897,175, forward strand.
TCTAATTTGGACGTGGAGAGGAATATAATCTGGACTTCTTTCAGGTATTTTTTCCTGCTCTATCTTTGTGTCTTTTCTACTAAATAAGACAGAAGAGGAAATCTATGAAAATCTGGTCAATCAACAAAATAATCACTTCCTGAAATATAGTAGTAAGCAGAATAAGGAAAGAAGACTGAGAGTTAGAACTGCAGATGGAAGGAATACAATTTCACCACACTGATTAACTTACAAGTGAATCTGACTATGAGGAAGCTTGTTGAAAAATTGCATTTTCTCTGATAGTGTTACTGCACTGGTGACTATACCGATAAGATGGTCTCCTGGCCTGTAATAATTCCATGGTCTTTCTCTATCCCTGCGCACCATATTCAGTGGGCACTTCATTCTAAGCTTCCCAGAGATTGTCTGGGAGACCAGTAGGATTGAAAGCAGAAGCAGGAGGTCCATAATTCATGAAGCTGAATCAATCGCCTGATTCCAAAGAAGAGTTTGATGATTTCAATGCACTCTCAGAAAATGGAATATCCAGGCACTTTTTCAAACAGAAACATTTGGAGCTTCATCTGGAAAAGAGGGAAATGTACATTCAGCAGCACAGCCCCTGCCTATGTCCTAAATCTTGTGCAAACCATTCAGCATGAGTAGAGGCTTATATCTTTTTCTGGTGCAAGATCCATTCCATGTTGCCTCAGTCTGACATCATATCAAAGGCAGTCACTGGAAAGGTAGCAGTAGACGTCTCAAAGATTGGGATTGAGATAATTACTGTGAGTGATGATTTGTCCTCTTCCAGGGCTCCACATAGAGAAAGGCAGCTGGAGAAAAGGATTTTTGTGAAATGTTGCAGATACACCCCTGGAGACACCCTTCTATAATGGTTGTCATCCTTCCTGTCAGGACATGTCCAGAAAGTGATGCTGGAGGAAGATGGAATTGACTTCTGCTGTCCTCCATTGGGGCATATAGTCTCCAGAGAATGCTAGAGAAGCTCACCCAGAGCTATGCAGTCTGGAATTAGTCTAGGTTCTTAACACTTAACTCTCCTGCTTTCTGACACCTTCTGTACCCTTGAACCCTGCTTAATGTTAAGAGCAAGTCTTCTTTGTTATTTTCTTTTCTATGAGATCCCCAGATACTAATCCTAATTTGGAGCTGATTTTAAAATTCCTTCTTCCTGAAGTGTCATTTTCTTCCTATCTATATTTAAAATAAATATATTTATTTGTATGAGAGCTGACTAAGAGGCAGAAAAGGGGCAGTCTGTAGACTTAATTCTTGAGTAAATAGGGAGAAATTTAAAGGAGGGATATAAATTTTTATTTTTATCTTTCTTGACCTTCTGATGTCCTTCAATATTCATGGAAGACAAGGAAATCCTTTAACTTTTGAAGTTTCATAGTTTATTAAATAAAGAATGGGGGTGAAGTCTGCAGCTGAGAGGGTGGTGGTGCTCACAGCATGGTTTAGGGTGTGACTTTATTTCTTGCCAGACTTACCAAGAAACTGGTTTAGAGATACACAGTGGCCCTTTCTCTGCTTCTATGGATGTACTCGGTAGGCTGGGCCCCATCTGGCAATCCCATCTCTCAGGCTTTGTGTGACACCTCTCCACATACTTACAAGCGCTTTAAGGAGCAGTTGGGAGACCTGAGTTTCTGATTTATCTGGATGATTTATTGCTGAGGTTACATTTCTCACCTGGAGAACTGATGGAAATGAACTGTCACTTGAGCTTGGCTTTGAATGGAGAACTGGGGGTTTGAGTGAGAGGAGAGAGTTGAGGGGATATGCAGGTCCATCCTGAAATGAGGAAAGAGAAAGTGAGAAAGTTTTTCCACTGTATGGCCTTCAACTTCTACTCTCAGGGTCTGTGCCTCCTGAGATGGAAGGATTTCCCCTTTTCGGTCAGATACGTGTCCTTGCCAATATGAAACTTTATTTCCCAGGGGAGAGGAGGAAGGGTGGCTGTTGACATTTGTGGTTTGTTACAGTCTTTCAGGAGGCTGGACTTAGACCTGCTTCTTGTCTCAGTTTGGCAAATTTCCCCTGATCTAGTGAAGTCTGTTGTGTGAATGTCACCCTTGCAGGAAGAAAAATGTCCTTGATTATTTCTGTTACAAATTATTGTTCAGCTTGTCTCCACTAAACTAATGTACTTCAGGGTTCCAGTCATTCACTGACCAATCAGCCAACAGATTTGAATTCAGAAAACAAACCATAGTTGAAAGTTACATATGTGACTGCAGCCATTGGTGGCTAAGGAGATTCTATGGATATGAACCAGACCAGTTTGCTGTAGTGATTAAGGCACTGGGCAATCATAACATCAAAGCCGCCCTGGGTCCTCTGTGGAGAAGGGCTGGATATAAATTTAAATAAATAAATGAATAAAGGCACTCACTGTAGCAGAAGAGATCTCCATTATCACCAGAATAGTGATAATTATGATGAGAAGCAACATCTCGTCTGGGGATCCTGAAGTTCATGCAGGTGAAAATCTCAAATATGTCCCAGATAGTGTTGTTGTCCTTTCTGTCAGAACATATCCAGAAAGTGATGCTGGAGGAAAAGAGTTGAACTTCCAGAAATTGACTTCTTCTATCCTTCATGATGGCATTTTGTCTCCAGAGACTGCTGAGGATGGTCACCCAGAGCTGTGGAGTTTGATTACACTCCATGTTGACAGCACAACTCTTAGAATTCATCATAGAATAACAGAGTCGGAAGGGACCTTGGAGGTCATTTCAAATACAACTATTCATTGATATTTACTTCCCGATCCATATAGAAATACAGGATGACTTATTTTTAGAATTGGTTTTGGGGTCACTTTTGAAACATCCTCTTCCTTCTATGGTGGTTCCAGTTTAATAATTCAATTATTTGAACCTTGGTTACTGGGCAGATAGAATACAGAATAACAGAGTTGGAAGGGATCTTGGAGGTCTTCTAGTCTAACCCCCTGCTTAGGTAGGAAACACTACACCACTTCAGACAAATGGCTATCCGACATTTTCTTAAAAACTTCCAGTGTTGGAGCACTCACAATTTCTGGAGGGAAGTTGTTCCACTGATTAATTTTTCTGTCAGGAAATTTCTCCTCAGTTCCAGGTTGCTTCTCTCCTTGATTAGTTTCCACCCATTGCTTTTTGTCCTACCCTCAGGTACTTTGGATGGATACATTTAGACACTGAACTAAACTGTTTTGTTTCTCTGTGTCATATAATATATGTTTCTATATGCATAATAATAATTGCATGCATTTCTTTATTTTGTCATGTTTATGTAGTGTCTATTGGAAGTGGTGACCCTTTGAGAGCTGTATGCAATGAAGTTTCATTGTAAGGTATGCCGATTAGGGGACATTCAAAGTCACGATAAAATGATCCACACAATCCAGGGAAGGTCATCATTTATCTCTTCAATGGCTTAGGTGAGGAGTCAAGGGATCAAAACCCTTCAAAAAGCAGCACTGTGGTTGACTTCTGTAACTCACAGGGAACCATGTCCACTTCCTTAAGAGTCACCAACTCAAACTCCCTCCAGGTCACACCACTAGATGTTTCTTCAGGTATCTTTACCTTTTCTGCCCATTTCAGAGCAAGTCTGAGCAATTTTATCATCCACAGAGCCTTAATAATCTTCCAGGATGCCCAACGGTTGTTATGAGCTGCTCTCCCTAACCAATAAGGACCAGGTCTCTCTAAAGATGGCTGCTGCATGGCTATCAACAGACACAATGAGTGTGGATAAATATTGCTGTTTCACTACCCTTATCACTATGAGGCAATCCCCAATATGGGTCCTTACACATTGTATATAGTCATGTTGCTTTCACCTTTTCCTCCAATGTTGTCCAGACACCTTTCAACTGTTTCATCTTCTGTAGATTCTCTGTGAATTAAAAGTACACCGCAGCATTAGCAAAGGATGGAGGTGTGATCCAAGGCTCCATCCACCTGCCCATTCCAGGACTGATGCCTTACCTGGATCAACAGATCCAATCACAGCAATCTTGTTAGGCATCAACCTGGTATTCAAATGCAACAGCTGGAACTCAGAACCACCAAACATCTGGTAGTCAGACACTGAGAGTAGAAGCCAAGGACCATACAGTGGGGCGACCTTTGAATAGCAGATGTCATAAAGTGTGGCCGAAATTCTTCCTCTCACAGTCAGGATGGTTCTACCTATCCTGTCAGTTTTCTTTCTCCCTCAAACCCGCAATTAATTCTTATAGACCAAGGTGAAAAAATCAATGTTCATCCCTTTTAGATAAGAAATATAATTCCAGGACAAAAACTGACCCAGAGACATCACGAACACAGGGACTCCCGAACACACCTCCCAAGCACTTGGCAATCTTCAGGGGAAGGGGGGAATTCTCAAAAAAATCTCAATGATGAGTAGGCCAAAGAGGTACCACTCCACCAACTACATATAAAAAGAAGAAGAAAAGGGAGGAGGAGGAGGAGGGGGAGGGGGAGGTTCACAAGTTTCTGGCAGGGTGTGGCAAGAAATCATGTCTAACCATGGACTGGCTGTTGATGTTGCCACCATGACAAAAGGACTCTGTTTATTTAGTACAATAACTGGCTTCAGAATATAATAATAATAATAATTTAATACTTATAAACCGCTCCATCTCCCCATGGGGACTCGGGGTGGTGCACAGGTAGAATAAAAACAATAACAAATATACAAACAGTTCTAAAACCAAATTAAACTCAACCTGTGCTAAAATTCCCATAAAACTAACTATGCTAAAAGCTACCCAATAAAAACCCCAAGACAGGGAGACTATCCCAGGCCGGCCAGACAGAAAAAGTGAGTTTTTAATTTAAGACAGAAGGAGCGGTGGTCCGTGGTCGTTCTAATATCGGGGGGAAGGTCGTTCCAGAGGGCCGGGCCCGCCACAGAGAGAGCCCTTCCCCTGGGCGTCGCCCGCTGACAAAGTGTAGTGGACAGCACCCGGAGAAGTCCCTCTCTGTGGAAGCGAATCGGCCGTGAGGATGTATGAGGCAGGATCCGATCCCGCAGATAGCTAGGTCCCGAGCCATGGAGCGCTTTAAAGATGATAATTAACACCTTGAAACGCACCCGGAAGACGACAGGTAGCCAGTGCAGCTCGCGCAAGAGCGGTGTTACGTGGGTAAACCTTGTGGTCCCCATAATTGCTCGCGCAGCTGCATTCTGGACTAGCTGAAGTCTCCGGGTGCACCTCAAGGGAAGCCCCATGTAGAGGGAGTTACAATAGTCCAGTCGGGATGTCACGAGCGCATGAGTGACTGTGCGAAGGGCGTCCCGATCCAATAGGGGGCGCAATTGGCGACTCAGGCGAACCTGGTAAAACGCCCTCCTGGCCACGGCTGTCACTTGATCTTCCATGGACAGCCGGGCATCCAGGAGGACACCCAAATTGCGCGCCCCATCCACAGGGGCAAGATGTTCGCCCCCTATGGCCAGCGATGGAGTAAGCTGGTTGAATCGGGCAGCCGGAAACCACAGCCACTCGGTCTTGGTCGGGTTGAGCCTGAGTCCGTTACTTTCCATCCAGATCCGTACGGCTTCCAGGCACTGGCACATCACCGCTACGGCATCGTTGGGGTGGTTTGGGGTAGATATATACAACTGAGTGTCATCAGCGTATAGATGGTACTCTACTCCAAAACCACGGATGATCTCACCCAGCAGCTTCATGTATGCGTTAAACAGGAGGGGCGAGAGGACCGACCCCTGAGGCACCCCACATGTGAGGGGTCTCGCGGTCGACCTCTGCCCCCCTGCCAACACAAATTGCGATCGGCCAGAGAGGTAGGAGGAGAACCACCGCAAAACGGTGCCTCCCACCCCCAACCCCCCCAGCCGATGCAATAGGATACCATGGTCGATGGTATCGAAAGCCGCCGAGAGGTCTAATAGGACCAGGATGGAGGAACAACCCCCATCTCTGGCCCTCCAGAGATCATCAACCAACGCGACCAATGCCATCTCGGTGCTATGCCCGGGCCGAAAGCCGGACTGGCGCGGATCTAGATAATCAACTTCCTCCAGGTGACGGGGAAACTGTTGTGCCACCACACTCTCAACAACCTTCGCCAAAAAGGGAAGGTTGGAGACTGGACGGTAGTTGTTTAAAAGAGCTGGATCCAAAGAGGGCTTCTTAAGGAGGGGCCTCACCATCGCTTCTTTTAGGGAAGCAGGCAAGGAACCCTCACTTAAAGATGCGTTGACAACCTCTTGGAGCCAGCCTCGTGTCACCTCCCAGGATGCCAGTACGAGCCAGGAGGGACACGGGTCCAATAAACATGTGGTGGCTCGCAGTCGCCCACGTAACCTGTCCATATCCTCGGAAGTAACGGAGTCAAACTCCTCCCAAACAAGATCTGTCTCGTGGCATCCCACTGGGCCATGAATGGGGGCTAACTCGTTCTGTTTATGAGCGATTTTCTCCTGCAGAAAAATCACAAATTCCTCTGCTCTACCCTGTAACGGGGCTTCCCGCACCCTCTGTTGAAGGAGGGAGCAGGTCACCCTAAACAGGGCGGCAGGGCGGTTGTCTGCGGATGCTATGAGAGTAGCACAATGATGACGTTTGGCTACTCTCAGCGCCACAATGTAAGTCCGTAAATGGGCTCTTACCTGTGTCCGGTCAGATTCAGAACGGGTAGACCTCCATCTTCCCTCTAGGCATCTCTTGCGGCGTTTCATCACCCGTAGCTCCTCGGTAAACCAAGGGGCCAGGGTGTTTCGATGCCGCAGTAGACGCCGCAAGGGCGCGACCCGATCCAAGCCTCCCGTGGTCGCAATATTCCATGCGGCCACGAGGTCCTCCATCGGGGCGCGGGTCAGGGGTACAGGAACTGGCCCAAGTGCCGTTTGGAACCCATCCGGGTCCATCAGGCGCCTGGGGCGGAACCAGATTGGTGACTCAGGTTCCGCCTCCCCGCGGAGTCTCATCCCAAAATTGACCTTTCTAGAAAAATTAGGAAATAAAATGCACAATATAAATAAAATTCATTCACAAGTTATTTTAAAATCAGCTCCAGTCAGGATTCATATATGGAGACCTAATAGAAAAGGAAATCACAAACAGGCCCATCTTTTACCAACAGAAAGGGTTTAAGGATATATTGATTAATTCCTTGCTTTTGGAAGAGAGGCAGCACTTGAGTTTAGTGCCACCAACACAGAATGTCAACAAATTACATCACTCTGCGTGGTCTTCCACAAGAAAAGTTATCACATTGAAGGACAGCAGAAGTCAATTCCCTGGGTGTTCAACTATTTCCATCCAGCATCACTTTCTGACAGGAAAGGACCACAACAACTACACAACAATGTAGATCTGCCCCCAAGGTGTGGTTTTTCTCTAAGGTGTTCTTCTCCAACTACTCCTTTGAAAGTGAAGTCCTGAAGAAATCTAGGGTCCACAGAGGATAAGTTACTTCTCACGATAATTTTTAAAATACTGGTCTCCGGGACCTCTTCTGCTACTTCTCCAGGGACTGTCTTTGAGGTAAACATCAGACTGAAACAACATGGAAGGGATCTTGCATTAGGAAAGAATAAATGCCTCAATCTCACACACAATGTAGCACTGGTTGAGGTGCAGGTATGGACTGTGTCCTTGAATATACTTTCTCTCCTTTCAAGGCGAAGCTTGATTTATCTCTGACTGAATCCAGAAAGCCTCGAATTTCTACGTTATAAAGGTGCTTTCAATTCATCTAACTCTTACTGGTTGTTCTTAGAAACAGGAAGGGGATTGATTCAGACCCATGAATTATGGACCTTCTGCTTGTGCTTCTGTTGCTGCTGGTACCCCAGCCTTTCTCTGGGAAGCTTAGAATGAAGTGCCCACTGAATTTCAAGCACCAGGATGAAAAAAAGCCATGGAGCTATTACAGTCCAGCAGATCATATCATTAGTATCATCAACACTGGAACAAAAATATTTTATACAGAAATGTTGACTTTCAAAATAGAACCTCATTTTCAGTTTGAGTTGTAAGTAATTCACTGTGATGGAGTTTCATTCCCTCTATTTGCAGTTCTTATTCTTTTCTTCTTATTCCACTGATGCCTGTATTGTAGGATCTTATTTCTTATTTCTTGAATTGTTTTGATTGCTCTCATTTCTCTCATTTTGTAGAAAAAAATATTGAATTCAAAGATAGGGCAGAAAAATAAATTCCCTGAAAAAAAGTCCAGATTCCAAAGCTTTCCTGGTCTAATCCTTAGTTCTATTTCAGTACGAACTTTGGTTTAAAGTAGTTATTGAATGGATTGTACTTGCCTCTGACTAGCTCATATTCATATTTTTACAACCCCTCCTTCATATCCAATGCTTGATCCTTATACAAACAGAGAATGGCCATATTTTAGAGTTGATCTTCTGGGTCACATATGAAAAATCCTCTTTCTATTACAGTACGATAGTTTCTATTTTAATGATTGGATGATTTTGAATCCTGGTTACTTGTCAGTTGAAAATTAATTCTGCTATAAATAATTTGATTAGTGGTCCTGAACTTTAGTAAAAAGTTTTCTCCATCTCCTCTCCCCAACACTCATTAAAAGAAATGCTGATCGGCATTAGCTTAAGACTTAAGACTGTGGAGACAAAGAGCAATAAAATGAAAAAAAAAAAAGCTTTTTCTCTTAATGGTGATGATGATAACATGAACATTTTTATGTTAGTTTATCTTTTGATAAGTGCAGACTACTACGCAACATTTTTAATATTCAAGTGGTCAACAAGACTCCCCAACTTCTGCACAATCTCACCCTTGGCTACAACATCCATGACAACTATGTGAACCCACTTTTGACTTCAGATGCCTTGATGGAAATGCTGTCTACTGGAGAAGCCAATGTTCCCAACTACAGTTGTGGAAGGAAGGACAACATTTTGGTTCTTGTGGATGAAGCTAATGACATCTCCATCCAGATGTCAACATTCGGAGACACCTACAAAATCCCTCAGGTTTGTATGTCTGCTTTCCTATAGGTAAACTGAATGGAGTGGTGTGTTGGTATATGATAGATCTCTTTGGAACTGAAGAGCTGCTTTTCATCATGGCTATTGTATGCATCAGGGTTAGGGATTGGGATCCACCGTGATTAGGAGGTAAGGATCAAAGCAGTGATATCCTCTCATGACATTGTCATCATTGATTATGGTTCTTCTGCTGCACATTTGGAAATGTGAGGAAAGGCTCTGTGTTCAATCAATGGGTCTTCTGTCCAAAAGGAAGGTGGAGCAGAGATGGGACATCAAATTTTGTACATAGTTTTAGGCCCAGTGCCCAATTATTGGCATTCCATTAAATCTATGGAAAGAGATTCCCCAAAATCTGTGTTTTAGGAGAGACAATTAAAGAAGAGATAATTGCAATGAATTGTACAGCTGACAAATTATATTAGGAGGTGTGGTCTTCCTGTTTCTTGTGCAGCTGGAAAAGAAGCTAAAAACTTTGCTGCCCAAAGAAATCAGATATTGAAGCAGAGAAAGATACAAACATGCTCAATAAGGATGGCACATTGAAACAAATGGTCCTCTGCAAATGTACATCCAAATTGGCTAGTATCACAATGCAGAAAGGCCTGGACACCTTAAGGTGGTATTTTCTCAGCAGGATATGAGCACTGGATACAAAGGTCAAATATGGAAGATTTAATCAAGACCCTTGTAATGAAGACACTTGTATTTGCTGAGTCCCGGAGATAGACAAAACTCATTTATTCTATGAACATAAACTATATAAGAAAGAGATCAGTACTTTGGACCGCAGATTAGATCATTAAGAACCTTATAATAAAATAAATGTTTCTTGTTTGGTCAATACTAAAAAATGCATTCAATATGGATTTTTATTTGAAAAAAAATATTTCAGTGCACAAATGGATATGTGGATTGGAGAGCTAAGGGTGATAGAGAAATCATTTCTTATTCCTTTCACTTATTTTCATTTAGACTCTTGTTATATAGAGACTTGTTAATTTTATGCATTTTTATTCTTTATGGGTTTATTCTTTATTCTTTATGGGCTAATTGCTAATCAACAATAAACTATTCTGATAAGTTCATGAAATTATACTTCTTTAGAAATGATCTGACTCCAAATATAACTCATCATTCTTCATTGCTTTTTCAGATCAATTTGGAATTCCTTTCAGATTTACTGCATGATAAAAGTCAATTGCCCTTTTATCATAGCTTTTTCCCCATAAAAGGGGTCTTCTACCAAGGAATTATCCGACTGCTCCTCCATTTCAGATGGACCCTAGTTGGTCTCTTTGCTCCAGACACACAAAATGGAGATAATTTCATGAGGACTTTTGCTCCTTTGCTTGATAGGAATGGCATTTGTGTTGTTATAACACAACAATTCTCAACAAATCAACTTACAGCACTCCACGGCCATGCCCTCTCTAAGTGGAGACAAGTCAATGTCTATATTCATTACATAGAATATGGTGCTGCTTTGGAAAGAATTCTTCCTTTTCATTTTATACTTAGGCATTTGCCCGGATCCATTGAAAAAAAAATCTGGATCACAACACTCACTTATGTAAATCCACTGACTTACCACAGAGCTCTCAGATATGTGAATAGTATCTGGACTGTTGATTTTGTGAGAAAAAAGGAGCCAATAAAGGATGCCTTTCAACTCATTTTCTTTGTGGAACCACCCTTTGGACATCCATCATTTCTATGCTCTTTTTCAAAGCATGGATTGTCTGTCAAAGGCCGGAAAAGATGCACTGAGAAGTCACCACTGGCGATCCAACAGCAAAAGTTTGAGGTGTGGAATTTCCACCATGTTTACAGTGCCATTAAGACTCTGGCCCATGCCTTGAATGCTGCATATTCCTCCATATCCAGGAGGAGAAGGAAGGGGAGCAAAGGGAGTTTGGGGGCTCCAAGGCTGCAGCCGTGGCAGGTAAGAAGTCCTTACAAGGATCAATTAATCTTAGTTCCTGTGGAGAAGAAATAATAAGGAGAAGCAGGGGAACCATATCAACCTACTTGTGTTAACGGGACTACAATAAGTTTGGCAAATCTTATCTCTTAACCAAGAATACTCACAAGAACATGACAGATATAGTTTAATATCAAACACTGCTAATTTAAAAATGACGCATCATTCATTTTAAATACTTGGAAGTTTCCTAATCCAACCTCCTTCCTAGGCATGAAGCCCTACACTACTTCAGACAAATGGTTATCCAACATCTTCTTAAAAACTTCCAGTGTTGGAGCATTCACAACTTCTAGAGGCATGTTATTCCACTGATTAATTGTCCTAGCTGTCAGGAAATTTCTCCTCAGTTCTAAGTTGCTTCTCTCCTAGATTAATTTCCAACCATTGCTTCTTGTCTTGCGCTCAGGTGCCTTGGTGAACAGTTTGACTCCCTCTTCTTTGTGGCCACCTCTGAGATATCAGAACACTGCTATCATGTCTCCTCTAGTCCTTCTTTTCATTAAACTAGACATACCAGTTCCTGCATACCCAGTTCCTGAAGAACATATTTTCTTCATATGTTTTAGCCTCCAGTTCCCTAATCATCTTTGTTCATCTTGTCTGCACTCTTTATAGAGTCTTCACATATTTTTTACATGATGGCAAACAAAACTGAATGCAACATTCCAATTTTCTTTTCTTTCCATGATCATCCCACTTCTGATTTGGTTTGCAATCAACTGCTATTTTGATATGATTATCACAAATATTTTTTATCATTGATATCCTCCATCATCCTTGCTTTGCGTTTCATTTTTCTTCTTCAATGTGGAATATTGTTTTTCGTCTTAAATTCCATCTAGTTTTTTTTCAGCCCTTATTGATAGAATATTAATTTTATATTTTCTACTGGATTTTACTTCGGCCCTTTTTTCTAGGAGGAAATCATAAATGTTTTTCTGGAAGTGTTGACTTTTTAAAAAGAATACAATATTAAAGTCAGTTTTATCCACTTCATTATTATACCATCCAGACCTCATTTAACCAGGTTCCTAATCATCACATCAGGAATTAGTTCATTGATGCTTTGCTGAAATCACGTTACAGGTATATCACCAGCAGTTCCACAGTCTGTTAAAAATGTGTAATCAGAAAAGCAGGCATAAATAGAGCAACTTAGATAGGGTCCACCCTAAATTCTCATATTCTAAAAATAGTAGGTGGGACATTTGTACCTCCAGACATGCATGGTGGCCTTGCACCAAAATATGAGCAGCATATAAATTTGATGATGATGATATAGACAGACAGACAAACAAACACAAACACACACACACACACACACAGAATATTCTCTTAATGTAGTAAAAAAGTACAATTAGCTGATCTGGATATATTTATAATGTGGTCTGCTTAGGAGGAGATCAGCCTGACAACTTTCTTGATAAATCCATGCTTTATGATAAGCACTTATAGTTTTCAAGGAATTTGTAAACATTTCTTTCCTTGTGCAGTTTATTTATGACCTGACTTAGAAGGTTTCTTATAATTAACAAATTTTCTCAATCATATTGTTTTGAAAACACATTTTGTCAATATATGATTGATAAATTTTATTGAACCTTTCTTTTTCATTTTTGAAGATCGTGGTTTAACCTGTTGTATCAACTAAGGATATTTGCAAGTTAGACCTCTGTAAAAGAAAGAGATAAATCAGAACAAAGGGCTAATTTTCCAGGTTTATTTCTTTTGAAATGCCTGGATGTTCCCATTCTAGTTCCATCCTTTTCTGGAGAAGAATGAGTTTTGCAATCTTTCTGACTTCAAACTGTACTTGGACGAAAATGAAGATTTAAAGGCTGATCTGAGTATCTCTACCTGGGAGCCTATCTTAAAAGCCAACCACCTGGGAAACAAACTGTTGACTGTTGAAAAGCAGAGAGTTATTATCAATGAAGATAATCTGTTACGGCTAAAGTTGCAGAACAGGGTAAGAGAAATATTGGTCACTTTTTTCTATTTTCCAAAAGGTTCTGACCTATTTCATCAGGCTAAGCCCCTTGGCTCAGTGCCGAAATGGAGAAGCTGTGTGAAAATGGTGAGAGGGCCAATCCCTTAAATGCTACGGATTGTAATTCACTTTTTCCTTGTCTTCAAATAGCAAACAAGAAGGCAAATTGATTGACCAGTGCCTGCATTTGATGAAATCCAATCAAGACTGGTCCTTTTCTTCCACTTGGAAATCAGTTTTGGAACTAGGATTCACCTTGGCCTGGTTGGGGCCAGTGTCCCATAGAAGGGCAGGACAAGAAGTTTCTAGGAAACTTCTTGCCTAGAGTTATATATTCCAAGCTTTCATCTCACTGAGATAATGTAATGGACCTCCTCCTCTTATGAAGGAGGTCCGAGATTTTTCTTCTTTTTATCATGAAGTCAAAATGACTCAATTGTTGAGTGATAACATCCCGACCCAGAAAACTGAAGCACTGAAATATGATTTTGACTCAAAGAAAAGCCTTTCCTAATATCTGAAAAAATGAGGGACAAATTAAAAGGAAATGTAGCTGAGATTTGGACAATGGCTTGTAAGAAGGCACTTCATTTAAAAACCTCTTCAATGAAATGATTTATCTTGATTGTTAGCTATTTATGTCATCCTGGGACGAAAATGAGCTCCAAATTTAACTAAAAACAAATATGGGTTTGTTCTTCCAAGCCAGTTGCTGTTACTTAACTGTAGTTCTTCAGCAGAAAAGATCTTGTCTTGGATATCTAGCTGGGCTTTAGAAATTCCCTCACACAGCTCATACATTCTGCAGCAAAAGATTCCTGACTTCCACTTTCTGAGGGACATGTTCTCATGACTTCACATCTACCTCATATCGTTATAGTTCTAGAAACTCAGCGGTCACTTTTATTTCAAGAATACATCAGGATGGTTAATGTTACATATTTTCTTTGACGTTCCTTGTTTTTCTGCTTAGCCTTTGCCTGAGTCCAAATGTGTGGAAAAATGCCATCCTGGATTTGTCAAGCAGAAGCGAGAAGGAGAGCCATTTTGCTGCTATGACTGTGTTCCTTGTCCAGAGGGGACCATCTCCACTCAGGAAGGTGGGTTTCACCAAAGAAAAGAGAAGGCCTGGAGGAAGAGGATGCACCCAAGGCGATTTTCATAAAAGTGAATAAGAGAAGATTGAAACAAGCTTGTCTCCCAATAGCTACACAATTTATTGTTCCATCTGTATTGTTGCCAGGGTCTTAAATATTGCCTATTTGTAAAAATAAACAAATAATCAGTTGGGACTCATTCTGTCTTTTATGACTCTCAACTGATTTATTTCCTTATTTGCACAAATACACAGCATTTAAGACCCTGGCCTCAGTCCATATCAAGCAATCAATTGTGTAGCTGTCGAGGGACAAGATTGTTTCCATCTTCTGTTTGGGGCAGATCTTCCAGGTTCTTTCCTCTGGCCATCTTGTCTAGCCTTTCATGGACAAATCACACTTGGAAGAGGAACAATGGAAACATTTCATGCATAAAGTCTATGGTCGAATAGTAAATATATAAAAAACCACCATATTTGGCATTTCTGCCAAAAGGAAAGATAGCCATAGATCACGGGTGTATCACGTGACGTATCATGATCTGTCACAATGCTTTTTTGCCTTTGTGGAGCTGGGGTGGGCATGCCCTGCATGTGATGTATCTGGTCTGTGGGCCGTCAGTTTGGCACTCCTGACACAGATGGATAGGAAAATCTATGACCTATACTGTACATACAAAGTAACTACCACACAGCTGAAGTGATCCAGACCTTTCCAATTGTGGCTCTTGTGTGCAAGTTTCACTTATCTTCTGTGTAATGATTATTCCCATTCTGAAGGAATTTCTTACTTGCTTAGTTCAATTTATTTGTTTTGACGTAGGAAGGCCATGAAACTGGCCATTTGGCAGCCAAGAAGAACTTTTTGTATTATGACTCTTTTTGACTGTTGACCTGTGAAGGTTCAGCAAGAGAGGTTGCCAAACATAGCAAAACCTCGACCAACTGTACTCCTCTCCAGTGGTGGGCTTCTAACATTTTAGCAAGAGGTTCTCTGCCCAGTTGCTGGGTGGGTGTGGCCATGGTTGGTGTGACCTAGATAGCCTTCTGCACCATGGAAGGGGGATTTTCCCTCCCAAAGCTCTGGAATCTTTCCTTGAGTCTCTGGGAGGACATAAAAAACCTCCCCAGCCTCCAGAGGTCCTGTGGTGGGTGGAAATGAACCCATTTCTGGCCTTCCAAAATTTCAGGTGGGCCCAAATTTACCATCTCCGAGCCTCCACACACACCTTGCACATACCTGCATCCAAAAGAGGCTGAATAGGGACTCCTGAAAGGGGAAGGTATGGGGCGGGGTGGGCATGGCCAACCAGGAGTGGGATTTGGGGGTTCTCTGAACTGCACTGAATCTTAGCTGGAGGATCTCCTGAATCCCTGTGAACCCCCAGCAGCCCACCCCTGCCCTCTCCCAAAATGACAATTTCTGACAATTCAAGTACTTCTTTCTATACTTCAGTCATGCCTTCTATGGTCAGATCTGTATTTGCTAAATTTCCCTTACTGAATCACTGGTTTCAGAGGGCATGGGGGTTACCAAACAGATTTCTGTGTGAAGTTCATTTGTGACCTGGCCTGATTCATCAACCAACTTCAGGAAGATGGAATTTTACTTATTTTTCTATCTTCTATATCGAAGGTTCTAGTCCCTCAGTAGACGAAACCAAAGGTTTTCCCTTACTGATGAAGGTGAATACAGAGAATGAACAGGGGTTCAAAGTTTTCTTGAAATTTGAGGGGGGGGAAATAAACATTACTTTCTGTTATTCCAGATAGTGAAAAATGTACGAAGTGCCCAGATGATGAATATTCAACTGAGAACCGACTCCAATGTATCTCTAAACGAATAACCTTCCTGGCCTATGAGGAACATCTGGCCATTATATTGGTCTCTTTTGCCCTAGTCTTGTTCTTAACCACAGGCCTTGTTTTAATAGCATTCATTAAATACCAAGAGACGCCCATTGTCAAAGCCAACAACCGGGATCTCTCCTTCATCCTCCTGGTCTCCCTCCTGCTTTGCTTCTTGTCCTCCTTTCTCTTCATTGGACAACCAAGAAAAGCCACCTGTCTTCTCCGACAAACAGTGTCCAGCATTGTTTTCTCAGTAGCTGTGTCTTCTTTGTTGGCAAAAACGATCACAGTGGTCTTGGCCTTCCTGGCAACAAAACCAGGAAATCAAATGAAAAAATGGTTGGGGACTAGTTTGGCCAATTCCATCATCCTTTCTTGTTCTGGTGTTCAGTTTTTCATTTGTGCCCTTTGGCTGGGAGTTTCTCCCCCTTTCCCTGACTCTGACCTTCACTCCCAGCCTGGAGAGATCATCATTCAATGCAATGAAGGTTCTGTCACCATGTTTTATGCTGTCCTTGGCTACATGGGTTTCCTAGTTGCTGTTTGCTTCACAGTGGCTTTCCTGGCCAGGAACCTCCCTGGGGCCTTCAATGAAGCCAAGCTGATCACCTTCAGCATGCTGGTCTTCTGCAGTGTCTGGGTGTCTTTTGTGCCCACCTACCTGAGCACCAAGGGGAAATACATGGTGGCTGTGCAGGTCTTCTCCATCTTAGCCTCTGGTGCTGGACTGCTGGGCTGCATCTTCTTCCCCAAGTGCTACATTATCCTCCTGCGACCAGAGCTAAATGCTAAGGAGCACTTAGTGATAAAAGTAGGAAACTGATAATGAAATTGTTTCTTAGATTCATATCATGTAATTACTTATTGCAATTATTATTGGTTTGTATGCTTCCTTTGCATGTGTTCCCTCACAGTTGGGGTTATTTAAAATCAAATGAAA
Source organism: Rhabdophis nuchalis (assembly GCA_039707465.1). Classification (NCBI taxonomy): domain Eukaryota; kingdom Metazoa; phylum Chordata; class Lepidosauria; order Squamata; family Natricidae; genus Rhabdophis; species Rhabdophis nuchalis. The sequence continues at coordinate 9,914,045 of CM077646.1, forward strand.
TAAAAATGTGAAGATTGTAAGCTTAACTAAACAAAAATCTAAAATAATCTCAAACATGAAATGAATTAATAATTAATAATTGTGTTTATTTTTTATTCTCCTCAAAACACTCAGATTAGCTAATATTTGTGTTAAACAATATATCAAGAGAAGTTAAATAAGAGCCATATCCTAGACTTTGGAGGACTCTCAGCTTGTCAGACATCTTCAAAGTTAGTTAAGAATGTCTCAACATTGTCTTTTGCACAGTTCTTTTTGAATTGGTGATTTCATACCACTGAGGTTTGGGTAGTGCCCTAACCGGTGTTGGTGCTCCTTCTCTTTCTCGAGATGTGTCCTTTCTCAGCAATTACTTGAACTCCAAATCAAATTAGATGTTCCTTATTGCTTCCTCTCTCTAGTTCTAGTTTCTTGGAAGGAGATGCTCAAGAGTCTTTTAATTTCCAGTGAGGAGTGTTCTGTAGCAGACACTTTTATAGCCTGAGCTTTCCTGACGAAGTTTGCCTAACATTTCTCTTTGCTCCTTCTCAAGCAACTGATTAATCCTGCAGTACTGATCATCACAAAGGTGCTTTTTTTTTTCAGGAGGCAACTAGACCTTCTTGTTTTTTCTTTTGAAGATGTTTCACTTTCATCCAAGAAGCTTCTTCAGCTCTGAAAGAATAGTAGTTAATGGAAGAAATTATATTACTTGCAGACAGCTGATCATTTATATTCTTTTAGAGGGTTGGATGCTCTGGACCCAGTGCCAAGTCTGTTATTGTGTGCCTATCAAAGGACTCAGAGACTGCTAATCTGGCAAAATCCAGATGACTGGTACCAAAAACTAGTAGTATAAGTAAACTGGAATGGCTGCCAAGACCCATGGTAAAATGGTTGCAATAAGGTGCACTCATAACTATACACAGAAACTCATGGCGGACCAGTAATAACTTCAAGTAATCCTCAAGGGGAGACCCATGTAAAGCACATTTCAATAACTCTTCAATGAAGAATTACATTACATTCATAGCATATTTTACTTTTCTATGATCAAAAATCAAATTACAAAGTATGGTTGGTATTTGAAGTTTAATTCTTTTATGGGACACTATGCAAAGACCTCCTTCCTGTTTTACACCAGCAATGCCTTTTGGGTGAAAGGCTGGAGATGGTGCAGGCAGAGGGAAGAACTGGAAGCTCTCAAGGAAGATGAGATAGTTCTAATCCTGATTTAGGATGACTATTTCATTTAAACCACAATCTGGGCTGTGGCATGGGCCTTCAATGCAGTTTATATATCCAGATCCAGAAGAACATTTAAAGGTGGTAAAAACTCAAAAACTCCCATGCCGAAGGTGTGGCAGGTATTTATTTTCTATTGCACAGCTCTCCACTGCAGTTGGGAATCAATGTTACAATTTTAGGAATCATGCAACTATTCTGACAATAATTTTATTGTAATCTGAATAAATAAATAAATTAAATTCTAATTTTCCATTGATTTCCTTTCTGCAATTCATTTCCAATTTCTTTTTACAAGCTTCTTGGTAAATATTTTTTCTCCACCTCTATCTTCTTGGACACTTTTCTTTATAATGAGGACCATTGTCATGTGACACAATGTCTCATGTATGGTGTGCTGTGTATGTTGAGCTGTCCAACAACTGATCCTCTTACTTCCTGGGATGCCCTTCTGCCTTTACCCACAGTGGATCTTTTTCTTTGGAATAAGAATATTACAGGAATCCCTTTGATTCCTTTCTGTCCCACCAGATCAAAACTCTCAGTGGAATTACAGATAACAAAGGATTGCATCTAACAGCAGTGTTGTGGATATCTCCATTGGGAGACAGAAAGTTGTGCAGCGGAATGTGCAGCTAGAGAAACGTTGCTAGTATACACACAAATAGAATATCTCAGACACTGCTAGTAAAAACAAAATAGCTTTACTGGTAGCAGTAAAGTAGATAGTGATAGTAGATAGTGCATCAAACAAAGTCCATAACAAACAATTGCTTACAGTTGCAATTCACGATTCTTCCTTCTTCAAACAGTCAGTCATGGTTGAGTAATCAGCAGAGAAAGGGAATGCGCTGTCCAGACTCCCTCTTATTGCCGAGATAATTACATCTTCTAATTGCATTCAAACATCTTAAAGCAACAAATACCATTTATCATCATGGTATTATATATTACCTACCCAATACCAGGAATCTACTCGCAACAAGCATCATATGGAGAAGCCCCTTTGAGCCAATAAGCTAAGGTCCAGTGAGGAGATGAAGAGTTGGCCTGGTAAAAAATCGCAAGACTGAAGAATGTTCCATAGCATATTTCACAGATGTTCCATAAAATTTGGAGGAGATGACCTGAACTGGTACAAGAGATCATATTTCAAAGTGAAGGTCTGGGATCTCTTCTCCATACCAAGTAACCTATCTCCAGCTCAATGCAGAGCTTCATAAATACAAACTACTAGTGAACCATAGCCATTCTCAAAATGACCAAATATTTTTCTCTTCCTATCTGCTCATTGATCTGTACACCAGTTTTTTAATGGCACTGTTCTGTGTGGGGAAAACCATATTACCAAGGGTCATAGTACCCATTCCAGTTTACTTATACTATTAGTTTTTGGTACCAGTCAAATAGGTTTTGCAAGATTAGCAGCCTCTGAGTCCAATATATGAATCTGAAACTTCAATAGGCACACAATAACAGACTTGACACTGGATTTAGAGCATCCAAATCCTATATTTAGGGTTTTAGGGATCTGGGTATGTGGCTGTTGTTGGTCTGAGAGAAGATGGGATTTCTGTTTTGAGGAGGCTGCAGTGAAACACTGGGTGGACTTCTCTAAGTGTTTTGGGAAGAAGTAGTTCCACGGTTACTGCATTGATAACCCTGGTAAATAGGGAAAGGTCCTATGAATTTAGGTCCCAGATTCTTTGAGGGTTGAAGGGACTCTAGAAATTTAGTAGATAAGTATACCCTATCTCCTATTTTTAATGGTTTATGTTCCATTCTTTTCTTGTCTGCCTGAACTTTGAAAGCAGCTCTAGCTTTCCATGTAGACATCATTGGGAACTCTGTCCCAAACCTCTGAATAGAGCCTGGGGTCAGAAATCCTCAGCCCAGCACAAGCTGCCGGTGGTCTGCTTGGACCTCCACCAGGAGGGCGATCTCCATCAGCATTGCCATGGTCTGCAGGCTCTCTGTGGGGATCACATCAGCTCTAGTGATTCCTTCCCCATTTCTCTATCTCTTCGGTCTTCCCTGAGTCTTCACTACTCCCCGCAAGAGATCGGGTGAGCAGCTGGGGCTGCTGTTCCAGTTGGGGCAGAAAATTGGGAGAGTTGGTTTAATGTCAGTGTTCCTAGTGGTGCACTACCAACACCATTGAAAGCAAAACTCTCAGGCAGGTAGATTTCTCAAAAGATACGTTTATTGGATCCATCATAAAAAAAAGAAGGAATGTGAGAAAAGACAGAGAGATCTCCACCCTGCTCTTTAACTGCTACAAGGTGGGATTTCTCCAGCAGTTCATAATCTTCACTTTTACTGAACAATTGTGATCCTTTTTACTTCTTCTGGAAGAGAAAGGGGGCTACTTAGAAGGTGATGATTTTATTCTTCTCCCCAGATTGAGGGGTTTCAATCTTTTAATTCAATTTCTTGGAACAATATTCTTGCTCTGCAGCAGCACCATAAAAAACAACACCTAACTAGCAGTTCATCCTCACATGCACAATCTCGTTGAGCCAACAAGAGAGCATTTTCAATGCTGAAACTCATATAAAAAGTAAAGAGAATAGAATAGAAAGTCGAGTAGAGTAGGGTAGGGTAGAGTAGAGTAGAATCTTTCTCAACACTTTCATTTTAACCAGAGCTTTGGAGGGAGGAGCCAGGAATTGTTCTGGTCCCACTGCCTCCCATTCTGAATCACTGGCCTCCATTGTGGTCCATGGGATTTCTTCCTTCTCTGAAGAAACATTCCTCACAAACACCTGTAACTTCTTCGCTCTTAAAAATACTTCCACTATCTTCCCTCAGAACTTCTTTCCCCATTCCTTGCTCTTACAAGACCCAAAGCAAAGAATCTAACAATGGAGACTAACATGCCATATCATAATAGCAATAGCAATCACCCTTAGGCTTATACACCGCTTCTGAGTGCTTTTACAGCCCTCTCTAAGCAGGTTACAGAGTCAACCTGTTGCCCCCAACAATCTGGCTCCTCATTTTAACTGAACTGGATAACAGGAAAGCCAAAATTAAAACTGAATTAAGTAACAGGAAAATTAAAACTACAATGGAACAACAGGAAATAATCCATTGTTCTAAGAAGCCATAAAATATTCCAGAACTCAGAACAAGGTAGCAGAGCATGCTCAAAAACCTACTGAATATTATTTGACAGGTCTTGCATATATTCTCTTTTAGTTTAAATGCCCTTCTGATATGCAATACTATACAATACAATAGCAGAGTTGGAAGCGACCTTGGAGGTCTTCTAATCCAACCCCCTGCCCAAGCAGGAAACCCTATACCATTTCAGATAAATGGCTATCCAACATCTTCTTAAAGACTTCCAGGGTTGGGGCATTCACAATTTCTGGAGGCAAACTGTTCCACTGGTTAATTGTTCTGTTAGGAAACTTCTCCTCACTTCTAAGTTGCTTCTCTCCTTGATTAGTTTCCACCCATTGCTTCTTATCCTGTCCCCAGGTGCCTTGGAGAATAGTTTGACTCCCTCTTCTTTGTGGCACCCTCTGAGATATCGGAACACTGCTATCTTGTCTCCCCTGGTCCTTCTCTTCATCAAACTAGACATACCCAGTTCCTGCAACCTTTCTTCATATGTTTTAGCCTCCAGTCCCCTAATCATCTTGGTTGCTCTTCTCTGCACTCTTTCCAGAGTCTCCACGTCTTTTCTACATCGTGGTGACCAAAACTGTATGCAGTATTCCAAGTGTGGCCTTACCAGGGCACTATACAGTGGCATTAACACTTCACGTGATCTAGATTCTATCCCTCTGTTTATGCAGCCTAGAACTGTGTTGGCTTTTTTGGCAGCTGCTGCACACTGCTGGCTCATATTTAAATGGTTGTCCACTAGGATTCCAAGATCCCTCTCACAGTTGCTACTATTGAGCAAGGTACCACCTATACTGTACCTGTGCATTTTGTTTTTCTTGCCTAAATGTAGAACCTTACTTTTTTCACAATTGAATTTCATTTTGTTAGATAGTGCCCAATGTTCAAGTTTGTCAAGATCCCTCTGTATCTTAAGCCTATCTTCTGGAGTGTTGGCTATTCCTGCCAGCTTGGTGTCATCTGCAAATTTGATGAGTTCCCCATTTATCCCCTCATCCAAATCATTGATGAAGATGTTGAAGAGTACTGGGCCTAAAACAGAGCCTTGGGGGACTCCACTGCATACTTCCTTCCATGTAGATGCAGTTTCATTGAGGACTACACGTTGAGTGCAGTTGGTCAGCCAGTTGCGAATCCATCTGATGGTGATGCTTTCTAACCCACATTTTTCTACTTTATCTAATAGTAGGTTATGGTCTACTTTGTCAAATGCCTTACTGAAGTCCAAGTAAATTATATCGACAGCATTCCTCTGGTCCACTGATTTTGTCACTTTGTCAAAGAATGCAATAAGATTAGTCTGGCATGATCTGTTTTTGACAAACCCATGTTGGCTTTTGGCTATTACTTTGTTTGCTTCTAGGTATTCGCTTATTTGTTGCTTAATTATCTTTTCCAGAATCTTCCCTGGTTTTGAGGTCAGGCTGATGGGTCTATAGTTTCCTGGATCTATTTTTTTCCTTTTTTGAAGATGGGAACCACATCAGCTCTTTTCCAGTGTTCTGGCAGTTCCCCGGTGCTCCAGGATCTCTGAAAGATATAGTTCAGTGGTTCTGAGATCTCGTCTGCCAGTTCCTTCAGAACCCTGGGGTGTAATCCATCCGGTCCATTGATGAAGATGTTGAAGATTACTGGGCCTAAAACAGAGTCTTGTGGTACTCCACTGCATACTTCCCTCCATATAGATGCAGCTCCATTGAGGACATAAATATATGGTTTTCTATGCAGCAGGAAATATGTAGAAGGTAGTTGGAAATGAGGTACGAGGAGGCATGTGGCGTCCAGGTCAGAGTTACCTAAAGAAGGCAAGAGTTTGATTTGGGACTTGGGAGGGAACCAAGCTTTGATAGCTTCTCTCCCCATTTGTTGCAGTAAACGAAACAATGAGGTCTTCACTGTGTCTCTGAACATGGAGCCCTGAAGGAACATTGGGACTCCCAAGAGCAGAAATTGCTTCTCAGTGTAATTATCATTATCCCAGCATTGAGACTTCTTTGGCTACTTCTCCAGGGACTGCCTTTGATACGAACACCAGACTAAAGCCACGTGGAAGGGCTCTTGCATCAGAAAAGGATAAATACATTGAGTCATATGCTTTGTTCCACCCATTTTGGGGTACAGGCAGCATCTGTGCTGTTGAGTGTATCTTTCTCTCCTTTCCAAGTGAAAGTTGGATCGTTGATATCAGAAACAGGAAAGCCACTTCCATTCATTTCCATCTTGTGAGGGTGCTTTCAATTCTTCTAACTCTTCTTGTTTAAAAGGGGTCGTTTAAAAGGGGTTGTTTAAAAGGGGTTTAAAAGCCCCATCACTTATGGAACTCCTGCTTCTGCTCCTGCTTCTGCTTCTTCTGGTGCTGCAGCCGGTCTCTGGGAAGCTTAGGAAGAAGTGCCTGCTGAATTTGGAGAACCGAGATGGAAAAAAGCCATGGAGCCATTACAGGCCAGGAGACCATCTTATTAGTATAATCCTCAGTGCAACAAGAATATCTCATGCGACTTTGTCTTTCAATACAGCACCTTCTAGTCAGTCTCCATCGTAAGTCCTTCTGTGTGATACAGTTGCATCTCATCCATGTGCAGTTCTAACGCTCCTCTTTTCTGCTTTCGTTTTAATTTATTCCTATAATTTCAGCGGTATCTCTAATTTTTTGAATCTTGTTGATTGCCACAACTTCCCTTTATTTGTCTAATTTTCTCTAAGACTCTCAAATACAAACATGGGGCAGATTTTTATTTCTTCTTTCCATTGCAGAGTTTGTTTGTCACCTGACTATTTACTCCTGCTTAAAGTAGTTATTGAAAGGTTTGGAGTTGCCTCTATCTATCCCGTTTCCACATAACAGCTCATTTTTATTCAATGGCTTCAATGGTCTCATTGAAATTGATGAAATTCTTTAGAATTGCGTTTCTGTCTTATTTATCAAAAATCCTCTTCCTCTTTGGTAGTTTTCCTTGAATAATTGAATTATTTTGCAAGCCATTACCTGGACGATGAAAATTAATACTGCTACAAACAATGGTGTATTTCTGATTCTTAGAAATGGTGAAGGACTATCTCTATCCCATCTTCCCAACACCCATGAAACTCGGTGGTAGTGGGTCACTATAATCTTATTTGGATTAAGACAATAGGCTTTGGAGACAAATAGAAATAATATAAAATAAGTATTTTGTTGTTGATATTGATGATTACGATGAGGATGATGTAGATGATATTAACATTATTTTGCAGTACTTTATCTTTTAATCAGTCAAGAATCATACGCTTCATTTTTGCTATTCAAGAAGTCAACAAGAAATCCCAGCTCCTCCACAATTTCACCCTTGGCTACAACATCCATGACAACTCTTTAAGTACCATTGGCACTTCAGATGCCTTGCTGGACATGCTCTCTGTCGGAGAAGCCAATGTTCCCAACTACAGCTGTGGAAGGAAAGACAACCTATTGGCTCTTCTTGATGGAGCTGATAGTGATGTCTCCATCCAGATGTCAACATTAGTAGCCACTTACAAAGTTGCACAGGTTTGTGTCTGTGTTTTTCTGTATATACTGTATGTGGATCTGATAGCAGTAAATTGCAATGGTGATACAGAAATATGATTCACATTCTTCTTTTTTTCTTAATTTGATACTTTTTTTAATGTGGTCCTGTTAATATTTTCTGTTTTATATTTTGTATGGCTAATGATTATTTAACAAACTATTTTAGTATGTGCTCAAGATTCAAGATTTATTTATTAAAATACTTTTTTTGATCTTGATCTAACCCCCAATATAACCAAGCATTCTTCATTGTGTTTTCAGATAAGCAGTAGAATGTCTTCAGCAGTTCTTAGTGATAAAAGTCAATTTCCCTTTTTCTATCGCATGTTCACCAAATTAGGGTTCCATTATCCAAGAATTGTCCAACTGCTCCTCCATTTCAAATGGACATTGATTGGCCTTTTTGCTTCAGATACAGAGATGGGAGATCATTTCATGAGGACTTTTACTCCTATGCTTTTCAGGAATGGAATTTGTGTTGTTATATCACAGCGATTCCCAGTGACTGGAGGTACAAAACCCATCGGGAATGCCCTCTCTAAATGGAGACGAGTCAACATCTTTGTTCATTTCATGGAATATGTTCCCCTTTTGGACAGAATTATGCCTCACCATTTAATAATTGAATGTTTCTTAGGCTGCATTAAAGGGAAAGTTTGGATCATCACAGTCTGTGGAAAATATCAGAAGGGAAGGCAGAATTTTTTCAAATACATCCATAGTCTTTTGACCTTTAACTTTCAAGGAGGCAAAAAGCCAAGAGATTATGACTTTAATCGCCATCTGTATGTTGAACATGAGTTGAAATATAAGACATTTAACTGTTCTTTTTCAAAGCATGTCTTTTCTGTCAAAGGCCGGAGAAGATGCATCCAGGAAACACCACTGGAGACCCAATATAAAATGAACAGGATCTATATCCAACATGAGCACCATGTTTTCGCTCTCATTAAGACTCTGGCCCACATCTTGAATGCTGCATATTCCTCCAAATCCAGGAGGAGGAGAAAAGAGAGCAAAGGGAGTTTGAGGGCTCAAATAATGCAGCCATGGCAGGTATGGGTTTATAACAAGGATCTATCAAAGTTAGTTTTGTTTGAGAAGGAATCTAAAGGGGAAATGGGAGAACTATCTTATCCACTGTGTGCTACTAAAAGGCAACAGGTTTGGCCAATCTAATCACTTGGAGAATATTGTTCACTGCCCCAAGTCCCTTCGGGGAGAGGGGGCAGTTTATAAATTTAATAAATTATTATTATTATTATTATTATTATTATTATTATTATTATTATTATTATTATTATTATTATTATTATTATTATTATTATTATTATTATTATTAAAAGAAGTTGCATTAGTTATATTTTGAAATTAAATAATATTATTTTTTTAAATGAGAGGAAAGGACTCATTGAAAACAAACCCTACTGTTAGGAAAGATTGAAGGCAAAAGAAGAGAATGGCAGCAGATCAGGTGGTTAGATAATGTTATGTTTTTTTTAATTATTATTTTTATAAATATATCTTTATTAATATAAAATCAAACATTAAACAAGTATAGGGTGGGGGTAACTGGAGAGACATACAAAAGAGAATGAAAAAGAAAAAGAAAAGAAAAAAAGAAGAAAAAGAAACATACCGGGGATATGTCTAGTCCCCTAATTTAAGAATTGAGTTTATCCCAGTCTAACTTATCAGTTACAATTTACAATTAATGTTTACAATAATGTTATAAATACGATGAACATGAGGTTGAGAAAACTCTGGGGGTCAGTGGAGATTTGGGATGTGTGTGTGGCATGTTTTTCTCCAGTGGGTCACAATGAAGCAACTGAATAGTCAATGTAAAGTTGAAAATGTTTGCTGAACCTTTATTTTTTACTTTTAAAAGTAAAAAAAATCTTGTTCTCCAATTTTGGGATATTTTCAAGTTAGACAACTGTAGAAGATTCAAAATTTGAAAAGACAACATAGGAAAGAAATTGATTATTTCCATTCCAGTTTCATCCATTCTTGGAGAAGAATGAATTTTACAATTTTTGCTGGACAGATGTCTACTTGGACAAATATGGAGAAATTAAAGCAGATCTGAGTATAAGGAGCTGGGTGGTTCTCCCGAACAAAGATCCCATCCCAAAGCAACTAGGATGTTTTGAAAGAGAGAGACTAATTATCAAGAAAGATGCTCTTTCATGGCTAAAGTTGCTCAACAAGGTGGGGAAAATATCGGTATCTCTTCCCTGTTTTAAAAAGACTTTACGGTCCATTTTAAAGGTTCTAATTCTAGTTCTATTCTATTCTTATTCTATTCTATTCTAAATATAAGAGGTTTCAATTATACCATAAGCTTGATCATAGTCATACTGTTGTTTTTGTGGAATTACCTATACAGCATTTGTTAGTTGTGCTCTGTGTGAATGAGGATAGAGATGTGTGCATGTGTGCATATGTGTAGGAGAGAAGCAACTTAGAGCTATGGAGAAATTTCCTGACAGTGAGAATAATTAATCAGTGGGAAAACTTGTCTCCAGAAGTTGTGAATGCTCCAGCACTGGAAGATGTTGGATAATCATTTGTCTGAAGTGGTGTAGGGTTTCCTGCCTGAGCAAGGAGTTGGACTAGAAGACTTCCAAGTTCCCTTCCAACTTTGTTATTCTATTCTATTCTGTTCTGTTCTGTTCTGTTCTGTTCTGTTCCGTTCCGTTCCGTTCCATTCCGCTCCGCTCCGCTCCACTCCTCTCCACTCCACTCCACTCCATTTCATTTCTTCCTATCCCATCCCATCCTATTCACCTAGTTGGATGACTGAGAATTGAATGTAGCAAGTAGGAACACTTACAGCTTTCTTAGAGGGCTTAACACACTTCAGTACTATTGAACATAATCTTCTTCAGATGCTATTGCTATATCCAATCGCTATAAATAATTTTTGTTTTATATCATAACTGGGAGACTGCTCACGACTACTGTAATTTCAAAGGGGAATGGCTTTGTGATGTTTTACATAATCCAGAGGATTCCTGAACAGATCCTACTGGTCAGAGGTTTCTTTCTTCATTAGATTTTATTCTATATTAATAACTATAATAGAATAGAAATGTAATACCTTAAATAATATGCATAGATCATAATATTTTCAAATATAGATATTGTTGTGGCCTGTTGGCTGCCAGCAGAGCTAGGAGCAGTCAGATGAGGAGGAGGTGGAGGGAGGATCTGGGCTGCCTTCGGAGCCTTTGGAAGGCTCTGATAAGGAAACAGCATCAAAGAAAGACACAGAGCCAGAGCGTTCTGTCTTCCCCCAGGTGGAGAGGCAGCTGTCTTTGGGGCCTGAGCTGAGTGAGAGGGAGGGGCAGATGGGGCCCATCCCAGATGTGTATATGTGCAGAGAGGAAAGGACAGAAGAGCAAAACAGTAAGCCAGATCTCAGAGAGAGGCAGATGCAGACAATAGCCAGCCCCTGCTTGGCTGGGAAATAAATGGGAGGGGTTTGGAAGTGGCCAGTTTTTCACAAGCAACTGTTCATTTCTAACGTACAGCAAGCAATTTAGATTTCTTGGCTAAACCCAGGTTTGTTGGGATTAATTATGTTTGATTTTTTTTTCCATGTGAATGAAAGACAGTTCTACAAAGGGGTTGTTTTACTCATGAGTAAATGTCTTATCACTACTTGCAAAGGCTTGGTCAGAACAGATATACTGTATGGAGAATGTAGGAATGCATGTTAATGATACAGTTATGAAGAGGAACCCACTGGTTGTCACTTAATGCTTGGATCTTTTCTCAGTTTCATCCCCCTAGACTTTATCAAGTAGAAAAGTCCATTACTGCAATGTGATCTATCAGAAGCAAAAGTGAGGAACTAAATTAAGATTCTGCAACAGATTGTATGTCTTACAATCTGGGACTGGTTAGAGATTTCATATTTGCCTAAGTGAAGACCAGAAACTACTTGGCTAATGTTTATGCTGTCTTCCATCTTCCATGGATGGGCAGTCTTAACATATTTTCTTTGTCATTCCTTGTTATTCTGCTTAGTCTTTGCCAGAGTCCAAATGTGCGGAAAAATGTCAGCCTGGATTTGTCAAGAAGGCTCGGGAAGAAGAACCAGTTTGCTGCTATGACTGCATTCCTTGTCCAGAGGGGACCATCTCCACTCAGGAAGGTGGGTGATACTGGTGGAAAGAGTACTAGATTCGTGCTGATCATTTTGATCAATGTGAATAATATTAAAAGCACATATATGCTGACTATTTTTTTTGTTTCTCTTTGCTTTCAACATGTCCAATTTCTTCCATCACTAAAAGTTTAAGAAAAAGATCTTGAATGGTGACATAGGAAGTGGCACAAGGACATGATGAATTGGGCAAGATTACTTTTGCCAGAGGAAATATCTCTTACTTGTCTATTTGGAAGTGTCCCTCGTATTTGCTTTTTTTTAGGAACATTTGATTTTTTTTAAAAAAAAATTGAGGAATGGTATCAAATCAATGGATTTTGGTCAGCCAAGCCATTACAGGCCAAAGAAAGCAATAGGATACTTTACTGTAATGGCCAAGAGTGATTGGAAACACAAGGAATTGGTCTGTGGTGCATAAGCTTTCAGGGTACTTTACATGGAGTTGCTCTTAAAGATCACCTGGAATTTACAAATGGTCCAAGAATACAATAGCATGCATATGTTGGGTTTCCCTACATTTTATCATATTATGCCCCTGTGATTTGAACTGCACAGAGTCCAAGTTTAATTTCCAACTGAAATTTAATTCACCTTTAAAGCCCTACTTTGCATAGGACCAAGGCATCAGTAAAGCCTCCTCTATCTCATGTTATCTGCCTTTCCCACTAGAGCAGATATAATAGACATGTTCCAGGTGTTTTAGATATTTTCTTTAGGAGCTGCCTTTTTGGTTGAAACTCCTGTTCTATTGAACTTCCTCCCTCTTGAATTGCAACAGGCTCTTCTAAAACCCTTTCTTCTAAAATTATTCTCCTCTTCCTCCTCCTCCTCTTCCTCCTCCTCTTTGTCTCCTCCTCATCTTCCTCCTTCCAAGCATTGGGATAAGGCAAGGTCAGTGCAGGATGAAAATGTGGTGGAGGAAGGGCATTGTTTTTATAGTCATATTTATTTATTTATTTATTTTATTTTATCAAATTTATACCCCGCCCTTCTCCTTGTTACATTGAGGGTTTTTCCTGGGATGGAAGATACCCAACGTTTGCATTAAAATGCTCAAATATGTAAAGGTTTTACATATATATGCATGCTGCTATTTACCATTTACTATAGCTTTTTTACCTTTCCTTATAAGCTGTGAATAAAAGGTACTTCATGAAATGTGAGAGACTAAAATATTACTCTTTGTTTTTCAGATACTGAAAAATGCACAAAGTGTCCAGGTGACCAATATCCAATCAAGAACAGAGTCCGATGTATCCCAAAAAAAATAACCTTCCTGTCCTATGAAGACAATCTGGGGATCATCCTGGTCTCCCTTGCCCTACTCTTGTTCCTAACCACAGGCTTTGTTTTATTCACATTCCTTCAATACCTTGAAACTCCCATTGTCAAAGCCAACAACCGGGACCTCTCCTTCATCCTCCTGATCTCCCTCCTGCTTTGCTTCTTATCTCCTTTTCTCTTCTTTGGCCAGCCAAGGAAAGTCACCTGCCTTCTCCGACAAACAATGTTCAGCATTGTCTTCTCAGTAGCTGTGTCTTCTGTGTTGGCCAAAACTATCACAGTGGTGCTGGCCTTCCTGGCCTCAAAACCAGGAAATAAAGTAAGAAGATGGTTGGGGAAGTGCTTGACCAACTCCATCATGCTTTGTGGTTGTTCTGGTCAAATTTTCATCTCTATCATGTGGTTGGTAATTTCTCCCCCATTTCCTGATTCTGACTTGCACACCCAGCCAGGAGAGATCATCCTTCAATGCAATGAAGGTTCTGTTACTATGTTTTATATTGTTCTCAGTTATATAGGTTTTCTAGCTGCCATTTGCTTCACAGTGGCTTTCCTGGCTAGGAACCTTCCTGGGGCCTTCAACGAAGCCAAGCTGATCACCTTCAGCATGCTAGTCTTCTGCAGTGTCTGGGTCTCCTTCCTGCCCACCTATCTGAGCACCAAGGGGAAATACATGGTGGCTGTGCAGGTCTTCTCCATCTTGGCCTCCAGTGCTGGTCTGCTGGGCTGTATCTTCTTCCCCAAATGCTACATTATTATCCTGAGACCAGATCTAAACATAAAAGAACATCTCATGATTAAAGTGGGGAAGTTAAAATGAAGTTGTTTCTTAGGTTCATAATTATTATTTTCATTGCAGTTATTATTGGATTTGCATCCATTTGACAATTCAGCTCATTTAAAACTAAAAGAAGTAGTAAATATTAAGAGTTTAATACTAATGAAATAAAATTCCAAGGTAATTATCAAAGAGTAAAATAAATGAATTAATAAGTAAAATTGTCATGGTAGGAGAACAACAGTGAGAACTGTGGGCAAAGTTAAGAATATCATCAGCTTAGAATCTTTATATTGCCACAAATGTTGCAAATTCAACCCTTCTTGAATTTTGTTCACCCTTATCTGGTGCTAGTTTAGTGCTGAACTTTAGTTGACTAGATTAATGTCCAACACAAAGAATCAAAACCATACCTGTAATTGCAGATCAAAAGGTTTACTGCTGGAGTCTACATACCTTCTGAACTACAATTTACATTATTAAGTGGAGTCTCTATTAACGGAACTGGGCCAGAATTAGGAATTTCAGCAGTGGTCCATTCTGATTGAGGGAGTTATCCCTAAGATGCTTTTTCAAGAGGCAACTGGACTGTCTGGTTTTTCTTTGAAGATGTTTCACTACTCATCCAAGAAGCTTCTTCACCACAGAGGAAGGGATTTAACACCATCTATCTCCAGTCTACAACATAGTCTTTTCAACAGTTCTACCCCATTTGCACCACTCAGGTGACCCTGATGACAGATAAGCCTAAAAGTGGCCTCAATGACTCTCTAAAAGAATGCAAATGACAAGCTGTCTGCAAGGGATATAAATCCTTCCATTCCCAATCATCCAGTCAGAGCTGAAGAAGCTTATGGGATGAGAAGTGAGACATCTTCAAAGAAAAGAAAACAAGAGTCCAATTGTCTCTTGAAAAAGTATCTTTGGGACAACCATGACATGGATGACTGAGAATCTCCATAGATGTTAAGGGAGTTTCTTTGTCAACCACGGCATCCAATTAATAGACGTTGCCCTGAGCATAGGACTAAAATATTCAATATAAGGAATGTTCTAAATGTTTTGAAATATTTAGAACAGCATAAGAAAAAAAAAAGCTGCACTGATATTTCTTGGTATAAAGGTAGCATTCAATATTATGGATTGGGTTTCTTTTTTGTTTAAAATTTGGAAAATATGGACTTGGGAAATAATGTTATCAAATACAAAAAATGAATATACAGGCCAAAAACAGCACCAATTATCATGGGTCCGTTTGGAGAAGGGCGGGATATAAATTGAATAAAATAAAATAAATAAAATAAATTGAAAGAGAATTGACTAAAGCATCTGAAACTCAGAAAGGGAGAACACAAGGATGTCCACTTTCACCTCTGCTATTTATTATTCTAGCTTTAAAGAGTCTTAATAGAGAGATAAGACTTAATGAGGGAATAACTTTTTGCCAAAGGAAGAAACAATAAAAAGTCAATTCTAAACTGGCATCAATTCATTTAACTGGTGACATTTGCTACAGAATAAAATTGTGCAGGTTTTCATATTTTCACTGGAGAGAGAAATCCAACATTTCTGCATTTTTCTTTTACCACTGTTGATGGACATGAGAGTGATAAAAGAGAAGAACCATCCTCTCTCATCCATCCATAGTCCGGCATTGCTGAGATGATGTCAAGAAAAACAGATGCTTCTACAAAGTCAAGAAAATAAAAGATCTCTGTGATCATTTATTTGAGAACAGCTTAAATCCCAATGAAAAGGCAACAATCAGGAAAGTAAAGCAAGACTTTGAGGAGCGTTTATCTAAAAACACTCAAAGAAATAACAAGGACTTCTTTAAGTACATTAGAAGTAAGAACCCAACTGGGAAGGCCATTGGACCATTAGATGACAATGGAAGGCAAGGGATTATTAAGGAGGAAACAGAGTTTGCAGAGAGACTCAATGAATTCTTTGCTAAGAATTCTTTGCTTATTCACTGAAGAAGACAGAGATCACATGCCCAAAACAGAGCCTATCTTCTTAGGGAGGGAAACTGAGGAATTAACCCAGATAGAAATAACCAGGGAGGAGGTCCTTGTGTTGTAGGAAAAAGGCCAAAACACACAGACGAGCTCTTCAAAGCAGTAAAGTTTATTGTGCACAGTTTCAGATATGGGCCATAGCCCAACAAAATGTCTGAACCCCCACATGTTGACAAGGATAGTCCCTTATACCTTCGGTGACGTAGACAGTCCCGTTTTCCTACATCTGCCCAAATATGGAGGTGGGGGACTCGAAAACCTACCAGTTGACACAGTTTGCTTAGGTCGACAAGATATATGCATTCAGAGGCTATTTGTGGCTAGCAAGGAGATAAATGGGGAAGTTCCTGGGAAGCGATCATGGGAGCAACCCAGCAAACAGGATGCTGTCTGGGGCAGGACCTTTTTGCAACTTCAGCAGTATATTGAGCAGAGCTTGCAATCTTTACTTTTTGACCAAAGTGTACTTGACCAATGTTTCAGGCCTAGGCCTGCTACCTCATTTCCCCCCTGTGTGGCTCCTCTGACTTCCAGATGAGCCACATATTCATCCTCCCCCCTAGTCTCTGGTCGTAGCTTTTCATATTCCCACATAGCCATTACCTGGGCAGTAGCCTTTCATTCTGCTAGCATGGATAAGTTATAAATAAGAATAGGGAGTATGCAGGGCAAGATAACACATCCCGTGTTACGTTACTACTGCTTGCAAGCTAGGGGACTTTGGACATCAGATACCAAACAGTTGCCCAAGATCCAGTCCTTTCCATTTTTGGACAGGAACGTGGACAATCTGTTCTCTTCTCCTTGCACTGTTTTCAATGATGTCCCCTATATCATCGTACTCAAGGCGACTGTTTGAAAAGTTAAATTTAGCACATACTCCCCCTTCTGTCGCTAAGAGGTGGTCGAGGGCCAAGCGGTTTTGATAGATTGATTCTCGGAACTTTTTATTTTGTTTAGCTAGAACTCTCAGGGATTGAGCTGTTTCGTTGGCAATGAGCTCAACTGCAGCTTGAAGTCCTATGCTTCTACCTAGCATGTAAACCGGGGTTTGATATCCATAGCTTCCATCTTGAGCCCAGGTAGCAGGATCATAATAATGAGTGATCCGTTCAGGGGGCCAGTCCTCATCCTTCCAGTCTCCTATTTTAAAGGAGGCCTTTAGATGCCTGCCACTCCATTGGTCTGCATTCACTACCTGAGGTTGTTCGAGGGGCAACATGAGAAAGGAGGGATTGATACCTCCTAAGTTACATGCCCCTCTCCAACCCACAGGAAGAGTGCTATATGCCATTGTACCACAAATCCAATGTACCCCTGATGGGGCGTTGGTGATGTTTCTAAGAGAGAACTTTGCCCAGAGGTTTACAGTTCCTGCACTGACAGCTGACATAATCTGGGTTTGGGCTATGATTGGCCCACTGCCAAACCTCTGACCTCGATTACCATGTTTGGGCTGGGTTAATTCGAGGATCATAACAGTCGGTCTTTGAGTCACAAATGGAATACCAGGTTCCCTTATAGCAGCAGGGTGTGTGTGTTCCTTGGCAGTGATAATGAGTGTGATATACCAAAGTAGTGGTGATCTCTCTTTCTTTTAGGACAGTTGAGATAAACAGTTATCCGGGCACATGGTGTTGTGTGGGGGTTTATCCATGGGGGGTTTAGGAACAGCTTGAATATTGGGGGATTCTAGATAACAGAGCACCCCTTCCGTGCCATTAGGCCTGAGGTAGGTACGCTCTGGAGTTCCAAATATACAAGAGAGCAAGTCAAACTGTAGGCAGGACCAAACTGTAGTCATTCCTTCACTACGTTAATACCCCCCAACTGGTGTTATGCATTGTTGACATTGGTTTTCCTCCCCATGTGTACCTGGTGTGGTTGTGTCTCGAGTTTTACTATTGATGCTGAGCTGCTTACGTGAGGTTTGCTCATGAGGCAGGTCCCTTTTCACCCAGTTTTCAACTGGGAGGCAGTTGTAATTCTTCTCCAGCCCCATACTGGTGGGTCTCCGCAATCCAAAAGGATGGGGGGAGTTCCCTCCTTATAGGGAACTTTGGTGCACATGCCTATTCTTAACACATACCCCACATAGCGGCAAACCATAGGATTAGGAGGTTGTCGAGCCTGGCACCTTATCGAAGGCCCTAGGGAACAAGCAGAAACAAACAGGGGTGCGGCAACACTTCTCCCCAGCACTCTGGTGTAAACACCAAGGGGGATTGCCCCGCACACCCCTCAGACCCATGGCCTAGGAACGGGTGATTTGTGGCCTGTCTTGTGGCTTGCTCCACTGGCCCAGATTTCTAATACATATGTCATGTCCCACTGCACTACTAACTAGTACCAGTAAAAATACCACATTCTCCATACTTCTTCACCCGTGCGTAGAAAGTCAGCTTCCGGTGTGACTTAGCAGGGGGTTCTTCACTGCTGTGCGTTGAGAAATCTATTGCCGGTAAGATTTCAGCAGAGCAGCCTGCAAGTGAGAGAGGGCAAACAGGAAACGTTAAAGCTATAGCAAAGCATAGATCATATAAGGAGTGAATACAAGGAATATAATGCATAAAGGGGATACAGGCGTTTCTTTTGCCTTAAGCGCAGGTTTAGGGGTGTGGTGGGATGAGGGGTGACCTGCCATGCAGTCTCTGCATCTGCTTTGATTCGGGTCCAGTGTAACCATGACTTTGACTCAGCAACCTTCACTGCTAACGGTGAAATCATGATGACTTGAAAAGGTCCCTTCCATCTGCCCTCTAAGGGTTCCTTTTTCCAATGCTTCACCCACACCATATCCCCCGGCTTAAACTGATGACATTTAGTAATCAATTTTGATGGTGTTTGTTCTATTACATAGGATCGTAATTTATCAACTTGTTGATTTAAGGCCTGTACCATTTCTATATTCCACACATTTCCTTTATGACTTAGACCGGGCCATCCGGCTAAATTCCTTCTCAATAATGTGAGTGGTCTGACAAACATCAATTCATATGGTGACATGTTGTGTATTCTTCTTGGAGCTGTTTGCACTGCATACAGGGCAAGGGGGAGAGCGTCCGACCATTTCAAGTGGCTTTCAGCACAAAGTTTGGTTATTTTATCTTTCAATGTTTTGTTTAGTCTTTCACAAACACCTCCCCCTTGGGGTGGAAAGAAACCTCCATTTAGTTCCCATTGCTTTACACTGTGCACAAACTCCAGTCCATTATCTGAGGAGATATAGCCTGGTGTTCCATATCTGGAACACCTCCTGTAACAACAAGCGGGCTACGTCTCTGGCTTGTTTTGACTTAGTTGAAGACGTTTCCAGCCACCCAGTATACATATCTGCCATTACTACCATTGCCTTATATAAGTCACATCTAGGCATATCAGTAAAGTCAATCATCAAATAGTCCATGGGGTAAATACGATCGGGGGATCGCTCCCAGGGGCAAGAGGTGCCCCTGTCTGGGATTCACTTTTGCACACGTTACACATCTGGCTACCACCCCCGCCACAAGTCCTGCTAGTCGGTTGATGAAATAATCCCTTCCTAATGTGGTTTCCAATGCGGTTTTTTCCCATATGCATGGTTTCGTGGGACAGTTGGACTAAAGTGTATGCCACGGAGGCCGGCACCACCACTCTATTGTTTGGCAACACATACCACCCATTTTCAAGTCTGGCATGTAGGTCAGTAACAGCTTTCTCACATTCCTGATGAGTATAGGTAGGAGTGATAGCCGGTGGAATTACTCCCATATCCATAGCCACCTGGATGAAAAGGTTGGAGTTAGGCTCCTGATGTACAGCTGCTTCCCTGGCCTCTAGGTCTGCCCTTCTATTTCCTTGGGCTACTTTGTCTTCTTCCCTCTGATGGCCCTTACAATGCATCACTGCTACTTTGGTTGGTAATTGTACTGCTTCGATTAACCAGTTGATCAAATGTCCATGTTGTATATGTTTACCAGCTGAATCCCTAAACCCCCTCTCTTTGTACACAGCTCCATGGGCATGCGAAGTCAGAAAAGCGTACTTGCTGTCTGTCCAAACATTCAGGGATTCCCCTTTAGCTATTTCCAATGCCCGAATGAGCGCCCACAACTCTGCCACTTGAGCACTATGCCCCCCTCCCAGCGGTCCACTTTCTATGATCCCATCATCATCCACTATAGCATATCCCGCCATTCTCCTTCGCTCAATCATATAACTGGAACCATCTGTATACCCATTGTATACTGTCTTTAGAAGAGGAATATCTGATAAATCAGGGCGGGTAGAATACACAGCTTCCAATACTTGCAAACAGTCATGCTCAATCTCTACCTCAGTTGGCAACAAGGTGGCAGGATATAACCTGGTGGACACTTCCAATCGCACCGGAGGATTTTCAACCATCATAGCCTGGTATTTAGTCAGCCTTTGGTTGCTAATCCACAGGTGGCCCTTATTATCCAACACTGATTGAACTGTATGGGGGGGTGTGGACTGTTATGGGGCTAGAGAATGTGAGCTTTTGACAATCTTGTATCAATTCGGCAATTGCAACCAGTATTTTTAAACGATGAGGCTACCCCTTGGCCACCCCATCCGGTTGCCACTGTCCGAGCTTCTGTGTTAATACTCCCAGAGCAGTGTTTTTGTTCGTGTCCACATACAGGTTAAAAGGTTTCTCCAAGTTAGGTAGAGCCAAAGCAGGAGCTGATGTCAAAGCACACTTAATTTCTTTAAAGGAATTTCTTTGTTCCTCTCCCCAACAGAAGGGGTCAGCATTAGCCTCCTTGGTAGTGGCATAAAGCGGAGCAGCCATTAGTGCAAAGTTTGGGATCCATATTCTACAGAACCCTGCCAAGTCCAAAAATCCTCTCAATTGCCTCCTAGTCCGCGGCTCTGACAACGCTAGAACTGCCTGCTTATGTTCAGGCCCCAACGACCTCTTTCCTTGCTCAGTATCATACCCTAGATACCACACTCTTCGTCTTACTAACTGAGCCTTTCGTCTTGACCCTGTATATCCATATTCCATCAACAATATCAACAAAGCTACAAAGCTTTAGCACTATCCCAACACATCTTCTCCGATTGTCCTGTCCCCGAAACATCATCCACATGTATCCTTGTATCCACCAAAAAGGTAGTCTGCTGGCCCCCATATCCATAGTAACCAATGGCTCGGGTGGGGCCTCTTCCAAGCCTCCCCTCAATCCATCCATCAAATATCTACCATTCCAACCTCTTCCACCTTTCCCAGCCACTCTCACATGCCACATCCTCTCATACCTCTACCAGGGAATCGGGTTGGGGTCCCACTTTCCCTACTGAACCCCTGCCAGCCACCTAAACTGCCCTCTTCAGACACTCTCTTCACCAATGACCTTCTCCCTTACTATACGCACACTGGTTGCATCTGCAATGCCTCTGCCAACAACTTTGTTTCCTTATTCATCCACATGTCCTTCTTTTCTTCCCACCTATCTCTATCCACATACACTTTCCTTGCCACTTCCAACAACTTACTTGTATTCACTCTCAATGCTCCTTCCCACCTCTGTAGCTTTCTCCAACTACACCCATGCCTCTATAAACCTACAAACCTTTTATTTAACATCCTCACATTATCAATATGCCGAGGATCTACCCCATAGCCCCAATCAGCCTTTGCAAAAAGCTTTCTGGACCTTCATCAGCTCTCTGAGTCACCAAAGACATAGGCGCCGAAGGATTTCTTGCCCTTCTGAGAGCTCCCACTGTCAAGTTCTTTGATATTGAGGAGGGGCATGTATCCCTATCCACATACACTTTCCTTGCCACTTCCAACAACTTACTTGTATTCGTTCTCATGTGTGCCCCCGTCTAGGCTTCCAAATCAAGTCCCTTTCTGCTCTCTCCTCTGGAGTGAATAATGTTGTCAACAACATCTGCACATTCATTTCATTTCATTTCCTTTATTCAACTTATAACCGCTCCCTCTCCCTGAAGGGACTATATTAACTTCACACCCTGTTACCAGGCACATATGGAAACATAGCCATGAATCCTGTCTGACTCTGGTGAGTAATTACCTGCTGATCCATTTGTCGCAAGGCGCTCCCAAGCAGCGGCCAAACGGGTCCATAAGCCCACAGCCTCCTTGCCCCCCACAGCACCAAGTCCTTCCCCCTCCTCCTCCTCACGTCCATCCGAATGAGCAGCTTCAACGCCTCCCCTCTCCTCGGACTCCCAGCAATCCCAGCTGGGCCAGCCACTCCATCTTCACCCCCCTGTCCTTAAGGCAGTGAAGAGGGTGGCTGCATTGGGGGTGGATGCGGAACATATGGGGGGGTCATAAAACCTCTTCAGCTTCTTTTCCCTCAACCCCCCTCGCCGTCCCCTGCTTCCTCTATTTCTGTCTAAGAGCCTCAGCGAGGAAAAATGCGTTTCCTTTTGAGGTTCCTTTTTCTCCGGTGCCTTTCCTGCCCCCCCCTCCTGTCTTCTGTAACTTTTGCTCTTATTTTTCTCCAACCTCAGGATCTAATTCAGTCTTTTCATCCTATTTCTGTTGAATTTGACAGGACAAAAAGGACATGCATCCCATCTGGATGTTCTCTATAATTAGGAGTCTGATTTTTCCAATTATATAAATCAGCCAGTGAGGATGGAGCATACATTCACGTTTTAAGCTGCTCCTCCTCAGCCCCTGGCATTCACGCTGCGCACTTCTCCTGCCCTGTGGTCTTGCCACACCCAATCTAATCATTTCTGCCTGACATTGCAACAAACAGTCTTCTCATTTACAGCCAGCCATGTATTGTTACCGATTTGGATGTTTCATCCTGGCTGCTATCTCTTTCCAGAGATCATCTATAAGCTCTTTATCAAACACCCCTTGAGGAGACTATGTTCTCTCCTTATTACTCTTCAGATATGGGGTGTTACATTTAGTTCAACAGTAATGTTCAGCAAACCCCTATAACATGCACTCCAGCAGTGTGCTGGCAATGCTCTGCTTCCCTCCCAGTCTAGCACAAGTCACTGACCTGCCGTCCCGGACTTTCAACGGTCACGGACAGGAACTGCAGTAACGAATCCTCCCACACAGCCTAACGGGGCTACTTTAGGGACGACGCCCCGAGCCCAGGAGGGTGATCGGTCCCCCTCTTCCACCACCAAATGTGGCAGGTAACAACTCTTAACAGATACTCGCCTGAGGCGTCTTCTCTGTCGTCCTGGCCAGGAGATGGTTCAGACAGCCTTTCCTACGATGAAGGGTTCTTGGACTAGCTGCCAGCACCGTCGGTCCCGTGGAGAGGTCGCTGCTGTCTCCCGGAGGTCAAGCCCCCGTGGCGCCTGGAGAATGTTCAGGACCGGCCTCTCAACGGAGCCGAGGGGTGAAGCTGCCCTCAGCGAAACATTGCCTCATCTGTATTCCCGGCCAATGCACCATTTGTTGTAGGAAAAAGGCCAAAACACACAGACGAGCTCTTCAAAGCAGTAAAGTTTATTGTGCACAGTTTCAGATATGGGCCATAGCCCAACAAAATGTCTGAACCCCCACATGTTGACAAGGATTGTCCCTTATACCCTCGGTGACGTAGGCATTCCTGTTTTCCTACATCTGCCCAAATATGGAGGTGGGGGACTCGACAACCTACCGGTTGACACAGTTTGCTTAGGTCGACAAGATATATGCATTCAGAGGCTATTTGTGGCTAGCAAGGAGATAAATGGGGAAGTTGCTGGGAAACGATCGTGGGAGCAACCCAGCAAACAGGATGCTGTCTGGGGCAGGACCTTTTTGCAACTTCAGCAGTATATTGAGCAGAGCTTGCAATCTTTACTTCTTGACCAAAGTTTACTTGACCAATGTTTCAGGCCTCTGTATCATCCATTGCTACTTCAATGTTATTCTTTGGAGGATGGAGGTCATGCAGGGCCTTCAGCTCCTCCACTCTCTTAAGAAGCCTCTCTGTCTGTAGCTCCTGCACAGCCTCCTCCATGGAGAGTTCCTGGCTAATGGGGACAGAGGAGGGCTACCTGTATGGATGACACTTTCCCTCCTCCCCTCTTCTGGCATCAGAGGTTGGAGCCAGGAAACAGGCCTGCTGCCTTTGGCTCCCCTCCTGGGATGGTGACTTTGACCAGGACAGTCTCACCAGTCTAATTTAACTGACAGTGTTGGCTTGGATGAATGGGTGTTGTTGTTGTTTTGACATCTCCCAAAGGATATATTTTGACCCCCCCCCCCCAAAAGAAATAATTGCATGGTTTTATTTATTTATTTATAGATTACCCACCTTGACTAGAGATGACTCTAGGTGGCTTACAATCAAATAAATAATAGATGAAATGTGCAACATTGAAATTACAAAAATACCAATAAAATTGAATTTTATAGTTTGATCACTTGCTTTCTGATGTATTACACACACCAAATGAACTGCCTGTAACATTTATTTCTGCACCCCATAAATAGACTTAAACCCATCTGAATAAACTTGTGAATTTTAAATTACCTTCGATCCCTGCTGGGAAAGAGTATTGTAGCCCATAAATCTGGCACTTGGGAATGTTCTCTATTGCAGAATCAATATTTTCCATTGTTGAAGTCTCAAATATCATCAGTGTCTTTTATTGTTTGATCACTTTCTATATTGCAAATGTATGTATCATGTGTTTCTCTACCCTATAAAAAGACTTGACTCCCTTCCTCACTTAATAAATGCTTTGGAGATTTGTATTTTCAGGTGGGCAAAGAAGCCGCATAGCAAAGGTTAAAGTATCTCTTCAAGGATCAAGTTCTAATCAGCTCATTATTAGATTATCAGTGTCCAAATGAGATGGGAGGACCTGTGATCAGACTGGATGGTCATCTTATGCTTTGCCAGTTGCTTTGTTGTCTTCTGGAATCTGAGTAGACACCTCAAGGTCAACCATTGAAGAGCTAGAAAGACCCTGTGAAAGAAACACTAAGCCACTGTGACATCCAGCCAAGGGAACTAGAAGCTGTAGCTGCTAACAGAGCCTCTGGCAAGCCCTGTGCTATGCAGCCTCGATTGGCTTTGCACCCAAAACTGATAGTAAACCACCAACACAGAACAACACTCACAGCTAATGTAACAATGGACTTTCAGTGTCCCCCTCTCAGAATGCTACCATGTTGGCCACCTGCAGAATCCCCCAGGTATGTCCATATCATTCAACCGCATCCTTCCCATGTTGTAGGTGTCACTAGGAAGAGGTAAATGACTGTAAACCAAGAGAAGATAAGCATTTCCTGGGTTCAAGTATTCATCTTCAAGAGGAGGAATTGCTTACTTCCCCATATCAACAACCATCTTTATAATAATTTTCTTTTTCTGTGAAAAAGGCAGCACACACTATGGAAGGCTATTAATGTCATATTTCCATTCCCTGTTTTGGAAGGAAAAAAATCAGTGACATTCAGGCTCTTTCTGATTATATTAAACAATGGATAGATAAAGCACTAAATTTTTCTAATTGCAAAAACCATTTTTCAGAGGAAGGCTGGACAAGATAGCTGCAGAAAGATGACTTGGACACTCTCCCAGGAAGAGATTGAAAGAATCTTGTCCCTAAAGACCACATTTAAATGGAATTTTATATATTTCTGCATTTCAAGAAGATTCCGATTGCACAAGAGCCATATTTTAGAAACCTGTCAGGACTCAGGTAGGCTAAGAGTGATGGATAGACATGGCGTCTTAAGGATCCCAAAAAGCTCAGTGGACATTAGGGAGTTTTACTGTACAAGTTTGGGAAAAATATATCTTAAACACCCTAAATATTTCAAGCAATATGTATACTTATATATGGAGAGCAATACTTATGTGCGGGGAGCACTTTGTTCCATTTTTTAAATGTGGATGTTGGAAAATGTTAATACTTAAAATTCCTCTGTCTCACATATCTACATTCCTTCTTGTTGTAAGTTGCTCTTTTGTATTCAAGTCTGGCTTCAGGGTGATAATGTAGCACTTGGGGATGAAGATGCAGCCCAACAGACCAGCACTGGAGGCCAAGATGGAAAAGACCTGAACAGCCACCATGAATTTCCCTTTGGTGCTCAGGTAGGTTGGCACAAAAGTCACCCAGACACTGCAGAAGACCAGCATGCTGAAGGTGATCAGTTTGGCTTCATTGAAGGCTCCAGGGAGATTCCTGGCCAGAAAAGCTACCGTGAAGCAGATGGAAGCCAGAAATCCCAAGTAGCTGAGTGTGATGTAGAACATGAAAACAGACCCTTCATTGCATTGCAGGATGATTGCTCCAGACTGAGAGTGGAGGTCAGATTCTGGGTATGGGGGAGAAACTCCCAGCCAGATGGAGCAGATCACAATTTGCACAGTAGAACAAGAAAAGATGATGGAGTTGGCCAAGCTCTTCCCCAACCATCTCTTCACTTGGTTTCCTGGTTTTGTGGCCAGGAAAGCCAGCACCACTGTGATTGTCTTGGCCAAGAGAGAAGAAACGGCAACTGAGAAAATGATGCTGAACACAGTTTGCCGGAGAAGGCAGGTGGCTTTCCTTGGCTGACCAATGAAGAGAAAAGGAGATAAGAAGCAAAGCAGGAGGGAGACCAGGAGGATGTAAGAGAGGTCCCGGTTGTTGGCTTTGACAATAGGAGTTTCTTGGTATTTAATGAAGATTATTAAAACAAAGCCTGTGGTTAGGAAGAAGAGTAGAGCAATGGAGACCAAGATGATGCCCAGATATTCTTCATAAGACAGGAAGGTTATAACTTTGGGGATACATTGAACTCGATTCTCATTTGGAGATTTGTCATCTGGACACTGTATGCATTTTTCTGTATCTGAGAAATCCAAAACGTATATATTTTAGCATAGTTGATCCTTCAAGGGTGACCTTCTTGTACAAAACCTCATTGCAGAAGAATTTCCTAAGAGGCATTTCCTAACATTTCCATACAAAAAAGTTAAGAAGAATATCATTTTCAAAAAAGATTTTTTCTCTGAAAATAATAAAGCTTGCCCAATCTGCCAGTCCCTCCTAACTCTTCCCAGTCTTTCTTTTAAGGTCTTTTTGTTATCCTGATAAGAAATAAAATAAGGAAGAAAACACTTGCATTTCAATGCATCCTTTCACTCCAATTTCCATGGAAAATGCTCTGGATAAACCCACTTCCATAGAGGCCTCCCCTTTTCTTTGGTGTCACCCACCTTCCTGAGTGGAGATGGTCCCCTTTGGACAAGGAACACAGTCATAGCAGCAAACTGGCTCTCCTTCTCGAATCTTCTTGACAAATCCAGGAGCACAACTTTCCACACATTTGGACTGAGGCAGGGACTGAGCCAAAAAACAAGGAATGCCAAAGGAAATGTGTTAGGACTCACCATCTATGGAACATGGAGGTAGAAAAAACCTGAACCAAGTACTCTAATGGATTCACTTTGGTAAATATAAAATCATTGACTGATTTCAAGAAGATATAGGTGATATAACTATAACTATATAAGCCCCTCTGTGAGGGAAAGAGGGGGTTAATATGAAGAATAGATAAATAAACTAAATAATTGACTAACTAAGGCCTGTGTCATGTGGTGGTCACACCCACGCCAGGTATAGCGAAGGGGGAAAAGTCCTGATGTATCACATGATGCAGCCATGACGACGTGAGTTTGACACCCCTGAACTAAGGCATATTAATTTGCAATAAAAGATTTTTGTATTTAATAAAGTCTGGAGGAATGCAATTGAAGAAAGATTTAAGCATTAAGCGCAACCATTGGATTCCTCCTAATGACCGTATTAACATCAATTTCTCCACTCTTCTTACACCCATAATGTTAAAGTATGATGATCTACTCATATTAAATTTTAGAATAAAATGTATTGCAAACATTTATTATTATTTATTCTATTCTATTTATTAAAATAGAACAACACACTGGTGAAAATAGAAACCTCAGATTTGGAAACTTTCATTCTGTGTTATGGCAAAGGTGCTTTCCTTTGAAAGTAGCCCAAACCCAACTTTTAGTTAAGACATCAAGGAAAATTCCTTACAAATGAGGTCTGTCAACCTTAAAGAAGATGCTCACAGTTTTATTACTGTATATATTTACTAATTCAGCTCACAGGTACTCTAGGAATAAATTCTGTCCAGTTTCTAGAACTGTAGTGAAGGCTAAGTTGCTGCACGAGGGACATGAGTATGAGCCCTTTGTTAGAAGGAGCTATTTTAGAGACCCAGCTAGCTATGTCCAAGACGAGATCCTTCCTGTTCAAGAACTACACTCAGTTAAAACCAACTGGCATGTAAAAATAGTAATGCAAGATCTATTATTCTATCCGGTAGAGTTTCTACTTCCCACATTTAATTTCTAAGGAGAATTCTCAAGAAAAGTCATCCGTCTTAGGGAGTAGACTTAGTCTACTTGAAACGGGTTCTTAGGATATGGGGCAAAAAAGAGACAAGACACAAATATTTCACCCACTTTGTTGAGCAACTTTAGACGTGACAGACAATCTTTGTCGATAATAACTTTCTGTCTTTCAAAATCCCCCAGTTGCTCCATGATGGGATCCACTTTGGGGAGAACTAATAAGCTTGCAATGGCCAGGTGTGCTGCTACATCTCCATTTTGGTCCAAGTAGAATTTATAAGGGGAAAAATTGAAAAACTCATACGTTTCCACAAATGGATGAAACTATAATAATGGAAATATGGAGGAATGTTAAAACTGGGCCCTTGGCTTCTTTTTTTATATAAAAAGTTTTTTTTCCCTTTCAAATTAATTCACAAATACACATTCCTATAATTGCTATTAACATTTATCTATTCCTTATTAACCTTTATTGTTATTTTCTTACAAATATATAGAATACAGTTTGGGTCACTTTTATTTTGCAACAACCTTGCACCTTCTCTCTTCTCAACCTCCCTTCTCTGCCTCCTCTTTTCCTCCTCTCCTTCCTCTTTTCTTCTTCTCCTCTTTCTGCCCCTCCTCTCTCCTCCTTCTTCCCCTCTCTTCTACTCTTTTTTTTAATGAAAAAAAAGTTTTATTGGTTTTTACAATTTTTTTTTAAATAGGAAAAAGGTATAAGGTGTTACAGAGATATTTTGAGGACATCTATGTCGGAGGTGTTGGCCCCCTCCGAGGCTTCTTACAAAAAAAAATATAAGATAATACAATACATTTTTCATTTCCCTACAAAGTGGAAAGAGATACAAATATATCATTTTATATTCATGCAATCAATCATTATTTCTATAAACATCCAGATAAAGGTTACACTATATAGAAAAAAGTCATTTGTGAGATCTAAGTCTTTTAGCAATTGTATCTTCCTCTCCCTGACCTCCAGTGGGCGGAGCCGTGGCCCCTTCCGTTCCCCCATTTTCATCCTCCAGGATTGGGGAAAGTTTTTTAAGAAAGGCTTCCGCCTCTGCAATTGTTTTAATTCTTACTCCCCCCCCCCTCCCAGAACACTAACATTCCCTCGGGCATCAACCATTTGAACCACACCCCCTTTTTATATAATCTTTTTGATAAGAAGGAATATTTCCTTCTTATTTCTTTAATCTTTTTCGGGATCTGTTTAAAGATGGCAATCTCATTCTGTTGATATATCAAGGGACCGTCTCTTTGTGCTCTCAGGATCCTGTCCCTTGTTGACCTTCTTACAAATTTAATATGTATCTCTCTGGGTACTTTATTTATTCTGGCATATGCTGAATTAATTATATACATCAGATCGATGTCCCCCCAAATATCTTCTTTGCTCTTTTTAATGTAATCTGCTAACATCGTACACATTAAATCTGTTAAATCTTCAAAGGCAACTTCAGGAACATTTTGAAACCTTAAAAAGTAAGACATCCTTTCAAAATCCATCCAAAATCCATCCAACATCCTCTCTTCTACTCTTAATTCCCCTTCCTTACTTCTTCTGCTTTACCCTTTCTTCCTTTTCCTCCTCCTTCCTCTTTTCTTCTTCCCCTCTTCTCTCTTCTCCTCCTTCTTACCCTCTCTCCTATTCTTAATTCTCCTTCCTCTGCTTTACCCTTTCTTCCTTTCCCTCCTCCTTCTTCTTCCCCTCTTTCCCCTCCTCCTCTCTCCTCCTCCTTCTTACTCTCCCTCCTACTCTTAATTGCCCTCCCTTGCTTTCTCTGCTTCACCCTTTCCTCCTTTCCCTCCTCATCCTCCCTCCTTTCTTCTTCCCCTCTCCTTCCCCCTCTCCTCCTATCTCCTCCTCCTTCTTACCCTCTCTCCTACTCCTAATTCCCCTTCCTTACTTCTTCTGCTTTAGCCTTTCTTCCTTTCCCTCCTCATCCTTCCTCCCTTCCATTGTTGCCTTTGCTTATTTACTTTCTCTCATGGGTTCTCGGGGTGGCGTTTCTGCAGTCCCAACTTTATATTTACATACAAATAATAATTAAACTATCCTATATCAATTCCTTTTTTTTCTAATTCTTTTTTTTTGTTTTAATTCCCCCTTTGCTGTTAGTATATCTTTATATGTAATGACTTTTCTCACATGACTAATATTCAGGTGTGTCAAAGCTTCCACTGTTGAAAGCCACATTAGTATTTCCATATAATGCTTTTCTTCACTTTTTTATACTGTGAATAAACAATTTTTTACCTAATGTCTCTGAAAATAACCATGTATTCTATTTTTCCCATACCACAAAAATTGTGTGCCAACCCAGTTGCATATCATGTCCCTCCAATGACAATAACCTTTTATTTCTCAATAATATCCATTCTTTTATCCACGTTAAAGCTGCTGCCTAATAGTATAACTCCCGATTCGGTAAAACAAGTCCACCTCTAGTTCTTGAATCTTGCAACATTTTAATACTAATTCTCACTTTCTTTCATTGCCAAATATATTTTCTATTATTTTATTTTATTTTTCAAAGTACTTTTTTCCAGTTTTATTGGTATAGTTTGAAACAAAAATAATATTCTTGGTAGTATATTCATCTTAATTACCGCTATTCTTCCCATTAATTAAAAGTTTTTTCCATTTCTCTACATCCATTTCAATTTGATTTCTTAATTTATAGTAATTATCTTCTTTGATAGTTACACACCTCGAGGTCAGCTATATCCCCAAATATTTCACTTTCTTTACTATTTGAATATCTAATTTCTCCATTATTTCCCTTTTCTCTTTTTCTGTTATATTTTTCACTAGAGTTTTTGTTTTATCTTTATTAATTTTCAATCCAGCTACTCCTCCATTCTCTTCTATTTGCTCAGGGAGTTTTGGACCTGTTTCTATTGGGTCTTCTGTAATAAATACTAAGTCATCTGTGAATGCTTGCAATTTCTACTCTTCTTTCTTAACTTTCATTCCTTTTATATTTTTGTCTTGCCTTATCTTTCTATTCAAAACTTCTAGTGTCAGTATAAATACAATACAAAAGCAGAGTTGGAAGGGACCTTGTAGGTCTTCTAGTCCAACCCCCTGCATGGGCAGGAACCTTATACCATTTCAGACAAATGGCTATCCAACATCTTCTTAAAGACTTCCAGGGTTGGGGCATTCACAACTTCTGGAGGCAAGCTGTTCCAGACGTTAATTGTTCTAACTGTCAGGAAATTTCTCCTTAGTTCTAAGTTGCTTCTCTCCTTGATTAGTTTCCACCCATTGCTTCTTGTCCTGCCCCCAGGTGCCTTGGAGAACAGTTTGACTCCCTCTTCTTTTTGGCACCCTCTGAGATATCGGAACATTGCTATCATGTCTCCCCTGGTCCTTCTCTTCATTAAACTAGACATACCCAGTTCCTGCAACCGTTCTTCATATGTTTTAGCCTCCAGTCATCTTGGTTGCTCTTCTCTGCACTCTTTCCACGTCTTTTCTACATTGTGGCGAACAAAACTGTATGCAGTATTCCAAGTGTGGCCTTACCAAGTGTGGCCTTACTTAGCCTAAGCACAATCTATGAGGTATCTTTCAGAACCAGCTCTTTGCCCAACCTATGGTCATTAGGCACAGTCATACCTAGCTTCAAAAAGGGAGACCCTAGCCTAGCAGAAAATTACAGATCAATCTCACTGTGTTGCGTCACCTGTAGAGTCATGGAATCAATTATAAACCAATCCATTATCTTCTACTTAGTGAATAACAATCTTCTTCAGGAAAAAAAAAATGTCCTGTAATCTGCAACTTCTACACTGCAGAAACATTTGGACCACACAACTCGACCAGGAAAAAGCAAGAGACACAATTTACATTCCTAAAAGGTCCGTAAAGGGGGCGTGCATAAGCGTCCTACTGTCTCAATTTTTTTGTACTCATTTCCTTGTTCATGTCCACATTTATACTTTTACCAGTTATCTTGTGCATGTTCGACACGTAAATAAATACAAATACAAAATACAAATAAGGGAAGGAGCCGTTTCAGAACTGAGCTAGTAAAGCAAAGAAATTCAGTCCCCCTTAATGCAAAGAGCAAGCAATCATCAATGAGAAAAGGTTTACCTGGGACTCCTCTAGAGGGGAGGAGTTAGGCCAAATAATCTAAGGTGCCCTTTCAATTTTATAAAGGTAAAACTGTATGATACTAATCACAAACAAATACATATAGGAGTTTATTTAAAATGAACAGATCCTTTTAAAATTAGCCGTGTTTGATATCAAAATTAATCTGTCACAGTTCTGGCTCTTTGGAACATTGTGCTCTGAGTGGTTGGATTGATAAAATCTGTTGGTCTTTTT
The DNA here is from genome assembly GCA_039707465.1 of Rhabdophis nuchalis. NCBI lineage: Eukaryota > Metazoa > Chordata > Lepidosauria > Squamata > Natricidae > Rhabdophis > Rhabdophis nuchalis. The sequence goes on from CM077646.1 coordinate 9,946,894, forward strand.
TTAGTACAAGGAAGTTGAGATGGTTCCCCTCCTCCTCTTTTGGATTCCTCTTCCAAAGGGAACTAATTGTGAGGGATGATTAAAGGAAACCCTTACCTGCCATGGCTGCAGCCTTAGAGCTTCCAACTTCTCTTTACCTTCCTTCCTTCTCCTGGATCTGAAGGAATACGCAGCCTTCAAGATATGTGCCAGTGTCCTAGCAACACTATATGTATAGAAGATATATTCCATTTTGATCCTATTCGATCCCGGTTGGGACTTTATTGTCACTTTCTGGGAACATCTTCTCCGGCCTTTGACAGAAAAGCTGTGCTTTGAAAAAGAACAGGAAAAACACTTGGCTTCAAACTGGGGATCCAGAAAGAAATAAGGTTCAAAGCCATCATCTTCTGGCCTTTCTTTTGCCACAAACACAAAGGCAAAAATGCTATGCACATATCTCAGAAGTCTGTGCTTTTTCATGGGATGTATTCCCAACTTTGTGGTGATCCAGACTTTCCCTTCAATGGGTCCTGGCAGACGCATAAGTGTTAAATGGAAAGGAAGAATTCTGTGCAAACGGGACTCAAATTCTAGGAAGTGAACAAAGACATTGACTTGTCTCCACTTAGAGAGGGCCTCCCTGAGGCGTTTTGTATATCCAGTTGTTGAGAATCGTTGTGAGATAACAATACAAATTCCATTCCTGACAAGCATAGGAGTAAAAGTCCTCATGAAATTCTCTCCCCTCTCTGTGTCTGAAGCAAACAGGCCGATCAAGGTCCATCTGAAATGGAGAAGCAATTGGACCATTCCTGGGTAATGGAGTCCTTCTTTGGGGAACATTAGATAGAAAAAAGGGAATTGAATTTTATCACTTGGAACCACTGAAGAAGGAAAAAAACTGATCTGAAACATCAACAAAGAAAACTGTTATAATTGGGGTCACATTGAATCCAAAATATGAGCTTTTAATAAATCAATCTTTGTTCTGAATTACAAATTAAAATAGGCTATTGTTGACTAACCATTAGTCCATATAAGATACCAATTATTAAACACAGAATAATGATAATGCTGTATATAAAGGGAATAGAAGAAACAAATTAAGTGAAAATAAATAAAAATAAAATTATTTTTGAACTTGTTCTCCAATTGTTAATTGGCGATCACAGCTACTGATATAATTTGTCAACTGTCAGTTCTGAGAGATCATTAATTATAAATTTGTCTGATCCAAAAGACAGATTTTGGGAAGTTTGTCAGATTCCATAACTATGTTCCTTGGTTTTAGGCAAAGAATAGAATTGTATACACTCTAAAATCTCAGAGCACCAGCTGAAGTTCTTTTATCCACCTCCAAGATATTTGTGAGATTCTGTGATTGGATTTTTTTCTACCAGTGATATATTTTAAAGCCCAAACAGTAAGGGGGCATCCTTGTCATTATATACATTAATAAATGGGGCTCAAGAAGGTTGGTAGAAGTGATTTTTTTAAGCAGCACATTCACTACTCCCCATTGTGTATTTCATGGAAATATTATGATTTTGATTAAGATCATGAGCAAATGTGAGCTTTCCTTCAGTGCTGCACCTTCCCATTTCAAAGAATGAAATTGAATAAACACAGAACCTCTCCTCATCTTCACAGCTGTGTAGCAGAAGTCCTCGAAGCCACAGGGATGGTGTCGTGTCTCTTTAGATTCTTCTTTCTTCCCCACAGTGTATCCCAAAACCAGCCATGACACCTACAATAGCTGTACTGAAAACCAGCTCTTGAATTTCCATAGGAAATATATAGTTTGGATATGCTCTAATCCTCAACCTCCCCATACACATTACCAGCTAGAGAAAAAAAAACACACACATACACACACACACACACAAACCTGTGGGATTTTGTAGAGACTGACTAGTTGTGACATCTGGATGGAGACCTCTCTGTCAGCTCCATCAAGAAGAGCCAAAAGATTGTCCTTCCTTCCACAGCTGTAGTTGGGAACATTGGCTTCTCCAGTCGAGAGCATGTCCAGCAAGGCATCTGAAGTGCCAAGTGTGTTCAAATAGTTGTCATGGATGTTGTAGCCAAGGGTGAGATTATGCAAGAGTTGGGGGTTCTTGTTAACCTCTTGAATGGAAAAAATTAATAGTAGGATGTAATCCTTATCAGTAGATATAATTCTGTAAAGTAAAGCTCATGTTATCATAAACATCATCTGCAACAGGAACAATTCTTATTTAGTTTTAATCCCCCCCCACAAAAAAAAAACCAAAATTATAGCTATCTGTCACCATTTATTTGTTATGGATATTGAGAAGATGAGATGGACATAGTCCTGTATCAAAGTTAAGACTCACAAATACACCATTATTTGCAGTCATTTTAATCTGCCCATTACCAGGATTCAAAATGATTGACTCACAAAATGTAGAATCACCATAAAAGAAAGAGGATGTTTCATAAATGACCGAGAAAAGCAGCACTATAAACAAATCCTCTGTTATAAATATGAAATATTGAATATCAATCGGCATTCATAATAATATGTAAATAGACTGGGCAGAGGCAGCTACGATCCTTTCAATAAATACTTTAAATAAAAGTCATGATTTAAGAGCTGAAGTCAGAAATTGACAGGGAGGGGAAAATAAACTGGACTTCTTTCCAGATTTTTTCTGCCCAATCTTTGAATCTGTGTCTCTCCCACAAAATAAGATTAAAGAGGGAAGCTAAAGAAATCAAAGTAATTCAGGAAATAAAAGAAGTCCTACTATTAGGAGTAAGTGAATAAGAAGAAAAGAAGGAGAATGTTAGAACTGCAAATGGAAGGATTTGCAATTCCATTACATTGAATGACTTACAGGCGAGATTGACTAGAAGGAGCCATGTTGAAAGTCTGCATTAGAGGTGATATTTGTGTTATAGTGGCCAGTATACTAAGGAGATGGTCTCCTGGGCTGTAATAGCTCCATGGTTTTTGTCTATCCTGAAGCTCCAAACTCAGCGGGCACTTCATTCTCAGCTTCCCAGAGACCGGCTGGGACACCAGAAGCATCAGAACCAGCAGCTGCAGCTTCATAATTTATGGGGATGTATCAATCCCCCTTCCTGTTTCTAAATAAGAAAAAGACTCTGAAGAATTGAAAGAAATCTCACAAGATGGAAATGCCACTGGTTTTCCTGATTCAGTCATATAGAAACTGAGTTTGTTTTAGAAAGGAGAAGAATGCAAATTTGAGAACATAGATGGTGCCTGTCTCAAAATCTGTATCTCATAGAGCAGGACCTGAAGCATTTATACTTTCCTGATGCAATATTCCCTCCATGTTGCTTGAGTCTGATGTTTACATCAAAGTCCATCCATGGAGAAGTGGCTTAAGAGGTCTCAAAGACAAAGATGGCGATAATTACAATGAGAAGCAACTTCTCCTCTGAGGATTCTGAATTTCATCAGAGCTCCATGTGCAGAGGAGCTGTGTGAGAAACGCATGTTAGTGAAAAGTCACAGAAACATGTCCAGTAAGTGATGCTGGAGGGAGAAAGTTCAGTATTCAGGGAATTGACTTTTGTTGTCCTTCTATGTGGTGTCATGCCTCCCAGTGTGTTATGGGGAAGATCACAGAGCTACAGAATTTGGTGACACTCTAGGTAGAGAACACTTAATTCCAATACTTCCTGTCTTCTAAAAAAGCAAATATTTACCTTGACCCCTGCCTAGTGATAAGAATGGGGCCTATGGTTTTATTTTCTATTAGATTTCATATATCAATCCTAACTTGGGCTGATTTTAAAATTAGTTCTGCCTGAAGAGGAATGTATTCAACCCCACTCAACATGTAGTCCTCAATGGAACTGCATCTATTTTATTTATTTATATTTTATTTTATTTCTATACCGCCCTCTCTCCTCAATGGGACTCAGGGTGGTGCATCTAAATGGAAGAAAGTATGCACTGGAGTCCCCCAAGGCTCTGTTTTAGGCTCAGTACTCTTCAACATCTTCATCAATGATTTGGACGAGGGAATAAATGGGGAATTCATCAAATTTGCAGATGACACCAAGCTGGCGGGAATAGCCAACACGCCAGAAGATAGGCTTAAGATACAGAAGGATCTTGACAAACTTGAACATTGGGCACTATCTAATAAAATGAGATTCAATGGCGAAAAGAGTAAGGTTCTACATTTAGGCAACAAAAATGAAATGCACAGGTACAGTATAGGTGGTATCTTGCTCAATAGCAGTAACTATGAAAGGGATCTTGGAGTCCTAGTAGACAACCATTTAAATATGAGCCAGCAGTGTGCAGCAGCTGCCAAAAAAGCCAACACAGTTCTAAACAGAAGGATAGAATCAAGATCACGTGAAGTGTTAATACCACTTTATAATGCCTTGGTAAGGCCACACTTGGATGTACTGCATTCAGTTTTGGTTGCCACGATGTAGAAAAGATGTGGAGACTCTAGAAAGAGTGCACAGAAGAGCAACAAAGAGGATAATAATAATAATAATAATAATAATAATAATAATAATAATAATAATAATAATAATAATAATAATAATAATAATAATAATAATAATAATTTATTTTTATATACCGCATCCTCTCCCTAAGGGGACTCGATGAGGGGACTGGAGGCTAAAACATATGAAGAATGATTGCAAGAACTGGGTATGTCTAATTTAATAAAAAGAAGGACTAGGGGAGACATGATAGCAGTGTTCCAATATCTCAGAGGTTGCCACAAAGAAGAGGGAGTCAAACTATTCTCCAAAGCACCTGAGGGCAGAACAAGAAGCAATGGGTGGAAACTAATCAAGGAGAGAAGCAACTTAGAACTAAGGAGAAATTTTCTGACAGTTAGAACAATTAACCTCTGGAACAGCTTGCCTCCAGAAGTTCTGAATTCCCCAACCCTGGAAGTCTTTAAGAAGTTGTTGGATAGCCATTTGTCTGAAATGGTATAGGGTTTCCTGCCTAAGCAGGGAGTTGGACTAGATGACCTCCAAGGCCCCTTCCAACTCTGCTATTGCATTGTATTGTATTTCTTGTCTGTTCTAGAAATGTTAATTTTTGGATGACAGCTGACTAAGAGACAGGAATATGACCACCTGTGGATTTCACCATTTGGTAAATAGGGCAGAAGTTATATAGTGGATAGAAGTTGTTATTTTATTCCCTTGAAACTCTCTCTATTATTTTTCCACATTGATGTAAGATACTGAGATCCTCTATATTTTCAAGCATCTTAGCTCATTAAGTAAACTCTCGGTTGTGAGGTCTGAAGCTGTGATGGCAGCAGTGTCCCTAATAGGGTGAATGATGAGACCGGAGTTCTGGATACATTAACCCAGAAGCTGTTTTGGGGAATTTGGGGGATCCGTCTTCTTTTTGTGTAGACAGACCTAGTGTGGTGGGGGCCATCTCTGAGAGAGTGTGAACATACCCACAAAGATTGACAAGTCCGTGCTAGGCATGGTTAAGAATCCTTTTATAGGGTGACCTGTTTCTTATTGGTTAAGGAGAGACCTTCAGAACATCTAATGGGCCTCAGGGAGATTTATTCAGGCTATCTGGAGGATGAAATTATTGAGGTTTGTGTTGATTTGGACAGGGAAGGTCAAGGCACAAGGGTCATGGCTTGGTGGTGTGATCCCAGACTTGTGTGATCTAGTGACTCCTAAGAAATTGGACAAGTTTTGTTTGTTTATTGTTTGTTGATCAAAGTTCTTAATCCCCCATCTCCCTTGTAGAGGGGCTCTTCCCTGAATGATCCAGAGCCCCCCACCCCACCCTGGACATTGACAAGGTGACTGATGAGCTTCCCTGGATTATGTGGTTTTCTTTTTTCATTCCTACCCTAGTTTTGTTCTCCTTCCCATTTTTTCTTTTTAATCCACTTTTCTTGGAGCTAATGTTTGACTCTGTGAAGCCTGCAGAGTCTTTGGGGCATGGAACCATCTACATTTAAATATATAAATAAATATAAAAGCACATGAGCTTTTTTGTTGAAGCACGTGGAGCTTTAGGTTGATTTAGATTTTATTTCGGTTTATTTTGGACTGAAGAAACAGATATGTTTCTGAAATAAATTTGGAGGGAAATTTTCCTTCTAACTGTATAAAATGTGGGGACATTTGGGATTCCAGTTCTAAGGCAGTGTTTGATGGACTAAAATGTGGTGCTTGCAGATGATTGGGGTGAAAATACAGCCGGGAGGGTTGAGAGAGAGAGAAAGAAGAAAGAAAGGAAAGGGAATGGATATGGGTGAAGGGAAGGAGTGGGGTAGAGAGGAGAAGCTGATCTTTTAAAGATCTGAGAACTAAGGAGATATTTCCTGACAGTTAGAACAATTAATCAGTGGAACAGAAGTTGCCTCCAGAAGTTGTGAATGCCCCAACACTGCAAGTGTTTAAGAAGTTGTTGGATAGCCATTTGCCTGAAATGGTATAGGGTTTCCTGCCTAGGCAGGGAATTGGACTAGATGACCTCCAAGGTCCCTTCCAACTTTGCTATTGTATTGTATTGTATTGTATAAGCCAGCCTTATGGGCTCCATAAGAGTCAACTAACCAGAAAGCCAATAATGGAAAACAAGGTGGAAAGACTTTAGGGATCTTTTGAGAGACTTTGAAATACTGAATAAGGAGATGAACATGGGAAAGATGAAAACTGAGTTGTTTCAATTGTGTTGGGTTTTCAAGGTTCTTCTAAAATTCTTTTTGACGATGTTCCATTTGTGAAACATTATCTTCTTTCAACACCTTTAGTAATGTTGATTTTCATTTAAATCCGGGAGTTGACCCATGGCCATCATGGACCTGCCTCATTTTAAATATATTTTTGAATATATTTTCAAATATATTTTTCCTCCTCAAGGCTGCCTCTGATCAGAGTTTCCCTGAAAGAGAGAAGATTTTCCCCTTCGGCCCCTCCAGTTCTGAGGGAAGACAGAAGCCCCACCTCCTTCTCTTTCCCTAGTGGCTGCCTCTGTTCCTACCCTGCCCCTGTCGTCATGGCAACCCAGCAGCAGCCAATCAAATGGGAAGGAAGAGACAATTGTTGCCTGGCAGCACAGCCACCAATCAGCCTCCTGGAGAAGAGATTGAACAGACAAAGACAGAGGGGGGAGGGGAGAGAGTTTCAAATGAGGATGAAATAAAAAAAAGTTTTTAACTGTGATGAGAAAGAGAAGAAGAAGAAAAAACAAACCCAGAGAGAAATGCAGAGGGAGGGGAGGCTGAAGTCCTGGAGGAGCCTTTCCCCTCCCCCACCTAGAAATGGCTGCCCTGGAGAGCTTCTCCTCCAGTGGAGGCTCTGGGGCAAGTGGGAGCAGCGGCTGCCCAGGAGAGCCCGGCCGGAGGGTCTTCAGGGGCCACCAGGGACCCCCAGGATGCCCCTTCCTCAGAGCCCCCAGAGGGTCCCTCCAGGAAGACCCCCCCACCCTCGCCTTCTCCTCCCCCAGCAATGCCGGATCCCCCTTTGGAGACCAAGGCCCTGCATGGCTTCCCCCAGACAGGAGCCTCTCCTGGAAACACACAGAGAGAGACCGGAGCTTCACAAACCCCCATTGGCTGCATTCCCTTAAAATGCAACTCCAAAGCCCATAAACCACAGTAGTCTCTTCCCAGAATAAGGGAGTGGAGTGTCCCCCCAGATCCCCTCCTCCTTCCTGGGACTTTTCTATGGGCAACGTAAAGAGTCTGGGCTTTGCTTTCCCCCCTTAGTGCCCTATATGTGGAAGAGAGTGGCAGTGGAGCATGGGTCCCCCTTCCCTCCCTTTCTTCCTTACATGGGGTAAAATCCTTTATTTCTCTAATGTTGCTCTCTCTCTCTCTCTCTCATTCTCTCTCTCTCTCTCTTTCTGTGTGTCTCTCATATTCTCTCTCTCTCTCTCTCTCTCTCTCTCTCCTCTCTCTCATTCTCTCAGGTGTGATATTATTTTTAACTATGCAAATTCCTGATGACAAATTTTTGATATAGGTCAATTTTGTCCTTGTGGCCTGGTAGTCCTTGAGTTATGACCACAATTGAGCCTAAAATTTATGTTGCAAAGTGAAACATTTGTTAAGGGAATTTGTCCCTTTTTATGACTTTTCTTGCCACATTTGTTAAGTGAATCACTGTGGTTATCAAATTAGCAACACTGACATTAAGTGAATCTGGTTTCCCCATTGACCTCGTTGGTCAGAATGTCACAAAAGGGGATTGCATGATTCCAGGACCGTCATAAATGTGAGTCAGTCATGAAGCATCCAAATGTAAATCAGGTGACCATGGGGATGCTACTATTGTTATAAGTGTGAAAAATTGTCATAAATCACTTTTTTCAGTGCCATTGCAACTTTGAATGGTCACTAAGCGAATGGTTGTAAGTCGAGGACTATCTATATTGCATTAACCTTTTGTGGTGGAGCCCTTCAGCATTAACTTTCAAACTAAAGTAAACTTTGGCTGTAACTCAGTAGGAAGCCATTTCAGTTCTGTGACATGTTGAGGCATGAAATAATCCCCAGGGTTTTCTCTTTCACCTCCATGCCAACAAATATCCCACTTCTTCTTCTTCTCCTTCAGCCACAGGTGCCGTGTTTTCCCTCTGGGCCAATTTTAAGCATGGAGCTTTCAAACCTCTCAATTCTTGGTGATCGATTTAATTCCATCTCTACCCCATCATTTTGAACCCTGTGGGGATTGTTTCCCTTCCATTTCTCTCCAGAGAAAAGCCCCACAAACTCTGAGTCCAAAAACTAGTTGAATTAACCAGGGATCTCTAGTGAGAAAGATAATTATTATCCTCAGAGTTTCCACTCTGCTCTTTGGCCGAATCCTCCAGGGGAGACTTTGGGCAGAGACAGAGGGAGTCAGCTGCAGTTCACTTCTCAGACTCACCCAGAAGGCCCTAAATGGAAAAACTTTCCTGGTGGAGAACTTGGCTTTAGGCAAAAAGTGTCACTGGATGATTTCAGACTTTGGACTTCCCTCCCCACTAAAGATCTGGGCTGTCAGTCTTCCTTCACATCAAAATGTTTTAACATTGGGAAAATAAGACCCGAATGCAAATGCCATCATGTTTCTGCTTGTAGGGATCACCCACCACCACGAGAGCCCCCATTTGCCATTTCCTTCCCCCAAATGTGAGCTCTGTCTTCAGGGGGTGCAAGCCTCCCCTTGACATCCTTGCACCCCCATTGAGCTCTCTCTCTGGTGTAGAAGTGTTGGGGGGTCCTGTATCTATGCATATGTGGTTTGGTAACATCTTCCCCTCTGGCTGGAGGCCTCCCCTCCTTCACTCTTGCCCCAATGGGACCCTGCAGTGCTTGGGCCTGATCCCCATGGCCTCCTGGAAGTGGCCCCCATTTTCCATACTTGGGCAAGACCTTGTAGAAATGGCGGCTGCTTTGGAAGCTTCCCACCCTGACCCTCAGGCTGTTGGGAGACTCCAAACCTCTCCTGGCTCTTGTTAGCTCTGGGAAACCAGACACTGCATGCCAAGGAAGGTTCAGGATGAGCTTCCTAAAAACTTTCCCTTCATCCTTTGATCCCCCTCCCCCCCCCAAAACCCCACATTTCTTCAATAAAGAAAAAACAAAGGAAATATGGGGGAGACAAACTTGTTCATATTTCACTTCTCCACTCTCCCCAGAATTAGATGCTAAAACTAAACTTTCCTCCTCTATCCTTAAATGCCCCAACCCTGGAAGTCTTTAAGAAGATGTTGGATAGCCACGTCTGAAATGGTATTGGGTTTCCTGCCTAGGCAGGGAGTTGGACTACATGACCTCCAAGGTCCCTTCCAACTCTGCTATTGTATTATTGTATTAAATCTCTGCCCCCACCCTTAACAATTCGCCAAAAATACAGCATGCCTGAAACTGAATCAGAGAGTTGGAAGGAACTTTGGAGGACTTCTAGTCTAACCTCCTGCTCAAGCAGGCAACTGTATCATTTACCAATTCAGACAAATGGTTGTCCAATCTCTTTGTGAAACTCCCCAGTGTTGGAGCCCCCATAACTTCTGGAGGCAATTCCTTCCATTGATTAAATGTTCTCACTGCCAGGAAATTTCTCCTTAGTTTTAGGTTGCTCTTAAGTTTCTTATTTTGATTACAGAAAGTCAAAGAGAAAAGGAAAGAAGCAAGCAAAAAAAAGTTTTGTTCTGTGTTGACAATGCTAACTTTGAGTTCACTGTTGGCTCAACTGCCACACCACATGTGAGGAGGCCCCTCCCTCAGAAGAGAGGTTTCTAACTACATCTAAGGCTGCCCTGAGTGGATGGGTTGGGGGCTCCATCCGCCTTCCTCTTTTCCAGCATGCCCTCCCTTCCTTTGACAGGAAGGGACATCCACCTCCTGCAGCCCACCTGCCCTTCTGAAACTTTTGCTTTATCCAACTCCCTTCAGCCTTTGAAATTCATGATCAAAATTGGAGCTTTCCTGCTGCTACTACACAGAGACCAACCTGCCTGAGCTTAGCAACTTGGAACCCCATTGGCTGGTCTTGCAAGGCTGAAGCCAGACTCAGGAAGGTCAGAGCCTCAGCCAGTTGTGTGTAAAAGTTATGAGAAAGATGATAGGTGAAAAGGTTTTTCAGAAATGGTTTGCAATTGCCACTTTCCTAGGACATCAGAGATTGGCTGGCCAAGGTTTACCCAGTTGGCTTTGTGCGAAAGGGAGGAATAAAATTCATGGTCCCCTGGTTACTATCCTGAAGTCTTGACCATAGACAGGCTCTGATCATAGCCATACAGCCCACTTAACATGGTCACTTCACCATTGGCTGCATTCACACTTGCAACTTTTAACTCTGGTTTATTTTCTAAGGTTGAAGCTGTTGGCCAATGGGTTAGTGAATTGTGTGTATTAATTCAGCAGGGATTAGCCGAACAGTTATTTATAACAGAAGTAATCTGGAGACAGTTTTATTTTTATAAAGGCCACATTCACACAGCATACTTCACCAGACCGAGGAAATATTCTTGCAGCCACCCTGGGACAAAAGACAGTTCTAGGTGCAGTCTCCTGAAAGGCTGTAATAAAGCATGGATGACCACAGCCACCTCTCCTCCACTTCCCTGGGCTCTCACCAGATGCAAACCCACAAATTAGGTGGCCACATTTCCAACTGAGGAGAGTTTTCCTTCCATCTGGGCTAGGCTTCAATGAAACATGGCAGTAACATGATGGACAGGAGAAGCCATGTTACACATCAACCTGGAACTCCAATTCACACACAGTTGTTATCTGGAGCAACCAGCAGACACTGAGAGTGGAAGCTGAGGACTCTACAGTAGGACAAGTTTCAAATAATGGAGCTGAATATTGGTCATCCTTTGCTCCCCATTGTAAGGATGGACCTACCTATTCCTTCTGCTTCCCCTCTCATTCAAACTCCCCTACCTCCATTTCTCCCTTCAAGGCCAGGCTGTAATATTAACATCCCTCCTCCAGATAAGAAACTTAATCCATCAACCATTGACCAAGTTAAACCAGAACACAGGAACTCCAAACTGGCCCTTTGAAGCACTTGGAGGTCTTCTGAGGTGGAGTTTCAAATAAAGCCTCAGAGCTGAGAATGTCACAGGAGTTGCATCATCTACAAAACTAGAGAAAATTCCACCAGGTCCTACTAAAACAACTACTGAGTGGTTGTGGCAAAGAAATCAGGTTATACAATCCACCACATTCTGGGTGCTGCCACCATCTCAGCTGCAGACCTCACAGCACACTGTGGTTGTTAAGAAAATTAAAAATTTAAAGGCTTTAAGGATGGTAGAGACAACTACTAACACAGAAAAGGAAACTAAAACAAAAACTTCCATTCATTATTCTATAATCATCTCTTTATTAGCCAATGATGCAATCAACAGGCCTTCCCTTTCTTATCTCTGAGTCTGCTCTCACATACAAATTGATAAATATAAAAAAATGATAAATTAAATCTCCTTTCAGTAATAAGGAATTTAAAAATCAGATCCAAATTGGGATTAATATATGGAAATCCCATTGAAAAGAAAATCCCAAACTCTCAACATTAGGTTGGGTTCAAGGACAATCATTGCTCCATAGCCTTATAGCACTAGAGTTAAGTGGCACCAATGTAGAGTGGCACCAAACTCCTCAGCAGTCTCTGGAGGCAAAAGCCCACTTTGAAGGACAGCAGAAGTTACTTTTCTGGCTGTTGAGGTATCTTGCTGCAGCATCAATTTCTGGACATGTCCTAACAGGAAGGACTGTGACCACTTCACAACACTGCCCCAAGGTGTCTATTTGTGATTTTTCAATAATATATTTTTCTCCACTTGCTCCTCATCAAATGGAAGAGGTTCAGGATCTCAAGAGAGGAGAAGTTCCTTCTTGTTGTAATTATCACCTCACAGGCCTTCTCCTCCTCCAGTGACTGCCTTTGATGTAAACATCCCATTGAAGTGACATGGAAGGGATCTTGCATCAGGAAAGGATAAATGCCACAGATTATGCTTTTTGTGGCTCAAGTGACAGGACAGGAAGGAGCTGTGATGTTCAATGTACTTTCTCTCTCTTCAAGGTGAATCTTGCTTTGTCTCTGTTTCAATCAGGAAAGCCATTGGACATTCCTTCCTGTGTGACTGCTTCCAATTCTTCCAATTCTTTTTGTTAGAAACGGGAAGGAGATTGATTCAACCCCATGAATTATGGACCTCCTGCTTCTGCTTCTGATGCTGCTGGTGCCTCTGTCAGTCTCTGGGAAACTTAGAAAGAAATGCCCACTGAATTTGGACCACCAGGATGGAGAAAAGCCATGGAGCTATTATAGGCTAGGAGATTTTCTCATTGGTGTAGTTGTCTCTGCATCAAGAATATCACATAAAATATTACCTTTCAACATGGCTCCTTCTAGTCAGATTCAATTGTAAGTTATTCACTTTGATGGAGTTTAATTCCCTCCATTTGCAGTTCTAACTCTTCTTTCTTTTTTCCTCTTATTTTAGTTACTCTTATATTGTATGACATGAATTTCTTGAATCCTTTTGCTTCCCACAGCTTCTCACTTTTGACTTATTTTCTAGGACTGGCTCAAATCCAAATTATGGCGTAAATAAAACTTGAAAGAAACACACATTATTGTCTTCTTCCTATTCAATTCTCACTTCATGACTTGAATATTAGGTCTTTTTGAAAGTAGTGATTGTTGTAGTTTCCAGATAATTTCTATATTTTTACAACTGTAGACAGATATTCAATCCCTTATTTGTTTAGGAATAGAGAATGACATGTTTTAGAGCATTATCTATTATAAGACGATTATCTTGTATAGAAAAAGAGGATTAAAGAGAAAAAAATGTATTTAATTGTTGCTGTTGGTGATGCTTATATTAACATGGGCATGGTTTTACACTAGTTTACCTCTAGAGAAGGGTCAAATAATAAGGATGATTTTCAATATCGAGGTGATTAACAAAAATTCACGGCTCCTGCACAATCTCACTCTTGGCTACAACATCCATGACAACTATTCAAATACACTTGGCACTTCAGATGCTTTGCTGGATGTGCTCTCTACTGGAGAAGCCAATGTTCCCAACTACAGCTGTGGAAGGAAGGACAACCTTTTGGCTCTTCTTGATGGAGCCGGTAAAGATATCTCCCCCCAGATGTCAACATTAGGAGGACCCTACAAAGTCCCGCAGGTTTGTGTTTGTGTTCCTCTATCTGGTATAGTGAGTTGGTGTGTGTGTGTGTGTGTGTGAGTGAGTGATAGATCCAACCATTTCATCTCTATGGAATTCAAACTCTGCTTTTCACCATCACATTTAGCTGTGGTGGTGTCAGGATAGGGATACCAATGGGGAGAGAGCAATGTGGAAAACTGAAATATTTACTCATGACAGCATCCCCATTGCTTTGAGGGCTTCTCTTGCATGATTGTGAAGGTGAGGAGAGGCTCTGTGTTCAATCAAAGGGTCTTCTGTACAATAGGAAGCTGGAGCACCAATGGAAAGCTAACTTTTTTCTCATTATAGTAACCTATATAATGATATTCTAAAAAAGGAATTAACCAATTTATAAATAAATATCTTATAATTATATTATAAATATCTAACTCTACAAGATGGCAATTGTAATTCCCATATTTTAAAAAAAGGGAAGAAAATGGTCCCTGACAATTCCAGGGCCATTTCTCTAACAGATGTAAGTAAAACCTTTGTTAGCTTCCCCTTGAATAGAGTTGACAGTAGGTAGATGAAAAGGGCATTTCTTGTAGAAGAACCAGCAGTCGTAAAAGATGTGATCCACTACTGACAATTCTTTTGTCTTGAAACATCACACCATCTAAAAATATCAGTCAGAGGAAAGAATGGTTTGCTGTCTTGATAGCATTTGACACAGTAAACAAAGGAATATTACAGAAAAACTGATTGCTTTTGCAATGGAGCTCAGAACTTTGACCCTGCTCAAAGCCCTTTGAGCAAGCACTGACAGAGAGAACAATTAATCAGTGGAACTGCTTGCCTCAAGAAGCTGTGTGTGCTCCATTACTGGACGTTTTCAAAAGGAGCTGGACATTCCTTTTAATTGGAATACGGTCTGCTCTGTGAACAAAAGGTTGGACTAGAAGACCTCCAAGATCCCTTCCATCCCAATTATTCCATAGTCTATGTTCATTTGTTTGAGAGTGTTCTTTAGGACAGAGTTCCCCAATGTTTCCAGTTTTGCACAATGTCGTGGGGGGAGGAAGAGGGGATGGTTCCATGCTGTGGCTGGCTTAAATGGACTGTGAAGATGTGTGTATGCACATGCACACTTGCTCGCCATTTCTGTGGTCTGGTTGCAAACCCCTCAGGGCCCACGAATGGGCTGTGGCTCATAGGTTAATTAACCCCTGTTTTAGGATGAATGGAGCCTTTAGAAGTAGGATCCTTACCAGAAGGTAAGACAAATGTGCTGCCAATATGACATTAAGTGGTGCATATGCTGTTAAGACAACTTGGCTCTTTCTCCCATAAGAATTATCTGATTATGGATAAACTGAGTCAAAAATTACAGTCTTTGGAAAATGACAGCATTGCCAAATACGGCTATTTGATGAGGACCAACAGAGCAAGTTCACACCTTACCTTACTTGGGGTATTTTTCTTTGTGACTGGATCTTGGCTCCCTCAACATCAAAGAAGATCATTTAGACCAAAGGGACAAGTGAATGCACTGTTAATTTTTTTTTTAAAAATCATTGCTATGCAGCTTTTTTTGTCTAAAATATTAAAGCACAAAAGGCCAACATTACCACCATGTATTCATTTTGAGCTGAGTTCTGGGATTTAATTTATACAATTACAAAAACTGAGAAGTATCTTGAGGGTGGATAAAAGGACTTCAGCTGTTGCTATGAGTTTGGAATTGGGAATTTATACAATATATAAAATTAGGGGATTTTAAAAATAAAATTAATGACATGGAACTGTTGGAGTCCCAAAACTCTGTTAGAACAAACAAATGTAAGTTAAAAAGATCTTGAAGTGTACAAGTGACAAATTATATTACTCTGGTCTCCCTGTCTTTTTATAATTGGAGACAAAACTAAAAAAAAATTCCTGCACAAAGAATCCAAGATTTTCAAAACAGAGAAAAATATGGTCATTCTCAGTAAGATTGGCATATTTAAATGCATGAACTGCTACAAATGTTCCTTCCAAATTGGCAAGTATTCAGTTAAATCTTCCAAACCCCTTACAAGGAATGAACTTGTTTTTATGGAGTTCCAGAGATAGAAGATGTAACATTTGTATTACTTGGGTGCCAATTATATAAAAAAGAGGGAGATCAATATCTTGGACTATAGAGAAATGATCTATTGGGGTCCTAACATATAAACACCATATTTCCTGTGTGGATCAGAATCCAACAAATATATATCATACAGCCCTTTTTTGGAGGAAATTGGTTCAGTTGAGAGCCTCATATGCGGTCTGATTGTGGTAAATTTGGGGAATGATAAAAATACTATCTTTATTCTTCATGCTTATTCTATTTTACTTTAAAAAACAATCTACTTTTACACATGGTCCTGTTAATGTACTGCCTTTTATATTCTGTATCTTGGTATGGCTAATGACTAATCAACAAGAAACTGTTCTAATATGTAGCATGACAAAAAAATAGATTTATTAAAAGCTAAACATTGGGAGCCCAAATTAACACAGCACTCTTCATTGCTTTTTTCAGATCAATGCTAGAATTCCTTCAGAGGCTCTGAGTGATACAAGTCAATTCCCTTTTTTCCATCCAATGCTCCCCACAGAAGGAATCCAGTACCCAGCAATTGTCCACCTGCTCCTCCATTTTGAATGGACCCTGATTAGTCTCTTTGTACCAGATACAGAGAAGGGAGAGCATTTCATGAGGACTTTTACTCCTATGCTTGTCAGGAATAGAATTTGTGTTGTTATATCACAATTCTCAGTGACTGGAAATACAGCAACCCTCAGGGATTCCCTTTCTAAGTGGAGACAAGTCAATGTCTTTGTTCACTTCATAGAATTTGAGTCCATTTATGACAGAATTCTTCCATTCCATTCAACATTTGAAAGTTTGCCAGGACCCATTGAAGGGAAAGTCTGGATCATGACAGTGCTTGGTGTATATTCAATGGGAAAGCACAGGTTTTTCAAGTATGTCCATAGTATTTGGACCTTTCCTCTTCAATGGAAAAAGAGTTGGAGAGAAGATGATGTCTTTAAACATCCTTTTTTTGTGGAACCTGAATTTCAAGCTGAGTATTTTCACTGTTCTGTTTCAAAACACATCTTTTCTGTCAAAGGCCAAAGAAGATGCACCCAGAAAGCCCCACTGGAGAACAAAGAGAAAAAGAATAGGCTGCACGTCCCAAATAGCGGCTATGTTTACAGTGCCATTAAGATTCTAGCTTATGCCTTAAATGCTGCATCCAAATCCAAGAGGAGAAGGAAGAAGAGAAAAGAGAGATTGGAGGCTCCATGGCTGCAGCCGTGGAAGGTATGGGGGTCCCAACAAGGATCCATCAAAATATAAATTACTTTCAAATTCCTGCTCTCTGAGTTTGGTTGTTTAAGATCTAAAGCTTCAGCTCAACATCTTGTACATAATGGAATAATGCTGAATCCTCCGTTCTACAATTAAGATGTTTTGTATATTTGAAAAAAAATGTTCCCAGATTTCTTCTGATTTTAGGCTCCTGCAAACCAACATGGCTCTTCTCCTTGTTGTCTTTCCTCAAGGCTAAAAGCAGCCCCTTTGATCTCTTCCTTCTTTGTCCTTGCATATAACTGTGGGATATTTTGTGCAACGTCTTCTCCAAGTGTGGTTGCCACAAGATGACCTTGAATGATTCCACTGGATTATTAATGACGTTAAGGTCAAATTAATAATATGGTTATTCTCATATCATTAAAATATTACTACTGCTCTATTATAGAATAGAATAGAAAAAGAGAGTTGGAAGGGACCTTGGAGGTCTTCTAGTACAACCCTTTGCCTAGGCAGGAAACCTAAACCATTTAAGACAAATGGCTATCCAACATCTTCTTAAAAACATCCAGTATTGGAGCATTCACAACTTTTGGAACAAGTTGTTCCATTGATTAATTGTTCTGTCAGGAAATTTCTCCTCAGTTCTAAGTTGCTTCTCTCCTTGATTACATAGTTTCCACCCATTATATCTTGTTCTACCCTCAAGTGCTTTGAAGAATAGTTTGACTCCCTCTTATTTGTGCAACCTCTGAGATATTGGGACACTGCTGTCATGTCCCCCCTACTCCTTCTTTTCATTAAACTAGACATACCCAGTTCTTGCAACCGTTCTTCCTATGTTTTAGCCTTCAGTCCCCTGATCATTTTTGTTGCTCTTCTCTGCACTCTTTGCAGAGTCTCCACATCTTTTTTGACATTGTGGTGAATAAAACTGAATGCAGTATTCCAAATATGGCCTTACCAAGGCATTATAAAGTGGTATTAACACTTCACATGATCTTGATGCTATCCCTCTGTTTATGTAGCCTAGAACTGCATTGCCTGTTTTGGCAGCTGCTGCACACTGCTGGCTCATATTTAAATGGTTGTCCAGTAGGACTCCAAGATCCCTTTCACAGCTACTGCTATTGAGCAAGGTACCACCTATACTGTACCTGTGAATTTTGTTTTTTCATTATTTTTTTATTTCATTTTTATTGGATTTATATACTGTGCCACTCTCCCAAAAGGGACTCGGGGCAGTGCACAGGAAATTAAAACACAATAAAACAATACAAAATAATAAATACATCCTAGACTGAATAAAATCCTATTAAATTAGAGATGCCTGTGCTAAAATCAATTTAAAACCCTTATTAAAATTTTGTGTAATTTAAAACCAGTTGATGATATAATCTCGGAAGTTAGGCCATGCCAGCTAAGTGAAAGAAATACGTCTTTAGGTGTTGGTGGAAGAGGCGGAGGTCCATGATGTTTCTAAGATCAGGGGGTAGATCGTTCCAGAGGGCAGGGCCCACCACAGAGAAGGCCCTTCCCCAGGGCATCGCAAGCTGGCATTGCCCGGCCGTAGGCACCCAGAGAAAACCCTCTCTGTGGGAGCGGATCGGCCGAAGGGATGTTTGAGGTAGGAGGCAGTCTCGCAAATAACTAGGACCTGTGCCATGGAGCACTTTAAAGATGATAATCAGCACCTTAAAGCGCACCCGAAAGACCATAGACAGCCAGTGCAGCTCGCGCAGGAGTCGTGTTATATGGGAATGCCGTGAGGCTCCCAAGATCCCCCTGCGGCCGCATTCTGCACTAGCTGTAGTCTTCGGGTGCACCTCAAGGGGAGCCCCATGTAGAGAGTGTTAGCATAGTCCAGGCAGTATGTCACGAGTGCATGAGTGACTGTGCGAAGGGCGTCCCGGTCTAGTAAGGGACTCAACTGGTGAACCAGGCGAACCTGGTAAAAGGCCCCCCTGGCCACGGCCATCACATGGTCGTCCATGGACAGCCGCGAATCCAGGAGGACGCCTAGATTGCGAGCCCTTTCCATGGGGGCCAGTGACTCGCCGCCAATGGTCAGTGTTGCTATAAGCTGACTATACCGAGACGTCGGAAACCACAACCACTCGGTCTTGAGTCTGAGTTTGTTACTCCCCATCCAGATCCGTACGGCCTCCAAACACCAGGACATCACCTCAACGGCATCATTGGGGTGGTTTGGGGTAGAGATGTACAGCTGAGTATCATCAGCATACTGATGGTACTCTACCCCAAAACCACGGATGATCTCACCCAGCGGCTTCATATAGATGTTGAACAGGAGTGGCGAGAGGACCGCCCCCTGAGGTACCCCACATATGAGGGGCCTCGAGGCCGACCTCTGCCCCCTGCCAACACGAATTGCGACCGACCGGAGAGGTAGCAGGTGAACCACCGTAAAACGGTGCCTCCCACTCCTAACCCCTCCAGTCGGTGGTATCAAAAGCCCCTGAGAGGTCTAATAGGACCAGGATAGAGGAACAACCCCTATTCCGAGCCCTCCAGAGATCTTGCCTAAATGTAGAACCTTACTTTTTTCACCTTTGAATTTCATTTTGTTAGATAGTGTTCAGGTTTGTCAAGATCTTTCTGTGCCTTAAGTCTATCTTCTGAAGTGTTGGCTACTCCTGCCAGTTTTCACAAACCCATGTTGGTTTTTGGTTATTAATTTGTTTGCTTCTACCATGTTTCCCCAAAACTACCTCATGTCCTGCTAATAAGGCCATGCCACATTTTTCCTCATGGGCAAAAATATAAGCCTTCCCCTGCAAATAAGTCCCCTGGACAATCCCCCCTCCAGCCAGGCAGAGCACCAGTCACTGACCTAGCAGTATCCCAAAGGCACCAAGCCATGTGGGTCTGCCTGCACCCCAGCTCCCGTGGCTTGGCACATTCAGGATACCCCCTAGGTCAGTGCATGGAGCTCTGCCTGGCTGGAGAGGGGGTTGACCGAGCGCCTGCTCCGCCCCCAGCTCATGTGCCTCCCTGCCTCACCATGCCCTTGGCCAGCTCTCCTTGCAGGACTAGGGCACTGTCACTGCTGCTGGTGCCATCGAGCTCCAAGTAAAACTTCTTCTCTGGTCTCCAAACTCTGGAACTTGGCTTCCAATTCTTCCAGCAGCGGCCACTCTAGGAGTGTGTTCTATGGTTATGGATAGGCTGCTGGAAGACAGGAGCAGCCGCCTGGCAACCCTAAAACATTAAGCCCTCCCCCTCTAATAAGCCCAAGGCCATATTTCATAAGTCAAAAAAATATAATACCCTGTCATATTTTCAGGGAAACACTGTAGGTGTTCTCTGATTTGTTGCTTGATTATCTTTTCCAGAATCTTCCCTGATATTGATATCAGACTGATAGGTCTATAATTTCCTGGATCTATTTTTTCCCCTTTTTTGAAGATGGGAACCACATCAGCTCTTTTCCAGTCCTCTGGCAATTCTCCGGTGCTCCAGGATCTCTGAAAGATATAGTTCAGTGGTTCTGAGATCTCGTCTGCCAGTTGCTTCAGAACCCTGGGGTGTAATCCATCCGGTCCTGGTGATTTGAACTCATCTAGGGTGAGCAGTGCTCACTTCCCTATTTTAACTAGTGTTTCTAATCTGTTTTTTTGCAAAAAAAGTTTTATTTTAATTGAACAAACAACACATTCACAAAAAAAGAATCATCTTCATTACATTTTGTAGAAAGTGTGTCAATTAGTTACAAATAACTTTTGTGCATCTCTTCCACTATCCTCACATATAATTCATATCAGATTATGTGTTTTAAATTCTTTATAAATCTTACTGTCAACATACCATAGTTCTCCTTTGACTAAAGTTATTTTAACATCCTTTTTCCTAAAATAATCCACAGTTAAAAACACAACCACAAACTGACATTACCAAATTATTACTTACTAATTATAAAACTTAATTAATTTTTGTTATCAACTTTCATATATCCAGTAACCTTACACCTTTATAACACATTCAAAATATGGATTAATTAACAAAATTTCTAAGCCTTTTTCTCAATTCCCTGTTTACCATCTATAGCCAAATTCCTTTAATTAAACCAGTACACACACACACACACACACACACATCATTAACTATATCTCTTATCATTTCATTATTATTGTTATCATTAATATTTATTAACAAAAATCATTTACTATTTATATCCAACTTTCTCACATCAAGCCAACCCAAGTATGTACCTTGTTACCATTATCCATTATTTATTTAACATAACAATCTAACAATTACTAAGTTATTACTCACTAGTCACAAGACTTAACTAGTTTTTATTATTAACTTTCATATATCAACCTGTGTCCTTCCAATAGGCATAGACTCTTGTTTCTTTTGCCATTTGTGGTATTAGTCTTCCGTTTATTTCCTTAATAAAGTTTTTATGGATTTCTCTTTAAGCAACCTTATTGCTTGTTGCATCTCTCGGATAGTCTCGGCACCCTCCATCTGCTATTTTAATTAATGTAACTTTGATTATCGATCGTGCTTCTAGTAAGATTTCTCTCCTTAAATCTATCGTTTTTCTCTTTTTTCTTCTTCTGTGCCTTGCAATTTGGAGTAGAGCTCCAGTCCATCAAATTCCCTTTTCCATACTCCCTTTTTTCCAATTTCAGCCACATTCACTCCATTGATGAGATCCTCAGTTTTCTTATCTTTGTGTTCATTTTTCCCTTCGGTTTTTGGGCTCCATCTCCAGTGAAAAACTCTGGATTTTCCATCTTCTTCTCAAATCAGGGGCTTTGTGTGGCCCCCGAGATCAGCAAGATGTAGTTTTCCTGTTCACTGTCTCTTCGGGATGGTTTAGGTCCAATTGGACCACCCAGTGGCAAAAGTATTGCCGGCGGTATCAGAGCTTCAAGGCCGCACATCTGTACTGTCGCGACATTGGCTCTTCCTTCCTAATCTGTTTTTTGTGATGGGTTTTTTTGATAGGATGGACTGTTTTTTCCCTTTGTGTAAAGACAGATGCAAAAAAGTGAGTCAGGTAGTTCTCCTTGCTCCCTGTTGCTTGTCATCTTCTTGCCACTTTCTCTTGGAAATGGATCAATTTTTTCCTTGACTTTTTCCTTGTTTTTAACATGTTGGAAGAAGCTTTTTTTGTTATATTTTACTTTTGTTGAAAGCCATTCTTCATTGTGAGCCTTAGCTTTCCTCACTTCACCCCAACGATGCCGTAGCGGTGATGTGCCAGTGCCTGGAAGCCGTGCGGGCCTGGATGGAAAGTAACAGACTCAGACTCAACCCGTCCAAGACCGAGTGGCTGTGGTTCCCGGCACCCCGATTCAGTCAGTTGATTCCATCTCTGGCCATATGGGATGAACACCTTACCCCTGTGGATGGGGCGCGCAACTTGGGCGTCCTCCTGGATACCCGGCTGTCCATGGAAGATCAAGTGACAGCCGTGGCCAGGAGGGCGTTTTACCAGGTTCGCCTGGTACGCCAGTTGCGCCCCCTATTGGATCGGGATGCCCTTTGCACAGTCACTCATGCCCTCGTGACATCCCGACTGGACTACTGCAATTCTCTCTACACGGGGCTCCCCTTGAGGTGCACCTGAAGACTTCAGCTTGTCCAGAATGCAGCCGCGCGAGCAATAATGGGAACCTCTAGGTTTACCCACATAACACCGCTCTTGCGCGAGCTGCACTGGCTGCCTGTCATCTTTCGGGTGCGCTTCAAGGTGTTAGTTATCATCTTTAAAGCGCTCCATGGAACGGGACCTAGTTATCTGCGGGATCGGATCCTGCCTCATACATCCTTACGGCCGATTCGCTCCCACAGAGAGGGGCTTCTCCGGGTGCCGTCCACCAGGCTTTGCCAGCGGGCGACGCCCAGGGGAAGGGCCTTCTCTGTGGCGGGCCCAGCCCTCTGGAATGACCTTCCCCCCGAAATCAGAACAACTACGGACCTCCGCTCCTTCCGTCAAAAACTTAAAACACACTTTTTCTGCTTGGCCGGCCTAGGTCAATCTTCCGTCTAATAGGGTTTTAGGGGTTTTTAGTCAATTTATAATTGGGGATTTTAGCGCAGGGATAATTTTAGTTTAATTTGTTTTTACTTACTCTATTTATGTATTTTCTATTGCCATTTTAAATTTCCCTGTGCACCGCTCCGAGTCCCTTTGGGGAGAGGACGCGGTATACAAATAAAATTATTATTATTATTATTATTATTATTATTATTATTATTATTATTATTATTATTATTATTATTATTATTATTATTATTATTATTATTATTATTCATCATTATATTATATCCATTATAATCAGTAACCATTCTACAAACAGAATAATGTGAGAAAACTACAAATGAAATATTAAAGAAAGGTATAGATTTGTTGCTGCCATTTCTTTGTGTTATGCAACATACACTCATGTATCATAGCCTAGATCAGGCATGTCAAATATGCAGCATAGGCAAAAAATGCCACAATATGACCCATGATGTGTTTGTGTTTGACATCCCTGTCCTAGATGCTAAAAGTTACTTAATCGCCAAGTGAATTTTACTTATGCGCCTCTCTCTATCATGAAATCACTTTTTTTTATTTTGTGGAAGCTGAGATTTTTTTAAAAAGGAGATAAAGATAGCTTTGTCCAAACATTATTATACGTTTATCATCATAAAATCATGATTTATTTACATCCTTTATTAATGAAAAGATAGAAAAATCAATGACCAAGATCTAATTGTTGTTGATAAATCCCAAATTTTATTAGTAAGATTAAATTGTATTTGGGTAGAATTTTAAGACAGTTGTATCTACTTAGCTTTCTCATACCATCCAGTGCTCAATTAACTAGATCTCCATTCATCACATCATGAAGTGTTTTTCTACTTCTTTTTTTAAACAAGTTGTGCCACCACCATTTGCAAAATCTGTTAAGGAAGTGAAAGGATATGAGGGAAGGATCAGATAAGATGAGAGGAGGAACGAATAAATTGACAGCTGTGTAACAGGCAGAGAAAGAAACTCAGAGAAGGTCCTCAGTAACTTTTTTGACTGTCAAAAGAGGTGATGAAAGATTTATACTTTCACACTTGCAAGATACTGTTAATAGTCTTACAATAAAATAGAATAAAATAAAATTTTATCACTTTTCTTTGTGCTCTAACTGAATGAAGATTAGCCTTGCAACTTTCTTCTTAACAAATTCTTGCTTGCTGGTAATCATTCTGTTGTTTTCAAGGAGTTTATGAATACTCTAGTTAGTTGGGGGTTTAGTTCAATTGATTTGTTACTGAAAATATTTGCTAAAATTGACAATTTCTGTCAATTATATCTTCTCACTATATTGTTTGTCAATATAAAATTGAAAACCATTATTGAACCTTTGTTCTTGAATTTTGGAGATAATGGCAACACTTGTTCTGCCAGCTGACAATATTTGCAAGTTAAGTAACCGTAGGAGAAAGATTCAAATGTAAAAAGAATATGTGAGATAAGAAAACAAGATTTCTAACTTTAAAATTCTTCCATGTTTTCATTCTAGTTCCATCTATTTCTAAAGAAGAAGGAATTGTACAATCTTTCTTTGTCAAAGGTGTACTTGGACCAAAATGGAGATATAGCAGCAGATCTGGATGTCGTTAGTAAAGTAGTTCTCCCCAAGGAGGATTCCATCAACAAGTATTTGGGGACTTTTGAAAGGCAGAGACTGATAATCAACCAAGATGCTTTGTCACAACTAAAATTGCTGAACAAGGTGAGGAAAATGATACTCCCCCACCAAGACTTACAATCCATTTCAAGCAGTGGTGGGATTCAAAAAAATTTACTACCAGATCCGTGGGCGTAGCTTGATGGGCGTGTCAGGAAAGGATACTGCAAAATCCCCATTTCCTCCCCATTACCTGGAATTTGGGAGGCAGAGAATAGATGGTGATGGGGCCAGTCAGAGGTGCTATTTACTGATTCTCCGAACTATTCAAACAACTAGTAAGAACCTGCTGAATACCACCTCTGATTTCAAGTGGACTAAACCTAGTCAAAAGGGTAGGTAACCTTGACTGAGAATTGAATGTGTGGAGTAAAACTTTTATTAGTGTCTTAGATAGGGAGGCTTCAATTCTATTGACCAAGATTTCCTTCAGATGCTATAATGCTGAATACTGTCATAAGCTGATTCAGTTATATCCAAAATGAGATTTGGAGTGATTATTACTTAGGACACAAATCTTTGCCATTTTATGTCCCTTCTGAGGTTTACTACCTCCATAAAACCAGTGAGAGAGGGTGTCATATGCTGAGGATTTTGATGTTACTAGCTTCAGGTTCACAAGTTATTTGACTTCAAATATCAAAGATGAGGGCAATTCTGTTAACCAGGGCCTGAGTTCAGGTTTGGTCACAATCTGATGAAATGGAATCAAGACCGGATGGAATTCCTGTTGATCCCAATGACCTGGTTGGAGTCAGAGGTCTCCCAAAATTTCGGGCTCAAAGTCTGGGAGGTTTTTAATCAGCCAAGAGCTGGTCATAGCTATACATGCCTCTCTTTAATCCCACTGGGATAGTGGAATTTAGGAAGGAGGTCCAAGGATGTCAGTTCACACAAAATAATTATGACTGGTCTGATGTGATCTTATTTATTCATTGGTTGATGGAATTTATTTGCTGCCCCTCTTACCACCATAATGGCTTGAAAACTGAAGTAATGAAACAAGACTTTGGTGCAAAAAAAGGTCCTGATATCAGAAGTAATAATGAACAATTTGAAGGGCAATATTACTTAGGTTTCACCATTGGCTTTTATGAGTGCACTTCATCTAAAAATCCCTTGCATGCAATTGTTTCTCTTGCATCTAAGCTCCCTGCAGGCACCCTGGGAGGCTCCTAATCAGACTAAATGTCAGAGGTGTTCAGCCCTAGTTTGCCATGAACCCTGGAGGGAGGAGGGGAAGAGAGATTAGGAAGGCTTGTAGGGAGAAAGGTAAAATAGTTGGTTGGAACTGTACCAGTCAGAGATAGCCCCTCAAGGCTCCAGATCAAACTAATAATAAATATGGGTGTGTCTTTCCCTATTAGTTTGTGTCAGTTAATTGCATTTTTCATCAGAAAGGATCTTGTGTGAGATACCTTGTGTTGGGTCTCCCTTTCCCACCCAGAGCTCTCACTCATGACCCATCTGGTGCATCAAGTCAGATGCCTGACTCACCCTTTTTGATGGACACATTTTCATAGCCTCACCTCCACCTCACCTAAGTATAGTTTTAGAGTTTTAATTCCCCCCTTTCTGTTAAAATATCATTATATCTAATGATATTTTTCGTACTACTAATATTTGGATGTGTCAATGCTTCTATTGTTGAAAGCCACATTGGTATTTTTAAGTAGTATTTCCCTTTCACTCTTTCCCATATTGTTAACAATCCATTCCTTACATAATGTCTTTGAAAATAGCCATGCATCTTATTTTTACCATACCACAGAAAGGCATACCAACCTAGTTGCAAATCGTGTCCTTGTGTTACTCAGTAGAATCCATTCTTTCATCCAAGCTAATCCTGCTGCTTGATAATACAATTCCTAATTTTTCCCAAATCCACCTCAAATTCTTGAATCTTGTAACATCTTTATGTTAATTCTTGACTTTTTCCCCTGCCACATATATTTCCCCACTATTTTGTTCATACTTTCAAAAAAATGTTTCTCTAATTTTATCGGTATTGTTTGGAATAGGTATAGCAATCTTGGTAGTATATTCATCTTTACTACTGCTATTCTTCACATCAATGATAATTGTAGGTTTTTCCATCTTTCCAAATCTATTTCTAATTGTTTTCTCACCTTATAATAGTTATTCTCCTTTAATGTTACACACCTTACTGTCAATTGAATACCCAAATATTTCACTTTTTTCACCACCTGCATATCCAGATTCCCCATCAACTCTCTTTTCTGTTTTTCTGTCATATTTTTCACCAAATTGTTTGTATTATCTTTATTGATCTTCAAGCCTGCTACTTCTCCATATTCTTCTATTATTTCAACTAGCTTTGTCCCAGTTTCTATCGGATGTTCCATAATAAACACCAAATCATTTGCAAATGCTTGTAGCTTATATTCTTCTTTTTTAACCATCTATATTTTACCTCTTTATTTTGTCATATTTCTCTGTTCAAAATCTCCAGTGTGAGTATAAATAACAATGGTGATAGTGGACAATCCCGGCTAGTTCCCTTCATGATCTCTATCTTTCCTGTCATCTCACCATTTACCATTACCTTTGCCGATTGGTTATTGGATATCATTTTGATCATATTTATAAATCCCTCACCAAATCCCATGATTAGAAATTTCATTATCATAAATTGCCAGTTCAAATTGTGCGAATTTATTGTGTCAATTTATTTAAAAAAAAATTAAATAAATTAATTAATGCATAAAACATACTTCAATCAATCATTCAATTAGTCAGTTAATATTTATAAAGATGAAAAATGGAATAGAAATGTAATTCATCTTTTACAATAAAATCTAAGTTTAGTCCAAAATTTAAAACAAGTGGTTAACTTATTTTAAAACCATGCATATATGAAAAATGGAGGAATACATTTTAATTCCACTATGAGGAGGAATCCACTGGTTATCACTGAATGATTGGATCTTTTCTTAATTTATCCCTTAAGACTTTCTCATTTTAAGATGGTTTTTAGTAGGGTTTTAAATTTATTTTAGTACAGGCTTGTATATTTAATTCATTTTAATTATTTTGTACTGTATTTATCGAATAATGTTTTATTGTCTCCTGTGCACCGCCCTGAGTCCCTTCGGGGAGATAGAGCGGTTGATAAATCCAATTAAGTAAATAAATAAGTAAGTAAAAAGATCCATTTTTGCAATCTGATCTGCCAGGAGAAAAAGGAGGAAGTAATGAGACATCTACCTGCAATTGTATTCCTGCAATCATTTGGAAGTAGTCAGGGATTTCCTATTTTTCTATCTGAAGCCCAGAGGCTACTTGGCTAAAGTTCCTGTCCATCTCCCTGTTACATAGAGGGTGATTGTAACATCTTTTGTTTTGGCAATTTTTCCTTTTTCTTCTCAGTCTCTGCCTCAGTCCAAATGTGTGGATAAATGTCAGCCTGGATTTGTCAAGAAGGCTCGAGAAGGAGAGCCAGTTTGCTGCTATGACTGCGTTCCTTGTCCAGAGAGGACCATCTCCATTCAGGAAGGTGGGTGACAACATAAGGAAACTTTCTGAATTCACCCAGAGCACTTTGATCAATATATATCAAGACATATATGTTTTATGGTTTGGTTTTAATTTTCATGGTGTCTAATATCTTCCCTAAAGGGAGACAAAATTTAAAAAACAAAGTTGAAGGATGAGTTAGGAAGAAGGATGTTGTGGGTTGGGTAGGAAACCTTTCTTTTATTTGCTAGTTTGGATATGTCCTTCCATATTTATCTTTTTTAGAATTATATTAATTCTTTGTAACTTGAGGAATGATTTTAGATCAGTGCACTTTGCTCATCCAAATCAACTTAACATTACAGGCCAAAAGATACATCAATCATACATTCGTCTTCCGGGTGCGCTTCAAGGTGTTAGTTATCATCTTTAAAGCGCTCCATGGCTCGGGACCTAGCTATCTGCGAGATCGGATCCTGCCCCACACATCCTCACGACCGATTCGCTTCCACAGAGAGGGGCTTCTCCGGGTGCCGTCCACTAGACTTTGTCAGCGGGCGACGCCCAGGGGAAGGGCGCTCTCTGTGGCGGGCCCGGCCCTCTGGAACGACCTTCCCCCTGATATTAGAACGACCACCGACCTCCGCTCCTTCCGTGTAAAATTGAAGACCTATCTCTTTCGACTGGCCGGCCTTGAATAGTTCTCTCTGTCTTTTAACTACAAATATTTTAATTGGGTTCTTAATTTATATTTTTAGCACGGGTAATTCTATTTAATTCTATTTTAAGTATGTTTGTATTATTGTATACTGTTTTTAACTATGCCTGTGCACCGCCCCGGGTCCCTGTGGGGAGAGGGTGCGGTTAATAAATCTCAATTTATTATTATTATTATTATTTATTCAATTACTCTTTATTAAGATCATGAATATTTATAAACTGAAATATCTAACTGGGAGGAACAATGGAGGGAGAGGAGTTGAATTCAAGCAACAAATAAAAACCAAACAGAGAATTCAGGATAAAACCATCAAGTGGATATTTCCTTCCCACCTTTTCTAATCTTTCCAATTTAAATTGTTGTTAAATATTGGGATTAAAACTGTTATAATTTAATAAAGAAGGAAAGAGAGAGAGAGAGAGAGAGAGAGAGAGAGAGAAAGGAAAGAAAGGAAAGAAAGAAAGAAAGAAAGAAAGAAAGAAAGAAAGAAAGAAAGAAAGAAAGAAAGAAAGAAAGAGAAATAAATAAATAAATAAATTGGTTTGTTAGTGGCACAATATTGCCACATGAATGTTTGTCAGCAGTCAAAAAAGCTAATACAATCCTTGGTTGTATAAACAGAGGCATGGAATCAAAATCTTCTTTTCATTTTATTTGGTTGTTGTTTTTGTAGTTTAATTTTATTTAGTTGTTTTCCTGTTTGTACATATTCAGGGATCTGAATTTTGCTGTAGTGTAAGAATGTACCATTAGTGAGTCTTTCCTGTCTCTCAATATCACATCTCATCCAAACGTTTTCTTCAAATTTGAAAAAATATAACAAAAATATTATTTTTCTCAGATACTGAAAAATGCATCCAATGCCCAGATGAGCAATGTGCAAACGAGAAACGAACCAAATGTATCCCCAAAAGAATAACCTTCCTTTCCTATGCAGAACATCTGGGCATCATCCTCGTCTTCTTTGCCCTACTCTTTTTCGTAACCACAGCCTTTGTTTTGATCATATTCATTCAATCCCTAGAAACTCCCATTGTCAAAGCCAACAACCGGGACCTCTCCTTCATCCTCCTGATCTCCCTCCTGCTCTGTTTTTTGTCCTCCTTTCTTTTCATTGGCCAGCCAAGGAAAGCCACCTGTCTTCTGCGACAAATGGTGTTTAGCATTGTTTTCTCAGTAGCTGTGTCTTCTGTGTTGGCCAAAACAATCACGGTGGTGCTGGCCTTTCTGGCCTCAAAACCAGGAAACAGGATGAGAAGGTGGTTAGGAAAGAGTTTGGCCAACTCCATCATCCTTTCTTGTTCTGGTATCCAAATTTTCATTTGTGCCATGTGGCTGGGAGTTTCTCCCCCATTCCCTGATTCTGTCATGCACTCCCAGCCTGGAGAGATCATCCTTCAATGCAATGAAGGCTCTGTTACCATGTTTTATGTTGTCCTTGGCTACATGGGTTTCCTAGCTGTCATTTGCTTCATGGTGGCTTTCCTGGCCAGAAACCTGCCTGGGGCCTTCAATGAAGCCAAATTGATAACTTTCAGCATGGTGATCTTCTGCAGTGTCTGGATCTCTTTCCTGCCCACCTACCTGAGCACCAAAGGAAAGTCTATGGTGACTGTGCAGGTCTTCTCCATCTTGGCCTCTGGTGCTGGACTGCTGGGCTGCATCTTCATCCCCAAGTGCTACATTATTCTCCTTAGACCAGATCTAAACACTAAGGAACATCTACCAATAAAAGGAGGGAACTGACAATGAAATTGTTTCTTAGGATCACAACATTTAATTATTGATTGCAATTGCTGTTGGTTTATATGCTTTGTTTGCCTCTTTTTGACAACTTATGTGCGGGTCTGGATGGGGAGGAACAAGCTTCGACTCAACCGTGTGGCTGTGGCTTCCGGCGTCTCAATATAGCCAGTTGGTTCCATCTCTGGCTATAGGGGGCTCGCAACTTGGGAAAGGGCTCGCAACTTGGGAGTCCTCCTGGATTCTCGGCTGTCCTTGGATGACTATGTAACAGCCGTGACCAGGGGGTCATTTTATCAGGCTTACCTGATATGCCAGTTGCGCCCCTTTCTAGATTGGGACACCCTACGCACGGTCACTCAAGCCCTCATCATCTCCCGCCTGGACTACTGTAACGCTCTCTACATGGGGCTCCCCTTGAGGTGCACCTGGAGGCTCCAGCTAGTACAGAATGTGGCCGTGCGGGGGATTATGGGAGTTTCAAGATATTCCCATGTAACACCTCTCCTGCGCGAGCTGCACTGGCTGCCTGTGGCCTTCTGGGTGCGCTTCAAGGTGCTAGTAACCATCTTCAAAGTGCTCCATGGCAAGGGACCTGGTTACTTGCAGGACTGCCTCCTACCACATACCTCCCTTCAACCTGTCTGCTCCCACAGAGAGGGCCTCCTCAGGGTGCCGTCTGCTGGACAATGCCGGCTGGCGACCCCCAGGGGGAGAGCCTTCTCTGTGGCAGGCCCTGCCCTCTGGAATGACCTACCCCCCGATCTTCGCACCATCACGGACCTACGCCTCTTCCGCCGGGCGCTTAAAACACATTTATTTCACATGGCCGGCCTGGCATAATTTTAATGATCTAATTTTAATATAACACTTTTAATAGTTTTTAATCATATTTTAGTGCAGATTTCCTAAATTTAATTCTATTTTATATTATGACTTATAGTATAAATAGCTATCGAAGTCTGTGTTAGCTGGCTCTCTTGTTACCTGTATATAGTTCTTGCTAGTTGTAAATAAACCTGTTCCAATGACTAGCCTGACTCGGACTGAATTCCTGCAAACTTAACAGTCATCCTCTTCTTCAATTTCCTTCAGCCTCTTCCAATGTTATGGACTTGCCCAGGAAGCTGGGTCTTCACTGAATGTGTCCAAGTAGGACAGATTGACTTGTTCTAACATGGTGATGAGAAGTTTCTGAACCCTTTGGGAGGTTCAATGTTTCTACATAAATGTAACCTAAACCATGGTCTGTTCTCCAGACAAATCCTAAAACTGGACAAAGAAAGCCAATTAAACAATGAATCAAAAACAATATACATTCATTTTTTGATGGGGGAAAAGATTTAAGGTTACATATTTGTGTGTGTGCAAAAGTAGGTGTATCTTTTCCTTCAATAATTGCTCCTTAGGCAGCAACAAGTACAAATAAACAGTTTGGATAAGAGCTGATTAATCCCACACATCATCTTGCAGGAATTTCAGCTCATTCACTCCCCTAGCAAAACAGCTGGCTACTCTTTCTCTGGCTTTAGCCTTTGGGTGAGAAGAGATCACATTGTAAGCTATATTTATACAAAAATATTGAAATGGGTTCTGTGGGGGAAAATCAGTTTGGAGCTGAATGGGACTGTTTAATAGACACATTGAGACATACGGAATATGGCCTTGAAGCTCTCAGGACCCATGGTAAAAGGCTTGATGAAAATGTTTCTTGTAATATGCACACAATACACAAAACTCACACATACCAGAATGAAGGGTGAATGTGAGCATGGCCAGCAGCTGCATTCACCTCAGAGAGAGATTCAGCTTTTTAAAGGGAGAGGCATATAATTTCCAAACTCTTCTTTTTTTAAAGAAAACCAAAGTTCTCAACCTGACTCTGTGTGTTATGCAGATGACCAGACAAATCCAAAGAGACAAATGCCCACAGAGAGAAAATACTGCTGTAACAGGACTTTGACAATGTAAAATACAACACCCTGCTTGTGCTGGTGTTGTATCTCTGCCCAAGAGAGACACAGGAACTCCTCCTCCTCCTCCTCTCTGTTGGAGGCCAGCAGATCAAAGGAAGGGGTGGAGGGCCTGGTCTTTTCAACCCCTCAACTGGCACTTAGACTTTCCCCAACAGTCACAACTCAGAAGGAGCCCCATTATGACCACCTTTCCCGATGAAGAGAATCCAGTGTATTTGTTCCCATTCCTGGATAGAAGAGGAAATTATAATGCCCGCTTTATAATCCCTTGGTAAGACCATACTTGGAATAATTCATCCAGCTTTGATCACCACAAAGTAAAAAAAATACATGTTGAGACTCTGGAAAGAGCATCGAGAAGAGCAACAAAGATGATTAAGGGACTGGAGGCTACAACATATGAGAACAATTAATCAGTTGAACAACTGGCCTCCAGAAGTTGTGAATGCTCCAACACGGGAAGCTATTAAGAAGAGATTGGACAACTATTCATCTGAAATAAAACAGTTTCCTGCCTGAGCTGGGGGGTTGGACTAGAAGACCTCCAAGGTCCCTTCTAACTTTGCTATTCTTTTTTTCTATTATAAGATGATGCTTGGGATAGCTTGATTAGTTGATTAGTCTCCATTGTGCCATGTGTTTAACAATTCCTAGTCAAAACTGTGCTTCTCCCAGAGACACTGAATTGAAATAAATATACTTTTAACTTACTGGTTGTTTCCTGTGTGCAGGATTTGAAAATACTCTCTCTCGCAAGGGAAGTTTGTTTTGTATTCTCCTCCCTGTTTAGTAGAAGCTAATTCAGTCTCATTCAGTGAGACAGAAGGATAAATTTTGAATTTGAACAGAACGATAGGGCCATTTTCTGCTCCACACACAAGTGTCACAATCACTCTTTCAAAGTCCAACTGCCCTTGTCAGACACCTCCAGTCATGGCTCAGTTGAGCTCTCTGCAGGAAAACTGAGAACTGGAATGAAAAAGGGGCCACAGACATTTAAGAAGCCTCTCACATAAAATAAACTTTTAGACAAAGATTGTTGCCTTAAGAACACTCCTAAATGGTGCCCATTTTTGGAAGCATTTGGAACCACACTCATCATAGCACATAGGATCCCTGTTGTCATCCCTGGTCACAGATCAAAAATTGTGAATCTCATTTCTGACAGTTTCTGTGGAATCAAACCACTGATTCCAACACACACAGCCAAGGCTCTCTACTGTGTTTATTACACAGGACATACTGAGAGTGGATCTTGTCCAAAAAATAGAGAGAAGCTCCCTCAAACAAAGGGATACACTCACATCTTCCACTCAATACCCCACTCATTCTGCTATGGGATTTTAATGAGTCTTTTATATTGTGACCAGGAGCTGCAAGGCCGCATTCTTTATTGGGAGATTTCTTAAATGTGTGTGGCCCTCTATTAGCTTACTGAAAAGATTCATGTGGAAACTGACTTTACCCACATTATCATGACTGAAAATAAGATTGGTATTTTGTTATTAATTTGTTTAGGAATACAGAAGAATAGGAACTGGAGTAGCTTTAGGAATAGGAGGAATATCTGTTCCACATGCGTATCTTCTTCCTTACCCCTTACCTCCTTTATCAATTTTAAAACAATTTTAGTGATATTATTTATTCTTTGAGTGTTTTCAAGTTTCACTTGATTTTTATTGATTGTAAGCTGCATAGAGTCATATTTAGGCAATACTGGAAGCATGGGAGTTCAACACATAAATATCAAATGATCTAAACCTATTAATTGAGACTACTAAATGTCATATCAGGAAAACAATGAATTTGTAAAAGTCATATTTTTAAATTTTATTTTGACATGAGATGTTCTTTGGTATTCATATCTGGCCTAAAAATAATAATGTAGCCCTTGGGGATGAAGATGCAGCCCAGCAGTCCAGCACTAGAGGCCAAGATGGAGAAGACCTGAACAGCCACCGTGTACTTTCCCTTAGTGCTCAGGTAGGCAGGCACAAAGGACACCCAGACACTGCAGAAGACCAGCATGCTGAAGGAGATCAGCTTGGCTTCGTTGAAGGCCCCAGGGAGATTCCTGGCCAGGAAAGCCACTGTGAAGCACACAGCAGACAGGAAGCCCATGTACCCAAGGGCAACATAAAACATGGTGACAGAACCTTCATTGCATTGTAGGGTGATCTCTCTAGGTTGGGAGCGCATGTCAGAGTCAGGGAATGGGGGGAAAGTTCCCAACCAGATGATGCAAATGACAACTTGGAGACCAGAACAAGAAAGGACAATGGAGTTGGCCAAGCTCTTCCCCAACCATCTCTGCACTTTATTCCCTGGTTTTGTGGCCAAGAAGGCTAACACCACTGTGATCGTTTTGGCCAAGATGGAAGAAATGGCAATGGAGAAGACAATGCTGAAGGCTGTTTGTCGGAGGAGGCAGGTCACCTTTCTTGGCCGGCCAATGAACAGGAAGGAGGTCAAGATGGAAAGCAGGAGGGAGACCAGGAGGATGAAGGAGAGGTCTCGATTGTTAGCTTTGACAATGGGAGTTTCCATGAATTTAATGAAGATCCCCAAGCCAAAGCCTGTGGTTAAAGAGAGGAACAAGGCAATGGAAGTCAGGATAGTCCCCAGATTTTCCTTATAAGAAAGATAGCTTTTAATCTTGGGAATACAGTGAACTTGCTTGGTGTTTGGATGTTGATCCTCTGGACATTTGGTACATTTGTCTGCATCTGAAAAAAGAGCAAGAGTTAAAGTTCTTTTAACATGTCCTTTAATCAAATGCATTGCTTCGGTAAAATTATTTTTGGTGTGTATAACTGTGTGTCGGTGAAGACAGTGTGTGTATCTTCACTTCTCTCCAGTTACAGCAGCTAAATGTGTCTTTTCTTTTTTGATGCCACAATTTCATCAATGAACGTTGAGAGAGAAGGAAGGAAGGAAGGAAGGAAGGAAGGAAGGAAGGAAGGAAGGAAGGAAGGAAGGCACTTCTACCATTTTACCTTTTCCCTGTTAAAGCTCTTGAAAATTGGAGCCCAGCCTTTGTCTGTGCCTCAAGGCAGCACTAGAATTCAGTTTATAATGGAATGAAGACATGTGAGAGATTGCTTAGTGTAGCTTTATACCAGCTGAATTGTATAATCAGCCCTTTTGCCATGGAGCTAAGTAACATTAGGTGGAGGTAAAGATGAATTGGATCTGGAGTGAGGATATTAAAATACTTTCCTCTATTTTGTATAAACAACAAAACAATTGCACAAGGTCAGAAGTTAGCCTTGGCTTTGAGCCATGATTCTCTCTTCTCTTCTCTTCTCTTCTCTTCTCTCCTCTCCCCTCCCCTCCCCTCCCCTCCCCTCCCCTCTCCTCCTCTCTCCTCTCCTCTGTTTAGGTGAGGAGTCAGGCAATGGATCTAAAGAAGAGCATCTAGGAGAACCCATGGAATTTCACCCTCAGGGGAAAAAAATGCATATTCATGAAAAATGTCAGTATTATCATCCTCCCAAAAGACTTTCTCCTGCTGTCACCCACCTTCCATGGTGGAGATGGTTCCTTCTGCACAGGGGCGACATTTGTAGCAGCAGATGGGCTTCCCTTCCTGAGCCACCTTCATGAATCCAGGGGAACAGCTTTCAACACATCTGGAAGGGGGCAAGGGCTGGGCAGAGAGGGGGAATTAAAAAAATCCACAAATGAATTATTGTATTTCCTAAAAATAGAAAAAGGAAAAGTTTGGAGCTCTGCAGTTCAAGGCTTAACTTTGCTACATTTGAAGAGGTCCTCAAATCCAATTCCCTGCTCAAGCAGAAGACCTTATACCATTATGGACAAATAGCTGTACAATTTCTTCTTAAAACCCTTCAGTGGTAGAAAACCCATCACTTCTCTAGGCAAGCTGTTCCAGTGATTAAGTGTTCTTCCTGATGGGTAATTTCTCCTTAATTCTTGCTTGCTTGGATCTCTCTTTGATCATTTTCCTCTGTTACTTCTTGCCTTGTCTGCTGATGATTTGGAGAATACGTTGACACGCTCTCTGTGACAGCCCTTCAAATATTGGGAGACTGCTATCATGTCCCCCCTAATCTTTTTTTTTTTCATTAGAATTGAAATCTTCAGTTTCCACAACCATTGATGATATAGTTGAACCTCCAGTCTCTCAATCATCTTTGTTACTCTTGTCATGAACATACTCAAGGGAAAGTTGGAAGGATTCTCTGCTTTGGAGAAGGGAATCATGATGCCCTAGGATTTAAGTCTTGCTCCCCCACAGAAAACTGATAAGACTACTAACTGGAAGTAAGACTATTTTTTTCAGGCACCTGAACATGTAACCAAAGGAGATGCTACCTCTCTGGGAGAACTGAAATGATATCCCTGCCCCAACTCAGCAATCCTCTTGGTGAGACCTTCAGAAAGGGTTGAAT
This sequence comes from Rhabdophis nuchalis, assembly GCA_039707465.1. Classification (NCBI taxonomy): domain Eukaryota; kingdom Metazoa; phylum Chordata; class Lepidosauria; order Squamata; family Natricidae; genus Rhabdophis; species Rhabdophis nuchalis. The sequence continues at coordinate 9,983,899 of CM077646.1, forward strand.
AAAAACTTTCCCCCACCTTGTCCAGCATTTCCATCTTTGCCGTAGCATTCTGGTTGATCATCAACTTGAAATCCTGGTATCCCTCTCTTTCTAGACTTCCAAATGTCACTTGGGTGGAAGACATATTAGGTAAAATAATCGAATGCATAATGTCCAGGTCTGCCACCAGCTCTCCATTCTGATCTAAATAGACTCCATTGATGCAATTATTATAAAACTGAGAGTTTTGAAGGAAGGAATGAATCTGGAATGGAAGAGAAAAATGACAACGTTATTTGGTTTGGAGAAGAGACCCCAGATCTTCACTGTGAAAGGTGATTCTCTCACACCAGTTAAGGTCACCTCCTTGCAATTTTATGCAACATGTACAGAATGTTTCATGGAATGTTCTTCACTCGTGCTCCTTCCAGACTTTCTCCTAGTTAAACCATTTCACCTTGTGAGCTGACCTCAGCCCTCTTAGCTTCTTGGCCCAAAGATATTTACCACTTTTTGATGTCTCAGATCCTGCTTAGAGTTTAAAGAAGAGGAAGAGGAATCCAAAGGGAGGGGGGTGTCTTATGACAGGAGTGAGACCCCTCTGAGTCAAGGCTCCTTTGGAGCACAGGGGCAGCCCAGGAGGTAAGAGGATCAGAGTCTTTAACTGCCTAATAGGGACAGCACATTTTCTGAGGTTGGGTGGGACAGGGCAGTGCTCCTGTTTGTAGAGAGAGAGTTATAAAGAAGCTGTTAAAAAAGAAAACAAAATAAAAGAAGTTGGATGCTAAACATAGGAAGAACAGGTACAGGAATTTGGTATGTCTTGTCTAGTGAAAGAAAGAACTGGGGTGACATGAGGAAGTTTCCAATATTTGAGGGGATCAAAGTATTTTCCAAAGCAGCTGAAGGCAGGACAAGAGGCAATGGATGGAAACTAATTAAGGAAAGAAGAAACCTAGAACTTAGGAGAAATTTCCTAACGGTGAGAACAATCAACCAATAGAATGGGTTGCCTTCAGAAGTTGTGGTTACTCCATCACTGGAAGCTTATAAGGAGAGACTGGACAGCCACTTATCTGAAATGCTATATAGTCTCCTGCTTGAGCAGTGGGTGGGACTAGATGACCTCCATGGTCCCTTCCAGCTCTGTTGTTCTATGTTTTAGAAATGAGCAAGATAAAATGAAAGCAACAGGGAGACCAATCGAAAGTTGCAGTTCAATTTTTCTATATTCAGACTAAATTATTACTGTTGTCAGAACAGTTATATAATTCTTACAATTGTAAAATTGATTCTCAACTTCAGTGGAGAGCTGTGAAAAAGAAAGTCATTACCTGCCAGGCCTTCAGCACTGGAATTCTCAAGGTTTTAACAATTTTAAATATTGTCCTGTGGAATCTGGTTAAATAAGCTGTATTTAAGGCCCGTCCCACAGCCCAGACTGTATTGTAAATGAAATAGCTGTCCATAGTCAGGATCCGATCCTGTTCCTCTTTCCTCAGAGTTTCCAGGTCTATTTTCTGCTTGCACTGTCTCCAGACTTTCACCCAAAAGGCATCCTTGGTGTAGGAGCACAAGAAAAACTTCTCTACAAAGCGCCTTGTGGAAGGATAACGCTCTATAGACCAATCATTGTTTGTCATTTGATTTGTCTTCATAAGAAAGGAAAAAACGCTATGGAATTGTTGAAAGGAAATAGTTCTCTCTTTCAAATAACGACTGAAGTCCCAGCGGATGGTTGTGATCATAACTTTTCCTCTATGAGGTTCAGACATAAGTTTAAATATCAGATGCATCATTTTTAACCCTGAAACACATGTATTCATGTCTGCACCATAAATATAGACGTTCACTTTTCTCCACCTACGGTATTGTTTACTGGATATGCATTGTTTCTCAAGAGCTGGGCGAAATGTTTGTGATATAACTGGGCAAATGCCAATCCTGATCAGCATGGAAGTCATCGTCCTCATGAACCTTTGTCCATTCTCAGTGTCTGGAGCAAGGAGACCCACCAAGGTCCACCTGAAATGGAGGAGAAGCTGGACCATCCCTGGGTTCTGAGCTCCTTCAGCAGGGAGCATCGGGTAGAAGAAAGGAAACTGAGTTTTATCACTCAGAATCAGGGAGTCAAAACTGTAAGTGATCTGAAAAGGAAAACAAAGAAACTCCCATTTTACTGAAGACCAGGGGGAAAAAATGGAGGAATTGTTTCACTCCTTGTAATGAAGAACTTTCCCTAGACACATTCAGCAGTTATACAATCTGCCTTAAGAGTGTGCCAGAAAGAGGATTAATAATAATAATAATAATAATAATAATAATAATAATAATAATAATAATAATAATAATAATAATAATTTAATTTCTTGACCGCTCCCTCTCCCCGTAGGGACTCGGAGCGGTGCACAGGGAAACTAAAAAACCATAAATATACAATAGATATACAACATCTTAAAAACAAATTAAACAGTACCTGTGCTAAAATACCCATTTTAGACTAAAATTCCTACTAAACAACTAAAACCCCATAGAGAGAGACTACCCTAGGCCGGCCAAGCAGAAAAGATATGTTTTTAATTTTAGACGGAAGGAGCGGAGGTCCGTGGTCGTTCTAATGTCGGGGGGAAGGTCATTCCAGAGGGCTGGGCCCGCCACAGAGAGAGCCCTTCCCCTGGGCGTCGCCCGCTGACAAAGTCTAGTGGACGGCACCCGGAGAAGTCCCTCTCTGTGGGAGCGGATCGGCCGTGAGGATGTATGAGGCAGGATCCGATCCCGCAGATAGCTAGGTCCCGAGCCATGGAGCGCTTTAAAGATGATGATTAATACCTTGAAGCGCACCCGGAAGACGACAGGCAGCCAGTGCAGCTCGCGCAGGAGAGGTGTTACATGGGTAAACCTAGAGGTACCCAGGATTGCCCGCGCGGCTGCGTTCTGGACCATCTGCAGTCTCCGGGTGCACCTCAAGGGGAGCCCCATGTAGAGAGAGTTACAATAGTCCAGTCGGGATGTCACGAGAGCATGAGTGACTGTGCGAAGGGCGTCCCGATCCAATAGGGGGCGCAACTGGCGAACCAGGCGAACCTGGTAAAACGCCCTCCTAGCCACGGCTGTCACTTGATCTTCCATGGACAGTCGGGCATCTAGGAGGACACCCAAGTTGCACGCCCCATCCACAGGGGTAAGATGTTCGCCCCCTATGGCCAGCGATGGAATTAGCTGGTTGAATCAGGCAGCCGGAAACCACAACCACTCGGTCTTGGTCGGGTTGAGCCTGAGTCCGTTACTTCCCACCCAGATTGCCTTCTCTGCTCCTTCTCTGCCATTTGATAGAACCTCCATTCTTACTTCATGCAATTCCCACAATATAACTTTGCTCTTCATTTACGAGAGAGGCTGTAAGTTGCATGTCTACAAATGGTCTTCCCAACAAAGACACACCTGCGGGATTTTGTAGGTTGCCAGCATGGTTGAAATCTGGAAGGAGATGTCAGTATCAGCCGCTTCCAGAACAGCCACTGTGTTTCTCTGCCTTCCACAGCTGTAGTTGGGAACGTTGGCCTCCCCCTCCGAAAGCAGGTCCAGCAAAGCCTCCGAGGTCATTTCTGCTCTATAATAATTGTCATAGATGTTGTATCCCAGGGTGACATTGAGCAAAATTTTGGGATCCTGGTTGATCGCTTGGATTGCAAAAAGGAAGGATAGCATTTTCCAGTACTCTGTCATGGATTCCCTGAAAGTGTGAATGTATCAGGACAAAATCAATAGAAGCCCGATGTCATTTAACTGTTCTTTCAACAATTGTAATTTTAATCCACCTAAGGCTGAGAGGTTTGGAGGCTTTTTCAAATCTCCCCCACCCCCCAAAAAATCTCACCTATCTGAATGGAACTCTGAGACTCTTTCAATTTTTGTTTTATTTTTCTACACTGAATGCATATTATTTCTGAGTTTATCTAGTATTATTTCCCTAACTCTTTTTAGATTTAAATTTATTAAGCATTTTCCATAAAATAAAGTATTAATCAAAAGAAAAAAAAGAAAAAGGAAAATGCAACAAATAAAGAAGAGAAAAGGCCTCATTTACAACCTTCTTTTCAACAAATCATTTTTCATTTCTTTAAATTCTACATATTTTCACAATCTAGCCCCCCACTCTGACAATTCCATGGTTCTTCCATCCTTGAACATACAGCAATCTTTCTGCTGTTACCATATATAAAATCCATCTGCTATGAAAGCTTTTTAATTCATTGTTCAGAAGTTCCAATTTTAAAAAAGAATTCTGGTTTCTTCACAATTTTTAGCCTTTCTAATTCTTTGCATGTTTGTGCCAATTTGTATCTAAAATGTCTTAGTTTCCTCAGAAATCCACCCTGCATGATAAAATGTTTCCCCATGCTTTTCACAATCCCTGCATTTGTTTGAAATACATTTTACACATTTTTGATAAAGTCTCTGGTCTCATATTCCAAGAATAGATCATTTTATTTTTTTAAAAAAACATTCTCTTAAATTATGACAGAGTGCAAATTGAATGCCAGTTACCCAAATTCTCTCTATTTAATTTTCAAATTTAACAATGCATTCAGTCATGCAAATTCAGTTTGTTCATCTTCTGTTTCAAATGCTTCAGACTTTATACATTTTGGTTATTACATATTCACCATTTACACATAATTCAGGTTTAAATTTAGTTTTAGCTTATTCTTCATATTGTCCTTATTCTTGCTGTTGTAATAAGATTTCAGATGATTTTCCATTTCTTTCTGTCCCTTTGCCTATTTATCTTTGCTAATAATTAATAATTGGAAGTGTGACAATTGGCACTTTTTTTGCCTTTGTGAGACATTCACAATGGCACAAAAAATGAACATCGATGAATCTTAACAAATGGGATAAGTGCTCAACTGCTGAAGAAGTTAATATGTCCACAATAGAGACTTAGCTGACATTTAATTCATTGTATGATAAAGATACTGGCAATCACTCACATGGGATTCAGGCATTTAAGAAAAGTCAATTCTGAATTGGGATCCATTCATTGAACAGGTGGTACAGAATAAAATTGAAGATATCTCATTTTTACTTCAGAGAAAAAAAATCAACATTTCTGCATTTTTCTACCTGTTCTGATGACCTTATTGGGCATGAGAATGATAGGAGAGAAGAACCATCCTCTCTTCTCCATCCACAGTCCAACTCTGCTGAGAGGATGTCAAGAAAAGCAGAAGCTGCTTCTTCAAGGTAAAAAAAAAAATAGAAAACCTCTACTGGTTATTTATTTGAGAATTTCAAACCAGCTTCATCAGCTGAAAAGGATGAACCAAGGATGAAATGGGACAGAAAGAGAAAAGAACTAGCAGATCAAAGAGATCCTTCATTGTAAGAGATGCGTCTGGAACTTTAGAACTCAGGGTGGAATGAAGATGCTCTAATTCTCTGTAGGAACCTTGACGTACTCAGAAATTTGAGTCAAAGGAGATTTGTTGAAGCTTAATGGAAAAGATACATCCTCGTTGCAGAGACAATCCCACCAATGAGAAAGTCTCCTGGCTTGTAATAGTTCTTTGGATGCACCTCTTCCCTCTTCAGAGTCAGGATGCATTCGGCTCTGAGACTTCCCAGAACTTCATTGGGCAGCAGAAGCACCAGAAACAGTAACATGACTTCTGTTCCTGATGGAGTCTCCAGCCTTGCTTTGAAGGCACAGCGATATGAAGAGCTGAAAGAAACCAAAGCTCTCTTCCAAGACAGAAGCTGCAGAGGTTTCATAATCCAGAGTCCAGCCAAGCCTTCACATCTGCATCCTCTGCCTGTCATAGAAGCTTTCAAGGTTCTCTATTTCTCCAGAGCCCCCAGTGCAAAGACATTAGCCAAAAAGGCTTTGATGTACTATCAAGGTGGAAGCATGCTATGGCTTTCTTTGTATGACATCTTGAAGCTTTCCAAAATGTCTTCAGAGATTTAGCACCAAGAGAAGAAATAAATCACTATGATTTGGATAATGGCCACAAGGAGAGGCATTGTCTCTCTGAACTCTGAGGGAGTCAACAGGCAGATGCACAATGGGAGGAATCACAAATGGGGTGAAACTCTGAAGATGAGCCCAGGAGTGAGAGAGAAGCTGCTCCCTAAACATCTCTTAGAAAATCTCTTGGTACTTTCCACTCTGAAAAGAGAAGTTTGGGATGAATCTGAAATTCCAATCCTCAATGTGGATACCGTTTATCCTGCTTCAAGTTGGACTTTGGCTGCCTTTATTAAGAGATGGGTGGCTGCTCTTCTTTCTATGGCTACTTCTCCTCTCTTATAATGTGCCAAACTAGAACAAAATCCCTGAAAATGACTTATATTCATTAATTGAAAAGGTTTTCAGGTTCTACTATTGGAGCATTTCAGCAGTGGAAAAAAAATAGCTTTTGTTCTGCAATAGAGAAAAAAATACACTGTTCTTTGTAAAGGCAGAATTAAACCGTAGAAGAAACCAGAATGTTTTTCAGGGACCACTAAGGAAAGAGAGAGAGAGGAAAAAGACAACATCAAATGTACATCTTTAGAGAAAAATTAATAAATAGGCCAAATTAGGATAGCATGGGATTTTGTGGGGGTGGGGTGGGTGGGTCCATTTTTACTCCAAGGATGCTTCCCTGAGGTTACTAGGCCAAAAACAGGGGTGGGGGGGTCTGTTTTTACTCCCAGGAGGCTTCCCTGAAGTGTACTAGGCCAAAAATGAAGGAAGGAAGGAAGGAAGGAAGGAAGGAAGGAAGGAAGGAAGGAAGGAAGGAAGGAAGGAAGGGGAAGGAAGGAAGGAAAAAAAAAGGAGAGGCAGGGAGGACCACCAATCTGGCACTAGGCGCAGCCTCAGAGGATACCTTGAAAGAGCACAGCAATCCAGGGCTGGAAGGGACCTCAGAGGTCATCTAGTCCAACCTCCTGCTCCAGCAGGACATTGTTAAAGGGAGTTTCTATATTTTGACCCCACAGTCACATGACTACATAGCAGTCCTACCCAGTCACATGACAAACCCCCCCCAACTAAGCCACGCCCACAGACCCTGTAGGAAATATTTTTAGATTTCTCCCCTGATGCAGAGTTTCAGCCAGAATTGTTTTTATGACCATGTTGATGGACTGGCTGCTAAAGCAAGCCTTGAAAATAAATCAGGAAGACTGTAATTGGGGGGGGGGGTGTCTGTCTCTCTGTCTCACAAGAACAAAGAATGCTTATCAACAAGAAATATGCCTGTTTAAAGCTTGTAACAATTATGGGCAGCTAGAAAGCTGATAAAAAGCAACAAGCATTAGACAATTTGCAGACCTCAGCTAAAAATTAGGAATAGAGATGTCCAGCAACCAATGAAATGCCTATTAGATAACTTCTGGGTCATTCATTAGCTAAGACCTAGGAATGGGACAGCTATAGACCAATAGAACAAATTGTAGAATTAGTGCTAAAATGTTTATTAGAGGATATTTCTTATTGTTTCACCTTGCCCCGCCTTCTTCTTTAGTGAAAATGTATAAACGCTTTCTTAATCCTTTGTTCTTGGTTCTTGGCCTTTTGACCAGGAACACTTTTCCTTGGAGTCCTCCAATAAAAAGCAATCAGAAAACCTGCACCTCGTGTCTGGAGTTCATCATTGGCTTCGGCACCAGACTCAGACCCCAATTGGGGACAACAATATGATGGTCAGAAACTCCTGTACAACATTAGCGCCGTTTAAAATAGTATATATGTTTTTGCTTTTGTTTTATGGTGAGTGGAATGTCAGGACAATTACACTGTTATTCAATATATTTATATATAAAGAATAAAAAATATCTCTCCAAAAGGAAAGACTTGAGCTGCTTCCCAAACTGAAGGAAGACAAGGGGAGGTCAGAGGGACCCGTAGTTGTTACAGTTGTGGGGGAAATGGCTGCATGTCCAAATACTCTAAAAGCCAGAGGGGGAAAAAAAACAGAAGGGCAAAGTCCAGACTAAGGAGCAGGGCCCCTACGTGTAAAGAAAGGAGAACTGGGCAAGTAAATTCCAAAGTTGAACTGGGAGAGAAGAAAAAAGAAAATCTACCATTTCAACTTCCTGGGGAAATTCAGGAGAGATGAACCGGAAAGTCCAGCTGCCTCTTGAAAAAAGCCCCTTTGCGCTTTCCTTCTGGGGCTTCTAGAGCTGGAGGTGACCTTAGTTAGAGGAGCCCTCGAGGTCAGACCTTCCATCTGGGCACTGCTATGAGCAGCTAATAGCACCATATGTGGGCCTTTCCACCTTGGAGACAGACTCTTCTCCCTCTGACGCCCATTGTGATGCCCCCCAGTCTCCTGCTTGCAGCTGCTCATAGGCCACAGTGTCAGGTATCCCCTTCTGGTCCTGATGAAGTCTGACTCCTGCTTGGGTCAAGTGATGCCCCCATTGAAAGGATTGTATAGAAATAAGTAAATTGACAAAGAGTCAGGATGAAGTACACCTTCTGGGATGGGAATTAATTCAAAGTTTAATTCAAAGTCTAATTCAGGGGTAGTCAACCTTTTTATACCTACCATCCACTTTTGTGATATCCAGAAGGGGGCATGACAAGGTTGCCTTTTGTCCCCTCTATTGTTTATTTGGGCTCTTGAAGGGATGAATTTTCATTGCCATTGTAGAACGGAGTTCAGAAGGGAGGTTCCATTAGGTTCATTGCCTAGCAACAGAATAGAAATTCCAATGAGTGACAGTTAACTGCAGCAGCATTCCAAGGAGAAACGACAGGGTCCCTTCCCTTCCCTTTGCTGGAACTAAGGTTTAGCTCAGGCAGGGTCCTGTGTGAATCTCACTCTTGAGCCTTATGCCCTTGGACTGGCTGACAACCCTGATCCCCCTCTAGAGCCTTTGGACCAATGTTAGACCACTCTTGTGCATGTTTTTCTTTGATAAGTACACTTTGCAGTCAGGCCTTAGCTGTGTTTAACACTCCTGAGTCTGCTGCCACTTCTGATACCTCAAAATAAAACTCATATTCTCTGAGGAAATTGTGTACTGTATATATGTAGGTTGAAACCTGAAAGAGGAGAAAGGGGCATCAGGCAAGATGTTAAGATAATGGGCCTAAATTTTTCTTTCTTTGAAAAGAGACTTATTAGGCTTAGAGTAGTTGTTGTCTCCAAACTGAGGCCTTAGCTTTCATGATGGGTACCCATGAACATCAAATCTGAAAGCAGATCCTATACTTCTTTTTTTTTCAATCGTGTGTGCAAAGAAACTGCAATGTCCCACAAACAGCTGATCTGTGGTAAATCTTGGTGAGTTCACACAAACTGGTTCATGAAAAGAAGTGCTACTTGGAAGTTTTTAAGAAGAGATTAGATAACCATTGTTTGAAATGATATAGTGTTTCCTGCATAAGCAGAGGGTAGGACTAGAAGACCTCCAAGGTCCCTTCCAACTTGTTAGTTTATGATTCTATGATTGGCTGAATGTGCCTTGTCAAAATATATAAACCAGATGCTGGCTTATTGTGATGACCTACTTCATGCATTTAAACAGGACAGGGCTAGGTTCCACCTACTAGAATATGTGAAAGGAGGTAAACATGTTTTTATATCTCAGTCGGTTACTTAGACATAGCTTTTCGGATGAAAGGGAGAAACAAAATGCACAGGTACATTATATGTGGTTCCTTGGTTAATAGTAGTAACTGGGAGGTGCTGGCTATGGTGGTGGATATTGTTGCTCAGGCTCCTGTTGTGGCTTGAGTTCATCAGGTTTCATGGCCCAGGCCTGGTATTTACATACCTTTAGGTTCTTGAAAGCCACCTGCATGAACTTTATGGCTTTCTCCATCATCCAGTCAGCTTGGTCAAATTCTTCACCCTCTTCTTCTTCCCCCTCCAGCTCTACTCATTGTTCCCACCAGCAACTGCCCCAGCTTCTATGGGTGAAAGGCATCCCTATGGGCTTCTCCTCCCATTCCTCCTTTTGCCCAATTCCGAGAGACCACCTGGATCTCAGCAGATTGCCACAGCTTTCTGCCTCTCCAGCCCATTCAGAAAGATCCAGTCCTGGATGAGGCCTTTTCAAACCCTCCCCCAGCATTCAATCTCCCCCTGATTGCTCTCTTGAGCCGATATCATGTGCATGGCCCCATGGTAGAGATGAGGTGCTATCCAGGTTGACCACAATATCAGATTCCACATAATGTCAAACCTCTCCCAGTTTGATCCCTTAGGAAAATAAAATTCTCAACTCCATTTGTCTGAAGTGAAAATAAGTTTTATTTAAAAATGATGGCTGCAGTAAAATCAGGAGGAACCTGATGTTCCCATGTAGCAATACAAACAACAACCTCAGTTTCCCATCTCTCCCCCATGTCTCGTCCGTCTTTAGCAAATCTGACATGACTGAGATGTTTTGGAAAATATTGAGGTGTTTGGGCTGCTGAAATTCCACACTCAGAGTGAACAACCATGAAGATGTCTGGCACAAATTGGTTCCAAACTGCTTTGCACCCCTTCAACTGCCATTACCCCCTCCCAATTTCCCACCATAGAAGCATAAAAGTTGATTACCCAACTGCCCCCCTCCATACCCCGAACCTTTGATGGCAGGATGTTGATGAGGTGTCAAACCAATAATGGAGGACTACACAAAAACAATGGAATAGTTTGCCTCCAGAAGTTGTGGTGCTTCAGCACTAGAGGCTTTAAAAAAGTTACTGGATAATCATTTATCTCAAAGTGTATACGGTCTCAAGCTTGAGCAGGAATAGATGACCACCCAACCAAGCAGAGGAAGTCCACCCAACCAAGCAGAGGAAGTGGATGTACTTTTTGCTAACCAGCTAACTAAGGTATGTAGGAAGCACACTGCAATAGTAATGGGAGATTTTAACTACCCTGACATCAATTGGGAAACAAACTCTGCACCAAGTGGAAGATCCAACAGGTTCCTAACAAACCTAGCAGACAACTTTGTTTCCCAAAAGGTAGAGAAGGGAACAAGGGGATCAGCAATATTGGACTTAATTCTCACTAACAGAGAGGAAATGATAGAAGGTGTAGAAGCTACAGGAACCTTGGGGGCAAGCGATCATGAAATACTGGAATTCAACATTATGCAAACAAAAGTAGTTGAACAAAGTCAAACTAGAGTCTTAGACTTCAAGAGAGCTAATTTCAACAAACTCAGAGAGAGCTTGGGAAGGATTCCATGGATGAGAATCCTCAAGGGGAAAACAACTCAAGAAGCTTGGGAAATTTTGAAAAATGAGATTATAAAAGCCCAGTCCAGCGCAATACCAATGAAGAAGAAAAATAACAGTTCCCAAAAGAAACCAGCATGGCTGCATAAAGAACTCTCTGACAAATTGAAAGACAAAAAGGATAAATATAAAAAGTGGAAAAAGGGGGACATAACCAAGGCAAAATATCAGCAAATAGCCCGAGCCTGTAAAGATGAAGTGAGGAAAGCTAAGGCTCACAATGAAGAAAGGCTTGCCAAAAAAGTAAAAAATAACAAAAAAAGCTTCTTCCAACATGTTAAAAATAAGAAAAAAGTTAAGGAAACAATTGGTCCACTGCTGGGAGAAAATGGCAAGAAGATGATAAGCAACAGGGAGAAAGCAGAACTATTTAACTCTTTCTTTGCATCTGTCTTTACACAAAGGGATAAAACAGTCCAATCAATCAAAAACAGCACCACAAATATCAGATTAGGAACACAAGTTGAAATAGAGAAGAAAATGGTAAGTGAGCACCTGTCTGCCCTGGACGAGTTCAAATCACCAGGACCGGATGGATTACACCCCAGGGTTCTGAAGGAACTGGCAGACGAGATCTCAGAACCACTGAACTATATCTTTCAGAGATCCTGGAGCACCGGGGAACTGCCAGAAGACTGGAAAAGAGCAGATGTGGTTCCCATCTTCAAAAAAGGAAAAAAAACAGATCCAGGAAACTATAGACCCATCAGCCTGACCTCAATACCAGGAAAGATTCTGGAAAAGATAATTAAACAACAAATAAGTGAACACCTAGAAGCAAACAAAGTAATAGCCAAAAGCCAACATGGGTTTGTCAAAAACAGATCATGCCAGACGAATCTAATTGCATTCTTTGACAAAGTAACAAAATCAGTGGACCAGAGGAATGCTGTTGATATAATTTACCTGGACTTCAGTAAGGCATTTGATAAAGTAGACCATAACCTACTATTAGATAAAGTAGAAAATTGTGGGTTAGACAGCACCACCACCAAATGGATTCGTAACTGGCTGACCAACCGCACTCAACGTGTAGTCCTCAATGGAACTGCATCTACATGGAAGGAAGTATGCAGTGGAGTCCCCCAAGGCTCTGTTTTAGGCCCAGTACTCTTTAACATCTTCATCAACGATTTGGATGAGGGGATAAATGGGGAACTCATCAAATTCGCAGACGACACCAAGCTGGCAGGAATAGCCAACACTCCAGAAGATAGGCTTAAGATACAGAAGGATCTAGACAAACTTGAACATTGGGCACTGTCTAATAAAATGAAATTCAATTGTGAAAAAAGTAAGGTCCTACATATAGGCAAGAAAAACCAAATGCACAAGTACAGTATAGGTGGTACCTTGCTCAATAGTAGCAACTGTGAGAGGGATCTCGGAATCCTAGTGGACAACCATTTAAATATGAGCCAGCAGTGTGCAGCAGCTGCCAAAAAAGCCAACACAGTTCTAGGCTGCATCAACAGAGGGATAGAATCTAGATCGCGTGAAGTGTTAATGCCACTGTATAGTGCCTTGGTAAGGCCACACTTGGAATACTGCATACAGTTTTGGTCGCCACGATGTAGAAAAGACGTGGAGACTCTGGAAAGAGTGCAAAGAAGAGCAACCAAGATGATTAGAGGACTGGAGACTAAGACATATGAAGAACGGCTGCAGGAACTGGGTATGTCTAGTTTGATGAAGAGAAGGACCAGGGGAGACATGATAGCAGTGTTCCGATATCTCAGAGGGTGCCACAAAGAAGAGGGAGTCAAACTTTTCTCCAAGACACCTGGGGGCAGGACAAGGAGCAATGGGTGGAAACTAACCAAGGAGAGAAGCAACTTAGAACTAAGGAGAAATTTCCTAACAGTAAGAACAATTAACCTCTGGAACAGCTTGCCTCCAGCAGTTGTGAATGCCCCAACCCTGGAAGTCTTTAAAAAGATGTTAGACAGCCATTTGTCTGAAATGGTATAAGATTCCTGCCCATGCAGGGGGTTGGACTAGAAGACCTACAAGGTCCCTTCCAACTCTGCTATTGTATTGTATTGTATTGTATTGTACCTCTAAGGTTCATTCCAATTTTATTGTTTTATCTCAAACACAGTCAAATGAAACATATAAATCAACAAAAATTGGAATCAATAATAAATTGTCACAAGTCTAAGAAATTATTTACTTATCAGTTCCCTACTTTTATCATTAGATGTTCCTTAGTGTTTAGATCTGGTCTCAGGATAATAATGTAGCACTTGGGGAAGAAAATGCAGCCCAGCAATCCAGCACTGGAGGCCAAGATGGAGAAGACCTGAACGGCCACCATGGACTTTCCTTTGGTACTCAAGTAGGTGGGCAGGAAAGAGACCCAGACACTACAAAAGACCAGCATGCTGAAAGTTATCAATTTGGCTTCGTTGAAGGCCCCAGGCAGGTTCCTGGCCAGGAAAGCCACTATGAAGCAAATGACAGCTAGGAAACCCATGTAGCCAAGGACAACATAAAACATGGCAACAGAGCCTACATTGCATTGAAGGATGATCACTCCAGGCTGGGAGTGCATGTCAGAATCAGGGAATGGGGGAGAAACTCCCAGCCACAAAGCACAAATGAAAATTTGGAGACCAGAACAAGAAAGGATGGTGGAGTTGGCCAAGCTCTTTCCTAACCATCTTCTTACCGTGTTTCCTGGTTTTGAGGCCAGAAATGCCAGCACCAACGTGATAATAATAATAATAATAATAATAATAATAATAATAATAATAATAATAATAATAATAATAATAATAATAATAATAATAAATAATAATAATAATAATAATAATAATAACAACAACAACAACAACAACAACAACAACAATAATAATAATAATAATAATAATAATTTATTAAATTTGTTGACCGCTCCCTCTCCCCGAAGGGACTCGGAGCGGTGCACAGGGCTAAAACAATAAATACATACATATAGTTAAAAACAAATTAAATATTTCCCTGCGCTAAAAATTCCAATTAAAAAACTAAAATCCCCATCTAAAATTTCTGACAACCCCATCGAAGAGAGACTATCCTAGGCCGGCCAAGCAGAACAGATATGTTTTTAGTTTTAGACGGAAGGAGCGGAGGTCCGTGGTAGTTCTAATGTCGGGGAGAAGGTCGTTCCAGAGGGCTGGGCCCACCACAGAGAGAGCCCTTCCCCTGGGCGTCGCCCGCTGACAAAGTCTAGTGGACGGCACCCGGAGAAGTCCCTCTCTGTGGGAGCGAATCGGCCGTGTGGATGTGTGCGGCAGGATCCGATCCTGCAAATAGTTTTGGCCAACACAGAAGACACAGCTACTGAAAAAACAATTTTGAACACTGTTTGTCGGAGAAGACAGGTGGCTTTCCTTGGCTGGCCAATGAAGAGAAAGGAGGACAAAAAACAAAGCAGGAGGGAGATCAGGAGGATGAAGGAGAGGTCCCGGTTGTTGGCTTTGACAATGGGAGTTTCTAGATATTTAAGGAATACGATGAAAACCAGGCTTGCGGTTAGGAACAAGAGGAGAGCAAAGGAGACAAGGATTATTCCCAGACGTTCTTCATAGGACAGGAAGGTTATTCTTTTGGGGATACATTTGACTCGATTCTTATTTGGATATTGATCATCTGGGCACTTGGTACATTTTCCAGTATCTGAGAAAACAAATTAACATTTCTTTCATTTCACAAAAACCTTTATATAAGATGGTGATACTGAGAGACAGGAAAGTCTCGGTAAATGGTAGATACATACATTCCAGCAAAAAATTCCCCAATATATGCAACTGTAAAAAAAAAAAGCCAAGAACAACAAAATCAAATTAAAAGAAGAAATATCTGGTGCCACAAATTCCCTTCTCTGACATAATCCACCAGATTCTTATCTTTCACTGACTTTACTTTGAGTTTGTTTTTTTGCTTTTTTTTAAATTTTAATTTTTGACCGATGCCACACATACGTTTCTCCCAGGAATATTTAAACTCAGTTATTGATGATTGACCCACCAACTCGGCTCTCAATCAGTTGCTCTAAATCCCCTGGAGACAAGTTAAAACTTGTCTAACCTGGTTGGATCCATGGAAAGCCTCTTAAGAAGGGTTGCAACGCAGCCTACTCCAGGGGAGATTATACAGCCTCTTCCAGTTAAAAATCATTAACTACCCTGGATTAGGGGTTATCTTCAAGGTGTGAGACCGTCTAGAAAACCTTTAAAATGTGATTCAGTCAACAGCCCTGGGAATCACCAGGTAACAGAGCCCCGTGTGCTAGTTGCATTATTTATTTATTTATTTATTTATTCATTCATTCATTCATTCATTCATTCATTCATTCATTCATTCATTCATTCATTCATTCATTCATTTATTTATTTATTTATTTATTTATTTATTTATTTATTTATTTATTTATTATTTGAATTTATAAGCTGCACCCATCTCACCAAATAGGGACTCGGGGCAGCGCACAGGAAATATAAAATATAAATACACAAATATATAAAAAATAAGATGTTCATTAAAACTCAATTAAATTAAACTAAACCACCCTGCGCTAAAACCCATATTAAAACCCCTGAATTAAAACTTTGGTAACTAGAGCATCTTGATGCATTTGTCGCATCTTGATGCATTCCACTCTTGCTTTCTTAATGTTTTATTTCTAATTGCATTAACTTTTAATTATTGCTTTAATAGTATGCCAACAAGAGTCGCTTTGTGTGAAATAGAGAGCCATATAAATTTGATAAATAAATTTGAAAGTAAAGAGATCTTGAGAAAGATTAATTCATGAAAGAATTCAAGAACTACATTTTTTATTTGCAAAGTCTTTTTGCCCTATAAAAAAAGAGAATATGAAGCAATATATTTCCATCCTCTCTAGATTTTGCAACAATTTTAAATAGATGAATTCAACATTAGTATCAATTGATGTTAAGTAGACTGATCTTTTATTATTTATCTTTTCCCTCACTTTCTGTTCTTTTTAATCCTAATACAGCATGTTAGACTTTTCCCCCTTTCAAAAGCAGGGATTATACAGTATTCATTTTTTTTTTGTTGGTGTTATAACTTTTTGTATGTCAATATTTAACAATGAAGAAAATTGGAAAGATAAGAAAACGTGGGAAGGAAATATTCACTTGATAGTTTTATGGTGAGACATCTGTTTGGTTTTTATTGTTCCTTCAACCCAAAATCTCTCGTTCAATTGTTCCTCCCAATCAGATATTTCAGTTTATAAGGATTTATGATTTTAATAAAGATTAACTGGTTAAACGAATGGTTGATGAATCTTTTGGCCTGTAATATAAAGTTGGTTTCAGTGAGCAAAGCACATTGAACTAAAAACATTCCTCAGGTTACAAAGAATTGAGAAATTCCTAAGAAAGATAAATATAGAAGGACACATACAAATTGGTAAATAAAAGAAACATTTCTTACCCAATCCTAATTCCTACCTCATCCTCCACAATCTTTTTATTATCTCTCCAATTATGGAAGTAACTGGACACCATGAAAATTAAGAACAAACCATCAAGGCACCTGAGGGCACAACAAGAAGCAATGGGTGGAAACTAATCAAGGAGAGTGCAGAGAAGGGCAACCAAGATGATTAGGGGACTGGAGACTAAAACATATGAAGAATGGTTGCAGGAATTGTCTACATCTAGTTTAATGAAAAGTAGGACTAGGGGAGACATGATAGCAGTCTTCCAATCTCAGGGGTTGCCACAAAGAAGAGGGAGTCAAACTATTCTCCAAAGCAACTGAGGGCAGAACAAGAAGCAATGGGTGGAAACTAATAAAGGAGAGAAGCAACTTAGAACTGAGGAGATATTTCCTGACAGTTAGAACAATTAATCAGTGGAACTGCTTGCCTCCAGAAGTTGTGAAAGCCCCAACACTGCAAGTCTTTAAGAAGATGTTGGATAGCCATTTGTCTGAAATGGTATAGGGCTTCCTGTCTAGGTAGGGACTTAGACTAGATGACCTCCAAGGTCCCTTCCAACTCTGCTATTGTATTGTATTGAATGTTGGGGAAAGGAGCTGGAAAAGGGGGCCCTTTTGATGAGGCTTGAGCCCAGCAGATAGAAACATGGCTGGATTTGCATTCAGCTCTTATTTTCCCCAGTGTAGCACATTTTGATGTGAAGGGAGACAGACAGCCCTGATCTTTACTAGGGAGGGAAATTCAAAGTCTGAAATCATCCAGTGAGACTTTTTGCCTAAAGCCAAGTTGTCTTTGTGTATTTACGAAACCCCTTTGTCTTTGTTTATTCAGCCTCTTCTTCATCATAACCCTAAAACCCTTTTTATTTCATCCTTATTGGAAATTCTCTCCACCCTCCCCCACTTTTGTCTGTTCTCCAGGAGGCTGATTGGTGGCTGAGTTCCCAGGCAACCATTCTTCTCTCTTGTTTGATTGGCTGCTGCATGGTTGCCATGACGACAGGGGCATGCCACAAAGAGAGGCAGCCACTAGAGAGAGGGGGGAAGGGGATTTTGTCTTCCCTCAGAACTGGAGACGTTGAAGGGGAAAATCTTCTCTCTTTCAGGGAAAAAAACCTTCCTCAGATGCAGCCCCAGATAGGAAAATATGGAAGAATATTTTACAAATATTTTAAAAATGAAGGTAAAAGACCTTGAGAGAAGGAAAATGGGGGACAGAAACTAATACAGATAAAAGATAGGAAGATGGATGTAAAGTTGCACAATAAAAGGAAATTGTGTGGATAAGGAGTTTATAGAAAACAGCTGAAATAGAAAACCGTTTTAGTATTTCAGTATGAAGATTAATTTTGGCATTAGTTGAAAACCCTTATCTTTTCCAATTCCTTTTTTGAATAAATGTGTAAGGTTTTCCTTTTAGGGAATGGAAATGTCTCCCCAGAGACTGTAGACCGAAGAGCAGAGTGACAGTTGGAAGGGACCTTGGAGGTCTTCTAGTACAACCCTCTGCTCAAGCAGGGGGTTCATTGCTCCAACTGTCAGAAATAATTTCTCTTTCACTCTAGGTTGGGCATTTCCTTTACCGGGTTTGGTCTCCACATGACAAAAAAAAGATATTTGAAATCTCTGGGGAAAGTGCAGAGAAGAGCAAGTGAGATGATTGAAGGCCTAAAACATATGAAGAAGGGTTGCAGGATTTGGGTTGGGACAGTCTAGAGATAAGAAGGACTGGGGGAGGGGGATAGGATAGCAGTATTCCAGTATTTGTGGGACTGCCACAAAAAATAGAGGGAGTCAACCTATTTGTCCAAAGCACCAGAAGGCAAGACAAGAAACAATGGAGGGAAACTAATCAAGGAGAGAAGCAATTGGAAATTAAAGAGAAACTTCCTAATTAGGACAATTAACCAGTGGAATGGCTTGCCTTCAGAGGTTGTAAGTGCTTCATCACTGGAGACATGCCAGCCACCTATCAGAAATGGTATAGGGCCTCCTGCTTGAGTGGGGGTTGGACTACAAGAACTTCAAGGTCCCGTTCAGTTCAATTCTGATTGATTGTTTGATTGAAACCTCATTCACTTAGGCATGGTTTATTCAATGATTGCAGTTAGATGAAGGGACTGCACATCCCACACAAAACCCCCAATATTGTATTAACATGCATTGCCTCTTTTTGTCTTCTATAAGGGATTCTTTCAGCCTAACTTTATATGAAAATTCTCCCCTATCCTACAACTAATTCAGTTTTAAAACAGGAAATTTTATCATGGATTTGTTGAAAGGATGAAAAGGCTTTCCCCCCTCCCTTATATTTCTCTCTTTGCTGAAAGAATCATTCAGAAAGATCTTCCTTGTGGAAGAAGAGGGAGTGCTTGTGCCAAAAGGAAGAGGGAGTCACCTACTCTCCAAAGCTCCAGAAGGAAGGATAGGAAGCAATGGATGGAAACTAATCAAGAAGAGAAGCAACCTAGAACTAAGGAGAAATTTCATGACAGAATAATCTAACAGTGGAACAACTTGCCTCCAGAAGTTGTGGATGCTCCAACACTGGAGGTTTTTAAAAAGAGACTGGACAGCCATTTGTCTGAAAAGGGTATAGAGTTTCCTGTCTAAGCAGGGGGTTGGATTAGAAGGCCTCCAAAGTCCCTTTGATATATAACTGTGGAGTGTCTCCCATCAGAAGAATGAGATGGATGAATTGTTACAACTTAGTAAGGAGTACTGAAAGTGGCCACAGTGGACCAGGATAGCACAGCCTCCCCCAGTATATTCAGGACACTCCTTATAAGCGCTATGTGCTTAATGCTCAGAGCATTGTTAGAAACCCTACACAGCCACTTTATGGTCTGTTTCTGTTGCTGCCTTCTAGGTGGAGATTTCAAAGTATTTCTAGCAGGACTACCAGATTTTAGAAAAGGTTGTTCTTAATGCCATCGGAAAACTCTCAACATTCTTCTTCTTTCTTTTTGCTACGTACATTTATACATCTGAACTAGACGGTTTTGTTTCTCTGTGTCATATATGTGGGTATATACAATACAATACAATACAATACAATAGCAGAGTTGGAAGGGACCTTGTAGGTCTTCTAGTCCAACCCCCTGCATGGGCAGGAACCTTATACCATTTCAGACAAATGGCTGTCTAACATCTTTTTAAAGACTTCCAGGGTTGGGGCATTCACAACTGCTGGAGGCAAGCTGTTCCAGAGGTTAATTGTTCTTACTGTTAGGAAATTTCTCCTTAGTTCTAAGTTGCTTCTCTCCTTGGTTAGTTTCCACCCATTGCTCCTTGTCCTGCCCCCAGGTGCCTTGGAGAAAAGTTTGACTCCCTCTTCTTTGTGGCACCCTCTGAGATATCGGAACACTGCTATCGTGTCTCCCCTGGTCCTTCTCTTCATCAAACTAGACATACCCAGCTCCTGCAGCCGTTCTTCATATGTCTTAGTCTCCAGTCCTCTAATCATCTTGGTTGCTCTTCTTTGCACTCTTTCCAGAGTCTCTACGTCTTTTCTACATCGTGGCGACCAAAATATGCCAGAGGTGGGTTCCTACTGGTTTGGAGAATTAGGAAGTAACTTGGATGGCCATGCCCCTGAACCGGTTCTATCGGCGACCATAGGTGCCGCCATCTTACTTTTTACTACTGTGCATGGGCACGTGAAGAATGTGCCTGAGCGAATCGGCAGTAACAAAAGCTGGAATCCACCCCTGGTATATGCATTATTTTGTATTTATTTATTTATTTAATCATGTTTATGTAGTGCTTATTGGAGGTGGTGACCCTTTGAGAGTTGTATGCAATGACATTTCATTTTAATGTATGCTGATTAATGTACATTCAAAGTGACAATAAAGAGATCCACACAATCCAGGGAAGGTCATCACTCATCTCCTCAATATCTTAGGTGAGAAGTGAAGTGTTGAAAACTGTTAGCTACTCTGGGTTCAGAACCAGTGTTACAACTCTGGTCCCTTAACCAGGGTTAGCAAATAAATGCGGAATAGTGTAGACAGTAAAGAGATACTTTGCTGTAGCCACAAACTCTAAAACAGTGATAGTAAGAAAATAAATAGTCTTTACGTTGTAGCAACTAAAATGCTTCTTCCGACTAACTTCTCAAACAAATAACAGTCCAACACCAAACACAGAGTTATCTCACAGTGATGCAAAACAATACTCCTTCTTCTTCTTCAACGGCAATCAGGAAAACACAGGAATCACAAGGAATCGAACAGGGAATGAGCTGCGTTCCTGACCTTGCTTATATGGTAGAGCTGATAAGCCCAGCCAATCAGAATTTAGGACAGTTCTTAAAGCTACATAACTTCTTAAGAACATAGACTCATATATATTGTCAACCCAATATAAGGCTGAATATCCTAACAAAAACCCTCCAAAAAGCAGCACTGGGGTTGGCTTCTGTACCTCACAGGGAACCATGTCTACTTCCTTAGGAGTCACCAACTCAAATTCCCCCCAGGTCACACCATTTTCTTCAGGTATCTTCACCTTTCCTGCCCTGTTCAGAGCAAGTCTGAGCAATTTTATCATCCACATAGCCTGAATAATCTTCCAAGATGCCCAACAGAGCCGGGGCCCCAGGCTGATGTTCTGCAACGCCAGGTCCGTGGTGAACAAAGCCCCCCTCATAAATGACCTTGTGTCAGAGGGGGACCCGGACCTGGTAGGAATTACGGAGACCTGGTTGGGCCCCGAGGGGGGTTTACCCCTCGTGGAAATGTGCCCACCAGGCTACCATGCATTTCATCGGCCTAGGGCCCTAGGCAGGGGTGGGGGGGGTGGCGGTTATTGTTAAGGAAAGTCTGGAGTCGAAGGAGACCACTGTGCCTCAGACGACCGGCTGTGAGTCCCTCTTCGTGAAATGGGGCCTAGGGAGGCAGTTGGGCTTGCTGCTTGTATACCTGGCTCCCCGCTATGTAACAGCAGCCCTGCCCGAGCTACTCGAGGTGATCGCCGCGATGGCAGTGGAGACCCCCAGACTTATAGTCATGGGGGACTTTAACCTGCCATCGGCGGGCGAAACATCCGAGGCAGCTCGGGAGTTCATGGCTTCCATGACGGCCATGGACCTGACCCAAGTAGTTCAGGGCCCCACTCACGAGGGAGGACACACGCTGGATCTGATTTTTGTCTCTGGACACTGGATTAGTGATCTCGGAACAGGGGATTTAGTCATCTTACCCTTGTCATGGACAGATCACTCTCTCCTTCGGATAGACCTTCCAACCGTCACACCTCACCACGGGGAGGCGGAACCGGAGACACCAAGTTGGTTCCGCCCCAGGCGCCTGATGGACCCGGAAAGGTTCCAGAGGGAGCTTGGGCCAGTATCTGTATCCCTGCCCCGCGGCTCGACTGAGGACCTAGTGGCCACGTGGTATAGTGTGGCCACGGGGGCCTTGGACCGAGTCGCGCCCTTGCGGCCTCTCATGCGGCGTCGAGTCACCCAGGCTCCTTGGTTTACCGAGGAGCTTCGGGAGATGAAACGCGGCAAGAGACGCTTAGAGAGTAGGTGGAGATCTTCTCGATCCGAAGCTGACCGAACACTAGTGAGAGACCATATTAGGACTCACTTAGTGGCGCTAAGAGTGGCCAAACGTGAGTATTGTGCCACCCTTATCGCGTCCGCGGAAAACCGCCCTGCCACCCTGTTTGGGGTGACCCACTCCCTCCTTCATTTGAGGCCGCGGGAAGCCCCTCTGCAGGGTCGAGCAGAGGAATTTGGAGTATTTCTGCAGGACAAAATCACTCAGATTCGGAACGAGTTGCCCTCCACTAGTGGCCCAGTCGGGGCGTCCGGTGCTGGTCTTGAGATAACACCTTGGGAGGAGTTCGACTTTGTTACTACCGAGGATATGGACAGGTTGCGGAGGAACCTTAGAGCCACCACATGTTTATTGGACCCATGCCCCTCCTGGCTTGTACTGGCATCCTGGGAGGTGACACGAGGCTGGCTCCAGGGCATTGTGAATTCATCTCTGAGTGAGGGGTACTTGCCCACCATTTTGAAAGAGGCGGTGGTGAGGTCCCTCCTCAAGAAGCCATCCCTGGACCCAGCTTTATTAGAGAACTATCATCCCGTCTCCAACCTTCACTTTTAAGTGAAGGTTGTTGAGAGTGTGGTGGCTCAACAGTTTCCCCGACATCTGGAGGAAGTTGATTATCTAGACCCGCGCCAGTCCGGCTTCCGGCCCGGTCACAGCACCGAGACGACATTGGTCGCGTTGGTTGATGATCTCTGGAGGGCACGGGATAGAGGTTGTTCCTCTATCCTTGTCCTATTAGACCTCTCAGCGGCTTTTGATACCATCGACCATGGTATCTTATTGCACCGATTGGGGGGGGGGGTTGGGGCTGGGAAGCACCGTGGGGCTGGGAAGCAACGGTGGTTCTCGTCCTACCTCTCTGGTCGGTCGCAATGGGTGTTGGCAGGAGGGCAGAGGTCGTTCCCGAGGCCCCTCACATGTGGGGTCCCTCAGGGGTCGGTCCTCTCTCCCCATCTGTTCAACACCTATATGAAGCCGCTGGGTGAGATCATCCGTGGTTTTGGGGTGGAATACCATCTGTACGCTAATGACACCCAGTTGTACATATCCACCCCAAACCACCCCAACGATGCTGTGGAGGTGCTGTCCCTGTGTTTGGAGGCCGTACGGATCTGGATGGGTAGTAACAAACTCAAACTCAACCCGTCCAAGACCGAGTGGCTGTGGTTTCTGGCACCCCGGTTCAGCCAGTTAAGTCCAACACTGGCCATTGGGGGCGAACAACTGGCCCCCATGGAGAGGGCGCGCAACTTGGGTGTCCTCCTGGATTCCCGGCTGTCCATGGAGGATCATGTGGCGGCCGTGGCCAGGGGGGCATTCTATCAGGTACGCCTGATACGCCAGTTGCGCCCCTTACTGGACCAGGGAGCCCTTCGCACAGTCACTCAAGTGCTTGTGACATCCTGGCTGGATTACTGCAACGCTCTCTACATGGGGCTCCCCTTGAGGTGCACTCGAAAGCTACAGTTAGTACAGAATGCGGCCGCACGGGTGATTATGGGTGCCTCAAGGCAAACCCACGTAACACCTCTCCTGCGCGAGCTGCACTGGCTGCCTGTGGCCTTTCAAGTGCGCTTCAAGGTGTTGACGACCATCTTTAAATCGCTCCATGGCTCGGGGCCTAGCTATATACGAGACCGCCTCCTGCCCCATACATCCCTTCATCCGCTCCGCTCCCACAGAGAGGGCCTTCTCCGGGTGCCGTCGGCGGGGCAATGCCGGTTGGCGACACCCAGGGGAAGGGCCTTCTCTGTGGCGGGACCGGCCCTCTGGAACGACCTACCCCCCGACCTTCACACTATCTCGGACCTCCGCCTCTTCCGCCAACGTCTTAAGACGTATTTATTTCAGCAAGCCGGCCTAGGATAGCCCCCCGTTTCTGACTTTTCAAAAATAAATTATAATTTGGGAAGGTTTTTAACATGGGTTTTAGCACGGGTTAACTAATTTAATATATTTTAATTGATATTTATTGTATTTTGTGGTTTTAATAATGCCTGTGCACCGCCCTGGGTCCTAACAAGGAGAAGGGCGGGGTATAAATTTAATAAAATGAAATAAATAAATAAATAAACAGTTGTTATGAGCTGCTGTTC
Source organism: Rhabdophis nuchalis (assembly GCA_039707465.1). Lineage (NCBI taxonomy): Eukaryota > Metazoa > Chordata > Lepidosauria > Squamata > Natricidae > Rhabdophis > Rhabdophis nuchalis. The sequence goes on from CM077646.1 coordinate 10,008,240, forward strand.
CTAACCAATAAGGACCAGGTCCCTCTAAAGATGGCTGCTGCATGGCTATCAGCAAACGCAATGAGAGTGGATAAATATTGCTGTTTACTACCTTTATCAACATAAATTAATCCCTAATATGGGCTCTTACACATGTATGGTCATGTTCGTTTCACCGTTTTCTCCAATGATTTCCAGACACCTTTCAAATGTTTTGTAAGGTTTGAGAATACGGTGAAACCCATAGAAGTTTGAGAAAGCATCCAAGTCACAAAGAGCCAAACATGAGACTTAAACGGAGGCTTGAATACCAATCAGCATTTAATCTTTCATCAAAGCTTAAAGACATGATGGTCAGTTGTTCCCCAATACCCCAAGGATATGCCAGGAAGAACTGCCCTTCAGAGAAGCTTTATCTCCTTTTTATGCAGTTAGAGACATCATGGAATAACATTCTGGATTTACAATACTAGTCTTTCCTGTTCCCACGATTGGCCATTTGTCCCCCTGTTGGGAAGGGCACAGATCAAAGATGAGATACGTTCTCAGGCAGAAGGGGGGATAGATCAATGGTGTCAGTTTTACAGTTCTTTACAGCTACATTTTATGCCCATAGATTGAAGATGGATAAGAGTTCAAATGGCAAAGATCACAGGTTTTAACATTTGCCAGATATTTTACAGATCCTAATAACAGTGCCACAGGAAGTCAGTTTCAGGCAACAAAAGGCACTTTATAGCATGGAAGCTTATATGTTACAAATACAAGGCATAATATATGTGTGTTATAGAAAACAAATGTTTCTACTAATCAACACATTTATATCCCTATTACTATTCCCCTTCAGTTTCACCTTATGTAGCTTCTGTGTAAACCAAAAGTACACCACAGAATTAGCAAAGGATGGAGGTGTGATCCAAGGCTCCATCCACCTGCCCATTCCAGGACTGAGGCCTTACCTGGATCAACAGATCCGATGAAAGCAATCTTGTTAGGCATGAACCTGGCATTCAAATACAACAGCTGGAACCCAGAGCCATCAAACATCTGGTAGCGAGACATTGAGGGTAGAAGCCAAGGCCCATACAGTGAGGCAACCTTTGAGTATCAGATCAGATGTCATAAAGAGTGACCCACATTCTACCTGTCAGTCAGGATGGTTCTACATATCCTGTCAATTTCCTTTCTTCCTCAAACCCCCAGTTAATTCTTGTAGGCCAAGGTGAACTAATCAATGTTCATCCCTTCCAGATAATGAATGTAATTCCAAGACAAAAACTGATCCAGAGACATCAGGAACAGAGAGACTCCCAAGCATACTTCCCAAGCACATGGCAATCTTTGGGTGAAGGGGGGAATTCTCCAAAAAATCTCACTATGCGTAGGCCAAAGCGGTACCACTCCACCAACTATATCAGAGGAGGAGGAGGTGCTCCACAAGTTTCTGGCAGGGTGTGGCAAGAAATCAAGTTTCAACATGGATTATGCTGTGCGAGTTAATAATAATAATAATAATAATAATTTAATTTATAGACCGCTCCTCTCCCCATAGGGACTCGGAGCGGTGCACAGGGAAACTAAAACCACAATACAATATACACATACAGTTAAGAAAAAATTAAATATGAGCCTGTGCTAAAATCCCCTTAATCTACTAAAATACCCAATTAAAAAACAGCTAAACCCTGTAGAGAGAGGCTAACCAAGGCCGGCCAAACGGAAAAGATGAGTCTTCAATTTCAGACGGAAGGAGCGGAAGTCCGTGGTTGTTCTGATGTCGGGGGGAAGGTCGTTCCAGAGGGCTGGGCCCGCCACAGAGAGAGCCCTTCCCCTGGGCGTCGCCCGCTGACAGAGTCTAGTGGACGGCACCCGGAGAAGTCCCTCTCTGTGGGAGCGAAGTCCCTCTCTGTGGGAGCTAATCGGCCGTGAGTTGCCACCATGACAAAAGGACTCTGTTTATTTAGTACAATAACTGACTTCAGATTATAAAGTTTCTTAGCCAAGTCTCATCCCAAAATTGACCTTTCTAGAAAAATTAGGAAATAAAATTCACAATATAGATAAAAATCATTCACAAGTAATTTTAAAATCAGCTCCAATCAGGACCCATATATGGAGACCTAATAGAAAAGAAAATCACAAACAGGCCCAACTTTTACCATTAGAAAGGAGTTAAGAATAGATTGATTACTTCCTTGCTTTTGGAAGACAGGCAGCACTTGAGTTTAGTGCCACCAACACAGAATGTCAACAAATTACATCACTCTGCATGGTCTTCCACAAGAAAAGTTATCACATTGAAGGACAGCAGAAGTCAATTCTCTGAATGATGAACTATTTTCATCCAGCATCACTTTCTGGAAAAGACCTGACAGAAAAGCACCACAAGTACTACACAACAATGTAGATCTGCCCACACGGGTGTTCTTCTCCAGCTACTCCTTTGAAAGTAGTCTTGAAGAAATCTAGGGTCCACAGAGGAGAAGTTACTTCTCACTGTAATTTTCAAAATTCTGGTCTCTGGGACCTCTTCTGCTAAGTCTCCAGAGACTGTCTTTGAGGTAAACATCAGACTGAGACAACATGGAAGGGATCTTGCATTAGGAAAGGATAAATACCTCAGTCTCACACACAATGCAGCACTAGTTAAGGTACAGGTATGGACTGAGTCCTTGAATGTACTTTCTCTCCTTTCCAGGTGAAGCTTGGTTTATCTCTGTCTGAATCCAGACAGTCTAGAATTTCTACATGATAAAGGTACTTTCAATTGATCTAACTCTTACTGTTATTTCTTAGAAACAGGAAGTGAATTGATTCAGACCCATGAATTATGGACCTTCTGCTTGTGCTTCTGTTGCTGCTTGTGTCCCAGCCAATCCCTGGAAAGCTTAGAATGAAGTGCCCACTGAATTTCAAGCACCAGGATGAAGAAAAGCCATGGAGCTATTACAGTCCAGGAGACCATATCATTAGTATCATCAACACTGGAACAAAAATATTGCGTACAGCAATGTTACCTTTCAACATAGAACCTCATTTTCAGTTTGAGTTGTAAGTCATTCACTGTGATGAAGTTTCATTCTCTCTATTTGCAGTTCTCATTCTGTTCTTCTTATTTCACTGATACCTGTATTGTAGGACCTTATTTCTTATTTCTTGAATTGTTTTGATTGCTCTCATTTCATTTTGTAAAAAAAATATTGAATCCAAAGATAGGATAGAAAAATAAACTCCCCAGAAAAAGTCCAGATTCCAAAGCTTTATTGGTCTGCTCCTTAGCTATACTTCAGTACCAACTTTGGTTTAAAGTAGTTATTGAATGAATTGTACTTGCCTCTGACTAACTCATATTCATATTTTTACAACCCCTCATTCATATTCAATGCTTGATCCTTCTACGAACAGAGAATGGCAATATTTTAGAATTGCTCTTCTGGGTCACATATGAAAGAGCCTCTTTCCATTATGATAGTTTCTATTTTAATGATTGAATAATTTTGAATCCTGGTTACTTGTCAGTTGAAAATTACTTCTGCTATGAATAATTTGATTTGTGGTCCTGAACTTTAGTGGAAAGCTATCTCCATCTCCTCTCCCCAACACTCATTAAAAGAAATGCTGATGGGTAACTTTTGGATTGGCATTGGCTTAAGGCTGAGAAGGCTTTTGGAGATAAAGAGCAATAAATTGAAAAGAATATTTTGCTTTTTCTCTTAATGATCATGATGATAACATGAACATTTTTATCTTAGTTTTCCTTTTGATAAGTATAGAATACTACGGAATATTTTTAATATTCAAGTGGTCAACAAGACTACCTGGTTTCTACACAATCTCACCCTTGGCTACAGCATCCATGATATCTGTTTGAACAGACTTTTGAATTCAGATGCCTTGATGGACATGCTGTCTACCGGAGAAGCCAATGTTCCCAACTACAGCTGTGGAAGGAAGGACAACATTTTGGCTCTTGTGGATGAAGCTAATGACATCTCCATCCAGATGTCAACATTTGGAGACACCTACAAAATCCCTCAGGTTTGTATGTCTACTTTCCTATAGGTAAACTGAATGGAGTGGTGAGTTGGTATGTGATAGATCTCTTTGGAACTGAAGAACTGCCTTTCATCATGGCCATTATATGCATCAGGGTTAGGGATTGGGATCCACAGTGATTAGGAGGCAAGGATCAAAGCAATGATATCCTCTCATGACATTAACATCATTGATTATGGTTCTTCTGCTACACTTTTGGAAATGTGAGGAATGGCTTTGGGTTCAATCAAAGGATCTTTCTGTCCAAAAGGAAGGTGGAGCAGAGATGGGAAATCAAATAGTGTGCATAATCTTAGCAAAAATAATATCATCCAAATATATTACCTTACCTGTAGCTGATTAAAAACAGTCTCGCTAGTTCCTGCTTCGCTGCCATGGAAACGGGGAGGGTGGGGGGCGTTGGGATGAGTGTGCTCTGCTGGTGGACAATGTTGATGTTTGGTGTTATCTCTTGGTTAACGGCCCTGCATTCCAGGATGGTGAAGACCTGCCCACCTGATGTTGGAGATGGAAGCATATTGGACAATGCAAAGGGGGGGGTTTGGGGATTGGGATGGGCTTAAGCTTAATACTTTCTGTTCGCGCCTAAACTATTCACTCTCAGCTTTACTTGGTCTGTACGCTATTGTTACTTAGTAAAAGGAGCCTTATTCATTTCAAAATAATGTCTAAGTGTGGTCTTTCCTGAGTCAACGAAGAAGCAGGCCTGACATTAAGCTGAGAGTCACAAAAACCCTGACCTGATGTCGGACCCTTCACAAGAGGAGCCTCCGTTGGTGGAGGTCCTGCCTGAACCAATTATGGGAGCTGAAGCATCGCATCCTCCTGTTCAATCTGAAGAGACCAGGTCAGTGATGGACTGCTTGGCTGGCCTAGATCTAAATCTGCCAGCTGAAGATTCAGTCAAACCAAAACGTTGGTCCGAAGGGGTAGGAATGACTGGGGTAAACGTCTCCAGGCGTCGACTTTCCCCAAAGAGGGTCATACCGGAGCTCTTAAGAGAAGAAAGGGAGTTGAAAGAAATGGCTCAGGATTTACTACGCCAGGCAGATGAGAAACGAGAGGCCCTGGAAAAAATCTGGGGGAGGGAGGCGGAACGCAAACAGCCAAAAGGTTCACAGGCAGCTCCTGCCAGGCGAAGCAGGGCTTCAACACCATCCCCCCCTCCCCAGGCCAGCAGGGATTTGCGAAATAACCCCCGCCGACTTGCAAAACTGCCTCCCTTGGGTCTAAAATACGACGGAAGTGCCGACAAACTGGCGTTTTTTCTAATTCACGTCGATAATTACATGCAGTTTTACGCAGCTGATTTGGACGATGAAATCAAAATCAGAATTGTTTCTATGACCTTAGAAGATCAAGCTTCTAAGTGGCTGGTTTCATTGCATAATTGCCGTTCACCCGCGCTGAGGGATTTCGATCATTTCATGAATGCTCTTAGAAGGCGTTTTGAAGACCCCCGTGTTGAAAGGAAAGCAAAGATGAAACTGAAAACCTTACAGCAGGGGGGCATGTCTGTTCAGGCTTACACGCAGATTTTTCAGGAATTATCAGTGTTTATGGTTGGGTATAGTGAACAAGCTCTAATGGACATTTATGTTGAAGGGCTAAATAAAGACATTTATCAAACATGTGTGAACAGATTTCGCCCCGAGACTTTAAATGAATGGATAGATCTAGCTTCAGATGTTGAATTGGATCAAGCCCACTTGCAGGATCCAGTCCGTTTGGAGAAAAAACCACAGGAAGATGGCCCCAAATCTCACCCCCCTGCGAAGGATGTGCGCTTGCAAAGGGGGGAGGGGAGAACAACCCAGCCTCGCTCAGGCAGCTGTTATCGCTGTGGAAAGGAGGGGCACTGGGCCGACAAATGCAGATCAAGACCACCTCCACGCCCACCTTCCTCTTCGGACCGGAAGCATCCTAAGACGCCAACCGCGCGCACTAAACCGGCCATGAGTGGGGTGGAGCCCATCAACCTCTCTGCTGACCAGCCCACCGCTCACCCTGATGACTGGGAGGCGTCTTCGAACTCTTCTGACGACAATCTGGTGAGTCATCGCTCCGGGCCCCTTTATATTAATTTAAAGCTTTTAGCGCCATCTACTGGACGTACATGCAATGTGCAGGCTCTCATTGATTCTGGCTGCTCAAAATGTCTCATAAGCCAAGACATCGTGTCTTCGATGGGTTTTCACCTTAAGACCCTGAAAACTCCCATAGCCTTTTGCCAAATGGATGGTTCTGTAGCTGGGGGAACCCCAGCATCTTTTATCACCGAACCAATTCACGTTTCTATAGGCACGGGCCATACTGAGACCATCAACTTTATTGTAACTGCCATTGCCGATAATGCTGTAATTTTGGGGGTCAATTGGCTTCGTAAATGGAATCCTCTGATAAACTGGAAGGAAGGTTGGGTACGCATACCTTTATCCTTACCTGAACATACCTCTCTACCATCAGAACCTGATCACCCCCCTCCAAATCACCCACCTCCCCTAATTGAATCTGCTGCGCCTTTGTTGGATTTTCCATCACCTGAAGTCATACCAGGCGAAGAGAAAATTCCCAAAGAATATTGGGACCTAAAGGATGCTTTCAGTGAAAGATCTTGTGATTCCCTCCCTCCTCATAGAGCTACTGATTGTTCAATTGATTTCCTCCCTGGGGTTCAATTACCCAAACCTCGCATGTACTCCATGACCCCACGGGAGATGGAGGAATTACGTAAATTCATCGATAAAAACCTTCAAAGGGGTTTCATTGAACCAGCCAGGCCGCGTGTAGCTGCACCAGTTATGTTTAGGGAGAAAAAAGATGGTACTCTAAGATTAATACAAGACTACTCCTATCTAAACACCATTTGTGAACACAATATCTACCCCCTTCCGCTCATGAAGGACATGCTTGCTCACCTGGCTACCGGTAAGATTTTTACTAAACTGGACTTACGTGAGGCCTATTACAGGGTCAGAATCAAAGAGGGGGACGAATGGAAAACAGCTTTTAACTGCCCGCTGGGATGTTTTCAATTTAAAGTCCTCCCTTTCGGTCTTCAAGGTGCCCCTTCGGTATTTATGCAACTGATAAATGAGGTTCTCCACGAGCACCTTTACAAGGGAGTTATTGTTTATATTGATGACATAATGGTTTACTCACAAACACATGACAAGCACATTAAACTGGTGCGCTCCGTATTAAACAAACTGCGTTCCGCTGAACTTTATGCCAAGCTCTCTAAGTGTGAGTTTCACCAGGAAAAAATTGACTATTTGGGTTACCGTATCTCTTCTGAAGGAATTGAAATGGATCCTGCTAAAGTCAAGGCAGTGACGGAGTGGGCCCCTCCCCGTACTCGTAAACAACTACAGAGTTTTTTGGGATTTGCAAACTTTTACCGCCAATTTATTCCGTCATTCGCTGACATTGCCTTACCCATTACAAACCTTCTAAAAACGAAAGGAGAAGGCAAGACTCGTCCAGGATCCCCACTTAAATGGACCATGGAATGTCAAGCCGCTTTCGAGAAACTTAAACGTTTGTTTGCGGCTGAACCTGTTCTTAAACACCCCGATGTAAATTCCCCGTTTGTAATTCAAGCGGATGCCAGTGATGTCGCTGTGGGAGCGGTCCTATTACAACTCAACCAACATGGCCAATTGCAACCCTGTGCCTACACCTCTCAGAAACTCACTACGTCCGAACGTGGTTGGGCGATTTGGGAAAAAGAGGCTTTTGCTGTTCGGTGGGCTCTCATGACTTGGCGTCATTTTCTTGAGGGCGCTCCCCATCCTTTCGAAGTTTGGACGGACCATAAAAACTTGGAAGCTCTTACCTCCTCTCGGAAATTGTCCCCAAGGCAACTTCGCTGGGCTCACTATTTCCATCGTTTCAATTTCAACCTTAAATATATTCCAGGGGGCAAAAATTTCATGGCTGATGCGCTTTCCAGATTGCCACAATATGATGTTTCCAAACTCACTATAGTACAACCCATCATGCCACTCACTTTACCAGCTTCACCAGTATCTGCAAAGGGTCATGCTACAGTCCAAACTACTCCACCTACAGACCTGATTACTCGTATTAAGGACGAACTACTTACTGATGACTGGTATTCAGCACATTCTGGTGATTGTACTATTAGAGACGATCTTCCCTGGATTGGTTCAAAGATCTATGTACCTGCTACATTGCGTCCTTTTGTCTTGCAACGCGCACACGACTCACGTTTAGCTGGGCATTTCGGTTTCGTTAAGACTGTACATCTTGTCAAAAGACAGTTCTGGTGGCCCTCATTAAAGAAAGATGTTGAATCATATATTGCCAGTTGCCCCATATGTGCGGCTTCCAAACGTGCGCCGGGGAAGCCACAAGGTCTTCTCCAGTCCGTAGCTACGCCGGAGAGACCTTGGAAGGAAATTTCAATGGACTTTATAGTTGATCTTCCCCCCAGTCAGGGCTATACCGTTATCTGGGTCGTTACCGATCTTTTTTCCAAACAAGTTCATTTTGTTCCCTGTACAAAGATTCCTTCTTCCAAATCTCTGGCTCGATTGTTCGTTTCTCATATCTATCGTTTTCATGGCGTCCCGCAACGCATCATCTCTGATAGGGGAACTCAATTTACTTCTCTATTTTGGAAAGAGTTTTTGAGACTGATTGGCTCCGCCCAGAGCTTAAGCTCCGCCTACCACCCTCAGACGAATGGCTCTTGTGAAAGGGTTAATTCCGTTCTAGAACAGTACTTACGTTGCTTTATTAATTTTCAACAAGATGATTGGGCTGATCTTCTCATACATGCCGTGGTGGCATATAATAACTCTGTTCACTCCAGTACGAATATGACCCCTTTTAAAATCATCTACGGGCAAGACTTTGTACCAATCCCCGAACTGCCTCATGACTCACCGACGGTCCCCTCGTTAGCCGAATGGTCCTCTAGACTGTCTTCTGTCTGGCCAGTTCTCCGGGAAACTTTGAACGATGCCCATGATTCGCACAAATTGTACGCTGACAGGAAACGGGCAGTCCCCCCCTCCTACAAAGTTGGTGATCAAGTTTATGTGTCTACCAAAAATTTAGATAGCCCCCAGAAGTGCAGGAAGCTGGGTCCCAAGTTTGTTGGTCCTTTCACAATAACCAAGATTATCAGCTCTGTGTCGGTCCGTTTGGATCTCCCAAAGACCTACCGGCGTTTATATCCTGTATTCCATGTTCACTTGCTGAAACCTGCTCGTACCTCGCATCTCCGCAAACCGTTGCCTGATACACCTGCGCCTACCATGGTGAATGGTCACCAGCATTATGAAGTCCGTGATATTTTGGACTCCAGAATCCGCAGAAATAAGACTCAGTTCCTGGTCATGTTGAAAGATTTTCCCCCTTCTCACAACGAATGGGTGGATAAAGAGCACCTCAAAGCTCGTAAACTGGTACGCCAGTTTTATGCCAAATATCCGCACAAACCTTGATTTTTTTTTTCCCTTCTCCTATCTGTTGTTTTGTCTGTCCTTCCTTGTCTTTCAGGTGTAGCCTTTCGTGTTCCACTTGCTGTCCCGGATTTCCCGCTGTTCCTGGAGGAGGTCCGGATGTCAGTCTCGCTAGTTCCTGCTTCGCTGCCATGGAAACGGGGAGGGTGGGGGGCGTTGGGATGAGTGTGCTCTGCTGGTGGACAATGTTGATGTTTGGTGTTATCTCTTGGTTAACGGCCCTGCATTCCAGGATGGTGAAGACCTGCCCACCTGATGTTGGAGATGGAAGCATATTGGACAATGCAAAGGGGGGGGGGGGTTTGGGGATTGGGATGGGCTTAAGCTTAATACTTTCTGTTCGCGCCTAAACTATTCACTCTCAGCTTTACTTGGTCTGTACGCTATTGTTACTTAGTAAAAGGAGCCTTATTCATTTCAAAATAATGTCTAAGTGTGGTCTTTCCTGAGTCAACGAAGAAGCAGGCCTGACACATAAATCTTATGAACATAGGGATCATTTTCATTAATCAACCACTTTATTTAAAAAAAAATTACAAGCAGATTAGCCAACATGTTAATTTTTTTCACCCTAACGCTATCTATGACAACATAAATTGCTTGAAGAGTAATAAAGCTCCTGTGAAGGACTTTGTGAACTATTCAAAAATTTCCCTAATGCTGCTGTCCTCAATTGGCAGGTTAATTTACACATAAACCTGCCTGCCTGCCTGCCTACCTACCTACCTACCTACCTTAGAAGCAGATTAGCCAATGTGTTATCTGGTTTTTTTTTACCCTAAACCATTTATGGTGAAATTAATCATAAATGGCTTGAAGAGCAATATAGCTCCCTTGAAGGACTTTATGAACTATTCAGAATATTTCCCTATTGGTGCTGTCCTCTATTGGCAGGTTCATTGACACATATTAATAATTCCTACTAATCTTCAGTCGAGTTCTGTCTGTCTGTCTGCCTCCCTGCCTGCCTGCCTGCCTACCTACCTAACAGAATAAATTGTAATTTACTGACCCTTTGGTCTAATAGACATTGTGTTAAAATATATGCTCAGATCCTCTTGAGGTAGAGTTGAAAGTGGGTAGATGAACAAAAAATTCCTTGCTGAAGAACAAGCAAGCTTTAGACAGTGTTTTGCCTAACCAAGAGCACTTAGCATCTAGTCCTTAATTAAACTATATCTACTGTACATGGAGGGAAGCATGCAGTGAGGTACCCAAGATTCTGTCTTAGGCCCAGTGCCCAATTATTGGCATTCCATTAAATCTATGGAAACTGACAGTCTCCCCAAAATCTGTCTTTTAGAAGGGACAATTAAAGAAGAGACAATTTCAATGAAAGACACCTTGAATTGTACAGTTGACAAATTATATTAGGAGGTGTGGTCTTCCTGTTTCTTGTGCAGCTGGAAAAGAAGCTAAAAAGTTTTCTGCCCAAAGTAATCAGATATTGAAGCAGAGAAAGATACAAACATGCTCAATAAAGATGGCACATTGAAATGAATGGTCCTCTGTAAATGTACATCCAAATTGCCAAGTATCTTGATGCAGAAAGTCCTGGATACCTTAAGGTGGTATTTTCTCAAGCAGGATATGAGCTCTGGATACAAAGATTAAATATGGAAGATTTAATCCAGAACCTTGTAATGAAGAGACTTGTATTTGCTGAATCCTGGATATAGACCAAAAACATATATTAGTTGAATATAAATTATATAAGAAAGAGATCAGTACATTGGACTGCAGATTAGATTGTTAAGAACCTTGTCATAAAATAAATGTTTCCTGTTTGGTCGATATTAAAAAATGCATTCAATATGGATTTTTATTTGAACAAAATATTTCAATGAATGATTGGATATGTGGATTGGAGATGTAGGGGTGATAGAGAAATCATTTCTTATTCTTTTGACTTATTTTCTTTTACACTCTTGTTATATATAGCCTTGTTAATGTTACATATTTTTATTCTTTATGGGTTGATTCCTCATTCTTCATGGGTTAATGGCTAATCAGCAATAAACTATTCTAATAAGTTCATTAAATTGTATTTCTTTAAAGCTAATTTTTGGTAAAAATATAATGCAGCATTGTTCATTATTTTTTCAGATCAATTTTGAATTATTTTCAGATTTGCTGCATGATAAAAGTCAATTGCCCTTTTATCACAGTTTTTTCCCCAAAAAAGGGATCCTCTACCCAGGATTTGTCCGAGTGCTTCTCCACTTCAAATGGACCCTGGTTGGTCTCTTTGCTCCAGACACAGAAAATGGAGATAATTTCATGAGGACTTTTGCTCCTTTGCTTGACAGGAATGGCATTTGTGTTGTTATAACGCAACAATTCTCAACAAATCAACTTACAGTACCCCACGGCCATGCCCTCGCTAAGTGGAGACAAGTCAATGTCTATATTCATTTCATAGAACATGGTGCTGCTTTGGAGAGAATTCTTCCTTTTCATTTTATACTTAGGCATTTGCCTGGACCCATTGAAAGGAAAGTCTGGATCACCACACTCGCTTCAATATATCCACTGACTTACCACAGTGCTCTCAGATATGTGAATAGTGTCTGGACTGTTGATTATGAGAGAAAAAAGGAGCCAATAAAAGATGCCTTTATACCCAGTTTCTTTGTGGAACCACTCTTTGGACATCAGTCATTTCTATGCTCTTTTTCAAAGCATGCATTGTCTGTCAAAGGCCGGAAAAGATGCACTGAGAAAACACTACTGGAAACCCAACAGAAAAAGACACAGGTGCGGAATATCCACTATCGTTACAGTGCCATTAAGACTCTGGCCCATGCCTTGAATGCTGCATATTCTTCCATATCCAGAAGGAGAAGGAAGGAGAGCAAAGGGAGTTTGGGAGCTCCAAGGCTGCAGCCATGGCAGGTAAGGGATTCTGACAAGGATACATTAATCTTAGTTCCTGTTGAGAACAAATAACAAGAAGAAGGAGGGGAACCATATCAACCTACTTGTGTTAATGGGACTACAACAAGTTTGGCCAATTTTATTGCTTAACCAAGAATATTCACAAGAACATGACAGATATAGCTTGGTATCAAACACTGCTAAATTAAAACCGACCCATGCATTTTAAAGTAAATTCCTGTAGGTAATGGTTTGTAGTAAATATCATAGAATTTTACCTTCATAAATTTGATGGAGCCCCTTAGATCATGTAGTCCTGCCTGTCTTCTCTGCAGGCATCCAGGTGAAAAGTTTTATGACTGATGGCTGCTCGGTCATTGCATTAAGACAATCAGTGACAAGGAGACTGGACTTCTTTGGTTTCCTGTCTCACAACTAAAATGTCTCCTCCCTTTAAAATGTTCATACTCTTATTTAGCCAGAATATTTTTTTCTTGCAATTGTGTCCTTTTTACACATCCCACATTCAGGAATAACACTGAACCAATCTTAAGTGCTGCTATAACATCCTTCAGTTATTCTCCCTTTAAGAGCTTTTATTATTTGGAAAAGATATTTCCAGCCTCCTTCGGATTTTCTGCTTCATGAACAGACCAACATGAGCAACGACAAAGCTAGTGGAGGTGACAGTATTCCAGCTGAGCTATTCAAAATCTTAAAAGATGATGCCATGAAAGTGCTACATTCAATTTGCCAGCAAATCTGGAAAACACAACAGTGGCCACAGGATTGGAAAAGGTCACCTTTACATTCCAATTCCAAAGAAAGGCAATGCCAAATAATTGCATCATTTGCACTCATTTCACATGCTAGTAAAGTTATGCTCAAAATCCAAAAAGCTTGGCTCCAGCAGTATGTGGATTGAGAACTACCAGAAGTACTGGCAAGATTTTGAAGAAGCAGAGGACCTAGAGATTGAATTTCCAACATACCGCTGGATCATGGAGAAAGCTAGGGAGTTCCAGAAAAACATCTTCTTCTGCTTCATTGACTATGCTAAAGCCTTTGATTGGGTGAATCACAACAAATTGTGGCAAGTTTTTAAAGATATGGGAGTACCAGACCATCTTATTTGTCTTCTGAGAAACCTATATGTGGGTCAAGAAGCGACAGTGAGAACTGGACACAGAACTACTGATTGGTTCAAAATTTGGAAAACAATCTGGCAAGGCTGTACACTGTCACCCTACTTATTTAACTTACATGCAAAGCACATAATGAGAAAGATGGGGTTAGATGAATCAATAATTGGAATTAAGATTTGCAGATATGCAAATGATACCACTGTAATGGCAGAAAGTGAACAGGAACTAAAAGCCTCTTGATGCAGGTGAAGAAGGAGAGTGCAAAATTTGACTTGAAACATTAAGAAAACTAACATCATGGCATCCAGCCTTCTCAATTCCTGGCAAATAGATGGGGAAGAAATGGAGGTAATAACAGATTTTATTTTCTTGGGCTCCAAGTTCAATGCAGATGGGGACTGCAGCCAAGAAATTAAAAGACGCTTGCTCCTGGGGAGAAAGGAATGGCAAATCTAGACTGGTCACTAAAAAGCAACAAAAAAGTGTGTGTAGTCAAGGCTATGGTTTTCCCAGTTGCAATGCATGGCTGTGAAAGTTGCACCATAAATAAGGCTGAGTGCCAAAGAATGGAGACCTTTGAACTCTTGTGGTGGAGAAGACTCTTGTGACTCCCTTGGACTGTAAGGCGATCAAACCGGTCAGTCCTAGAGAAGATCAACCCCGACCGCTCTTTAGAAGGTCAGATCCTGAGGACGAAACTCAAATACTTTGGCCACCTAAGAGAAGGAAGGACTCCCTGGAGAAGAGTTTAATGCTGGAAAGATTGAGGGCAAAAGATAGATGCATTTGCAGTCTTTCTATGAACATCCCATTTGTGATTTGGTTTGCAATCAACTGCTATTTTGATATGATTATCATAAATATTTTTTATAAAGGTTGATAGCCTCCATCATCTTTGCTCTGTGTTTCATTTTTCTTTTTCAATGTGGAAGACTTTGTACTTGCTTTTCCTCTTAAATTACATTTGTTTTGTTTTTTAGCCCTTATTGATAAAATATTAATTTCATATTTTGTACTAGATTTTACTTTTCACTTCTTTTTTATCAGGAAATCATAAATGTTTTTCTGGAAGTGTTGTCTTTTTAAAAAGAATACAGTTTTAAAGTCAGTTTTATCCACTTCATTATTATGCCATCCAGACCTCATTTAATTAGGTTCCTAATCACCACATCAGGAATTAGTTCATTCATGCTTTGCTGGAATCAAATGACTGCACATCATCACAGCTGTTCCTCAGTCTGTTAAAAATGTGTAATCAGAAAAGCAGGGGGAGCCCATAACTACATAAAGAGAGCAACTTAAATAGGATCCGCCCTAACTTCTCAGGTTGTAAAAAGAGTAGGTGGCACATTTGTACCTCCAGACATGCATGGTGGCCTTGCACCATAAGATAAGCAGAATATGAGAGAGGGAGGGAGGGAGGGAGGGAGGGAGGGAGGGAGGGAGGGAGGGAGGGAGGGAGGGAGGGAGGGAGGGAGGGAGGGAGAGATATTTATAAATTTATAATGTGGTCTGCCTGGGAGGAGATTAGCCTGGCAACTTTATTGATAAATCAATGCTTTATGATAAGCACTTATTGTTTTGAAGGAATTTATAAACATTTGTTTTCTTTGTGCAGTTTATTTTAAAAACACATTTTGTCAATATATGATTGACAAATTTTATTGAACCTTTCTTTTTCATTTTGGAAGAGTGGTTAAACCTGTTCTACAAAATTAAGGATTTTTGCAGGTTAGACCTCTGTTAAAGAAAGAGATAAATGAGAACAAAAGGATAATTTACCAGGTTTACTGCTTTTGAAATGCCTGGTTGTTCCCATTCTAGTTCCATCCTTTTCTGGAGAAGAATGAGTTTTGCAATCTTTCTGACTTCAAACTGTACTTGGACCAAAATGGAGATTTAAAGGCTGATCTGAGTATCGCTGCCTGGGTGTTTCTCCCCCAAAAATACATGAAATGCAAACTGTTGACTGTTGAAGAGCAGAGACTAATTATCAATGAAGATAATCTGTTACGGCTAAAGTTGCACAATAGGGTAGGAGAAATATTGGTGTCTTTTCTCTCTTTTCCAAAAGGTTCTGATCCATTTCATCAGGCTGAGCACCTTGGCTCAGTGCTGAAATGGAGAAGCTGTGTGAAAATGGGAAGAGAGGGCCAATCCCTCAAGTGCTAGGGATTGTGATCCACTTCTTCCTTGCCTTCAAATAGCAAACAGGAAAGCAAATTGATTGACCAGTGCCTGAATTCAGGTTTAGACTGAATTTGATGAAGTTGAATGAAGACTGGAGAGAGGTCCTTTAGTTCCACTTGGAAATAAGCTTTGGAACGAGGATTCTCCTTGTCCTGGTTGGGGCCAATGTCCCATAGAAGGGCAGGGCAAGAAGTTTCTAAGAAACCTAGACCTGCCTAGACTTATCTGTTCTAATCTTTCATCTTCTTGGCCTTTTCCTCTTATGAAGGAGGTCCAAGATTATTATTTTTTGACATGGAGTCAAAATGACTCAATTGCTGAGTGATAACATCCTGACCCAGATAACTGAAACACTGAAGTATGATTTTGACTCAAAGAAAAGTCTTTCCTGATATCTGAATAAAAGAGGGACGAATTAAACGGAAACGTTGCTTAGTTTGGGCTATGGCTTGTAAGAAGACATTTCATTAAAAACCCCTTGAATGAAATTATTTATCTTGATTGTTAGCTATTTATGTCATCCTGGGAAGAAAATGAGCTCAAAATTTAACTAATAACAAATATGGGTTTGTGCTTCCAAGACAGTTGCTCTTCCCTAATTGTAGTTCTTCAACATAAAAGATGTTGTCTCGGATATCTATCCCGGCCTTAGAAATTCCCTCACACAGCTCCTACATTCTGCAGCAAAAGATTCCTAACTTACACTTTCTGAGGGAAATGTCCTCATGACTTCCCCTCTACCTCATATCATTATAGTTCTAGAAACTCTGCAGTCACTTTTATTTCAACAGTACATCAGGATGGTTAATGTTACATATTTTCTTTGGCATTCCTTGTTTTTCTGCTTAGCCCGTGCCTGAGTCCCAATGTGTGGAAAAATGCCATCCTGCATTTGTCAAGCAGAAGCGAGAAGGAGAGCCATTTTGCTGCTACGACTGTGTTCCTTGTCCAGAGGGGACCATCTCCACTCAGGAAGGTGGGTGACACCAAAGAAATGAGAAGGCCTTGAGGAAGTGGATTCTTCCAGGTCAATTTTCATAAAAGTGAAAGTTAAAGGACAGAATGAATCTCAACTGATTTTGTTTATTTTCAAACTGCATAATTTCTTATCAAAATGAAAATAATAAAGGGATTGGAGAATATGTCATGTTGGAAAAGTTTTGCTACTACAAGAGGAAATACTGCTTTTTAGTTTGCAGGCTACTGGACTGTTACCACTAGTCCAGTAGCCATTCCAGACTGTTTATAGGACTAACTTTCTCTTCCAGCCAACTAGATTTTACAAGATCCTCTGAGTCCAGTACTTTGGAACCATCTGGAATGATCCAATTGATTTGTTATTTACGTTTAATAACCTGGGTTACCATGAAAAGTCTGCAGAATACACAAAAAATCATTTTGGTCCTAAGATTTTCCCCAATTTCATAGATGGTAACTCTCTATGATATGTAAAACAATGTTCTTCCTATCTTGTTTTTGAGCAGTTATTAAGAAATCCATTTTGCAAAATGCTGCTGGTATCAGCTGTTATTTCAAAAAGATGTTACTTGACATGTAAAGGACAGAATATTCATGAAATATTGGTTTTTGGTTTTCTCAGATGCAGAAAAATGCACCAAGTGTCCAGATGATCAATATCCAAATCAGGAACGAGTCCAATGTATTCTCAAAGTTATAACCTTCCTGTCTTATGAAGAACATCTGGGCATCATCCTGGTCACTTTTTCCCTACTCTTTTTCCTAACCACAGTCCTAATCTTAATTATATTCATTCAATATCGAGAAACTCCCATTGTCAAAGCCAACAACCAGGACCTCGCTTACATCCTCCTGGTCTCCCTCTTGCTTTGCTTCTTGTGTCCTCTTCTCTTTGTTGGTCAACCAAGGAAAGCCACCTGCCTTCTCCGACAAACGGTTTTCAGCATCATCTTTTCAGTTACCATTTCTTCTCTTTTGGCCAAAACAATCACAGTGGTGCTCTCTTTCTTTGCCACAAAACCAGGCAACCGAGTGAAGAGGTGGTTGGGGAAGAGCTTGGCCAACTCCATCATCCTTTCTTGTTCTAGTGTCCAAATTATCATCTGTTCCATCTGGCTGGGAGCTTTCCCCCCATTTCCTGACTCTGACCTCCACTCCCAGCCTGGAGAGACCATCCTGGAATGCAACGAAGGCTCTGTTGTCATGTTCTATATCACCCTCAGCTATCTGAGCTTCCTGGCTACCATCTGCTTCACAATGGCTTTCCTGGCCAAGAATCTACCTGGGGCTTTCAATGAAGCCAAACTGATCACCTTCAGCATGCTGGTCTTTTGCAGTGTCTGGGTGTCCTTCCTGCCCACCTACCTGAGCAACAAAGGGAAATACATGGTAGCTGTTCAGGTGTTCTCCATCTTGGCCTCCAGTGCTGGTCTACTGGGCTGCATCTTCATCCCCAAGTGCTACATTATCATTCTGAGGCCAGACCTGAATACAAAACAACAGCTTATGACCAGAAGAAATGTAGAAATGTGAAACAGAAAAAAAAAGACTCTCAAAGTTTTTCAAGAGTCCAACCCTTGTATATCATGCATCTGTGTTGGCCAATGATTTTACTTGGAAAAATTAAAGGGCAGTCAGACAATTATGTCCTCCATCCTTGTCCAGCAAATTGCAAGATGGCCTCTTAGTTTTTTTGAGTCGGTCAGTTATCCTATTTATCCTCTGCCCTTAGCTTAGAAATACCCTACCAAGATATTTTAAAGAGGTCATTTGTACGATGGGAGTCTTGTTAATATGACAAAAATAATTGTATAATTGCAGGGGGCTGTAATAATGCCATTATTTTAGTTTTATGATAGTTTAACTTGCAATTGGGGATCTTAGCCACATTGGACCATGACACATTATTATAAATTATAAAACTAAAAATATTATAAAGAAGTTCATTGTTATGAAGAATGAAATGATTTCTCCTAGTGCAGATAGAAATGCGGGGCACTGGGAGTGCTAATCAGTTCATTCTCCAGTCATTTTAACTCTTCCTATTGATCCACTCAGTGTGTGAAATAGGGTAGGGAACATTATGGATATGCCTATGGGATTTTGTAGGTGGAGAACATGGTGGCCATCTCAAATGTCAATCTCAACCCGTTCAAGGACAATGAGAAGGTCCTTCTGACTTCTACAGCCAAAGTTAGGAACATGGGCTTCCCCAGCAGAAAACAAGGGTTCCAAGTAATGGATCCATATCAAGCAAAGCTCCAAGGCAAGTAGATTCCTCAAAGAATAGCTTTATGGGAAATATCATATTGGTATATATCTGGTGAAAACTGACTCTGAAAAGTTCTATGTTTTTTCACCTAATTAAAAGTTTTCCTCTCAACCCCAAATAATCAGTCACATGGTTCAGTCAAGATGCTGTATAGTAGTCTGGTTACATCATTCCTCCTTCCTCAAACCAGGTGTGAGAACGTCCTTGGTTCCCAAGATAAAGTATTTTATTTTGACTACCCAATCCCAGCTATCTCTAATCTCTCTCCATATCCCTCAGTTCCAGTGTGGCAGAGCTGAAGCTCCAAAATGGCTTTGGCCAGGCCAGCTTCAGGGTTGACATCAGCACAGCATCCCAAGTCATTCTGGGGTTCAAATTATCCTCATGGAGATTGTAGATATTTGGAGGTGGATATTTGGAAGGAGTTGGAAATACTAGTTGATCTCTTGGATAGTGAAAACAAGTAGAGATCTTTGCAGCAGTGGGTAGATCCTCTCCCAGTAAAAGCTAATATAAATTAATTAGAGTAGAGAGGACCAAAAAGAAAGAGAGAAATAACAGCCAAAAGCTAGAAGTGCAAAAAGAAAAGAAAATGGGGGGGGGGGGGGGAATCCAGAATGATGGAAATAAAGGTATAGACATATAAAGAAGTAGCTTTCAATATGGTTCACAGCAGTATAATTATATGTTATTTTTTCTCTGTAAAGTTACATTGTGACTCTTATCTTTCTATAATGTATCCTCTCCAATCATTAAAACCTTAAATTACAAGTTGATTTTTGTGGACTTTTTAAGCAAAACAATAACAGTAACAGCAACACTAAGGATGTTTCAGTCACCAAGAAAAGTAGATATTGTTCTTTCCCTAATAAAATAAATCAGTTTGTCCATTTCAGCAAGTTCTGTCAATCTTACCAACCATACCTCCATTAATAGCTGCTGACCTCACAGTGCACTGTTTATTTGATAAAATAAGAAACTTCTAAATATTGTGGGAAGCCCCACCCCCGAAAAATAAATATTTGGGGGAATATTAAAAGAGGCAGAATATTATATTTCCCCAAAGGAGAAATGGAGAAAAATCTTAACAAAGACAGAAAGCAGCCCCAACAGCCTCCAGCAGATGACTGAAGTCTTGAGAGAGGGATATTTTGTGCCTATTAAGAAATCCAAACCAATCTATTCATAAACAGAAAACCTTCAGTTCCAGCTGATGGGGTTAAGAAAGACATGACCTTTAGGACATAACAGGATGAACCCACCACCAATCAAATAATAAAAGCACACAAAGCAAACCTCAACATTACAAAATACTGTAAACTGTATAAAAACATCCTTGCACTTGTCAAGATAATTTGTCAACTGTCCCAGAACTACATGCTCTTGTTGGTTCTGCTCATCAATAAACAGAATCCTTCTTTCCAAATCAGCCTCCTTTTTATTTCTAGTACTTTTCTCCTTGATTGGAACTGGACCTGATTGTTTCATCATACAATATGAAGGATCTCAGTGTCTTACATGAATGTGGAAGGACAACAAAGGGGGGGAAATATCCCTATCCGCCTTATAATTTTCTCCCTATTGACCCAACTATACAGTCCATAGGAGCTCCCTTTCCTATCTCTCAGCTCTCATCCAATATTTTATATTTCTAGAATGTATGGGAATTGAAATCACAATTCTGGACAAGAATCCAGTTTAGTATCAACCTGTGGAAGTGTAATAGAAAAGCAAAACAAAAACAAGTTATACTCGTAATACTATGGAGGATTCATGGATACTGGTTGCCTCCTTGGGGTTAGAAGACAGGCAGGAATACACTTAAGTGTTATATCAACCTAGAGTGGCACCAAATTTCATAGCTCTGAGTGCCCTTCCCCAGCAATTTCTGGAGACAATGGGCCACATTGAAATCAATTCCCTGGTCATTGAACTAGCTTCTTCTAGCTTCACTTAGTGGACATTTTCTGACTACGGAAATGTGCCCCCAGGGATGTACCTGTGATTTTTCATTAACATGCTCTGTTCAGCCTTCCCTTTGCACATGGGGATCAGGAAGAAGTTCAGGGTCCTCAGAGAGGTTGCTCTCACTATAATTTTCAACATCCCAGTCTTTGAGACCTACTACTTCTATAGTGACTGCCTTTGATGTAAACATCATACTGAAGCAACATGCAAAATATCCTGCATCAGAAAAGGATAAATGCCTTGTGTGGCACATGTTTTGGGACAGGCAGGGCTCTGCTGCTGAATGTACCTTTCCTT
Organism: Rhabdophis nuchalis; assembly: GCA_039707465.1. Classification (NCBI taxonomy): domain Eukaryota; kingdom Metazoa; phylum Chordata; class Lepidosauria; order Squamata; family Natricidae; genus Rhabdophis; species Rhabdophis nuchalis. The sequence goes on from CM077646.1 coordinate 10,029,497, forward strand.
CTTTTCTAGGTAAAGTTCCAATTATTTCTGTTTGGAAAAAAAAAAAGGCCCTGTATATCCCATTTTCTGAGAGTGCTTTGAAATCATCTTTTTCTTTGTAAACAGGAGATTGATTCAGCTCCATGAGTTATGGACCTCCTGCTTCTGCTTTCCATGCTACTGGTGTCCCAGGCAGTCTCTGGGAAGCTTAGAATGAAGTGCCCACTGAATATGGTGCACCTGGATAGAGAAAGACCATGGAGCTACTACAGGCCAGGAGACCATCTCGTTGGCATAGTCACCAGTGCAGTAACATTAAAACACAAAATGTTGTTTTTCAATCTGCTGCCTTATAATCAGTCTTACTTGTAAGTTAATCAGTAGAATGGAATTTTATTCCTTCCACCTGCAATTCTAACTCTTTCATTCTTTTCTCATTATTCTGCCTACGCCTGTATTTCAGGAACTGATCAATTTTGTTGATTGATCAATTTTCCACCGTTTTCCTTTTTTATCTTATTTAGGAGAAGAGACACAAATACAAAGATGGAACAGGAAAAAATACCTGAAAGAAATCCAAATTATTTTCCTTTCCACATTCAATCGAGAATTTATGACTTGAATAATGACTTTTGTTTAGAGTAATGATTATTGTATTTAACCCTGACCAGCTAATTTCCATATTTTTAACTGCTCATTGATGATCAACGCCTGATCCTTACAGGAAGAGAAGATGAATTGTTTTTAGAACAGCTTTTCTGGGTCACTTATGAAATATCCTCTTCCTTTCATGATTGTTGTACTTTAAAAAAAAAGAATTATTTTGCAGACTGGGTGCTGTGCTGATGAAAATAACTGCTGCTTTAAATAATAAACTGTTTGTGATTTTTATCTGCTTCCCATTTTCTCAACATTTACAAATATTAAATTTTGATGGGTGACTATTTGTTTCTTTTTTTGCATCTGTATTGGCTTCAGAATGTATACTCATGTGTTGATTAGGAGGATGAAATTGGGGGGCTTGTGTTATTTTTTATTGATAATGCTTGTATTAACCAGAACATTTTTTTACACTAGTGACCCTTATACTTACAAAGGAATAGAACGCTTTATTTTCACCATTCAAGAAATCAACAAGAAAAGCCAGCTCCTGTGCAATCTCACTCTTGGCTACAACATCCATGACAACTATTTGAACACCCTTGGCACTTCAGATGCTTTGTTGGACGTACTCTCGACTGGAGAAGCCAATGTTCCCAACTACAGCTGTGGAAGGAAGGACAACCTTTTGGCTCTTCTTGATGCAGCTGACAGGGACATTTCCATCCAGATGTCAACATTAGTAGGTCCCTATAAAGTCCCACAGGTTTGTGAGTGTGTGTGTTTCTTTACATAGTAGAGTGAGTGGGGTATTGTACTGCAGGCTACTTCTGCTGACTGACTGCTGCCAGCAGTTTGGCAGTTGAAATCTCACCAAGCTCAAGGTTGATTAAGCCTTCCATCCTTGCGAGGTAAAATGAGAACCCAGATTGTTGGGGGTGACACTGTAAACTGCTTAGAGAGGGCTATAAAGCACTGTGAAATGGTATGTAAATCTAAGTACTATTGCTATGTCCATTGTAGGTGTCATGGAAATTGGGATACACATTAGGATGGGAGCATGTATCAAAACAGCCATATCCCCTCATGATACCATCCCCATTGCTTTGGGAGCTTCTGCTGCATACCTGTGAAGATGAGGAGAGGCTCTGTCTCTAATCAAAGGGTCTCATGGACAATAGGAAACTGCAGCACTGATGGAAAGCTCACATTTTATACATGAACTTAGAAAAATGCTGATAATGCTGAACAACTGCCTTATTCATGAAAATAATTGTGAAAGAGATGATTCATATCCATCAAAGAAAGAGATTCAGTTACCTGGCATTAAATTCATAGATTTTCTGGAGAAACATTTAAACTGAAGAACAGAGGCAGAGTGTTAATTAATACTTTTATCCCCAGCAATCTAAAAGTAATAAGGTAATCAGTGCTTGGAACAGAGATGTTAAGAATCTCAACCTTGCTGTCAAGAAAAATATAGCTTTTGATAGTGTGTGCTACACCATGTGCACTAATCCAACAAGTGGTAAAGGAAGTAAGGGAGCTCAGGCACAAAACAGCCATGTAGAAAGTAAACACAGTGTCTATTAAAAAGGACTCAAATATCTAAACACTAATACGCAGAGTATGAGGAAGAGGGTGAATTGGAAATTCAAGTAAATGAGGGCAGATATGATATTGTTGCCCTTACAGAAACTTGGTGGGATGAAACCCACAAATGGAATATACAGCTAGAGGAATGAAAGGAACAGAACAAATAAAAGAGGAGGTGGAGTTTCACTATATATAAGAAATAACTTCATCTTTAAGAAATAGAACATAACAATGATGAAAACTGTCTTGAATGCATTTGGGTTAATATTAAAAGGAGAAAAATGACATTGCTATAGGTATATACTATTGGCCACCCAACCAAAGAGAGGAAATAGATGAACTTTTTCTATTCAGATAACCAAGGTATGTAGGAAGTGTTGAGTCCCCAAGCCTATGTCCCAGACAACTCGTCTGGTAACCTATGAGTCACCGCATTCCGGAGCTGAGCCAGCAGCTGCAGTGATTAACAGAGACAAGCTGTCTGGAATCTGTCTGGAAAGGAGTTACAATGTTGCAATTGCTTGCTAGGAGTTTCCTGCCTGGTAACTCTATATAAGAGGTTGCCAGAGAAGAAACCTTGCCAGTTGAATCTTGTGTGTGTTGTAAATAGTGTGAATAAACGTTCCTGTTGTTTTGACCATGCCTGAGTCGGAATCCTTTGTCTGATCTAACACTGGCGACGAAGGTGGGATTCAGGCCGTGGCCTTAGAACGCAACGGGTAACGAATACTTCAACAACAGAGCGCAGCGCGACGCACAGCCTCACCATGGCTACGGCGACAATGCCTCCGGTTGCACCGTTCGACCCGATGAAGGAACAATGGGCTTCCTTCTTAGCCCGGTTCGAGTGCTTCTTGATAGCCAGTGACTACGGCGAACTCGCGCCTGCCAGGAAGCTGAGCCTATTCCTCCAGTGCGGCGGCCCTGAATTGTTCGCTACCGCCCGAACCATAGCAGCACCCGCAGCGGTGCACGAAGTGCCGTGGGACGATCTCCTGGGCCGCCTGAGAGCACACTACGCGCCGGCGCCTTCCCGCATAGCACATCGCTATGCATTCAGGCAATGTGTGCAACAGCCGCAACAGTCGGTAGCCGAGTTCCTGCAGAAATTGAGAGCGACCGCAATCCCCTGCGAGTTCCCTGCTGGCTTCCTGGAGGAATCCCTACTGGAGCAGTTTGTATGCGGCGTAAGAGACATCCGCCTAAAGCGCCGCTTGCTTTCAAAAACTGTCCTGACTCTCGAGCAAGCGGTGGAAGAAGCACGCGCGACAGAATTGTCGGAGATCTCCACATCGGACATGGGCCGCGCGCGCCCTCCTCTTTTCCCCACTCCGCGAGCGTGTCTGGTAGACGAAATAGCACCGCTGGATGAGCTGGAGGAGGAAGACCGTGGGGACTGCATGAGGGTGACCGGGCACGTGCCGAATCGCGCATTCACACCGCAGCAGAAGTCCGGGAACTGCCTAGGCTGCGGAGGGGCCCACCAGAGACCAGAGTGCCCATTCAAGGCATCGGTGTGCCGCAGATGTGGCAGGAAAGGACACCTAGCAGCTGTGTTCCGTGCTGCCACTCCAGCGACAACGCCAGCTGCCGCCTCCAGAACCGTTCCACCAGGACAACGAGGGTCGCAGAAGCGTTCAGGACGCTACCAGCCACAGCCGACCGACTGCTTCGCGCTGGCGGAGATGCCCCCAGCTCTAAGCTACGACCAGGCAGAGAGTAGGAGACTGTCAACAGTGGTTTGCTTAGAGGGGGTGGGGGTAAAAATGGAAATAGATTCAGGGTCCTCTAGATCACTCATGTCCTGGGCGCATTTAGTTAAGCTTTGCCCCAAGCTCAGGAAGCGGGATCTCGGCCCCACGGCGACGATCCTGAAAGATTACCAGGGCTCACAAATTCCCATTCTAGGTCTGCACAGAGTGAGAGTAGACTACGGCCCCTTCCACGGATCCGTTCCCATCCTGGTAGTGGCCAAACCCCTAGCTGCCTTGATCGGATTGGATTGGTTTCCAGCCTTGGGACTGTCAGTCCAAGGAGTACACAGCATGCCAGCCAGTTCTCCGGTAGACGAAGTAATCAGAGAGTTCAACGACGTCTTTGATGGCAGCTTAGGAACGTACAAAGGCACTCCAGTTTCCCTAAATTTGGACCCCCAGGTTGCTCCAGTCCGCTTGAAGGCCCGCAGGCTGCCGTTCGCGCTGAAGCCCAAGGTTGAAGCGGAATTGGATCGATTGGTGGCGCAGGGCGTGCTCGAACCCGTCGATCAGGCGAAATGGGAGACCCCAATTGTGGTCCCCATTAAGCCTGACGGGTCCGTGAGGATCTGCGCCGACTATAAGTCGACGATCAACCTCGGGCTTCAGGCGAACCCATACCCGGTTCCGGTGGTGCAAGACCTACTCCACTCATTGGGACGAGGTCGAGTGTTCGCGAAACTGGATATGGCGCAGGCCTACCAACAGCTCCCGGTGGATGACGAGGTTGCGGAAGCGCAGACCATCGTGACCCACCGTGGGGCTTTCCGCTGTCGCCGTCTCCAATTCGGCGTGTCCGTAGCCCCGGGGATCTTCCAGAGCCTCATGGAGCGACTGCTCCATGGGCTCCCTGGCGTTGTACCGTATTTTGACGACGTCCTGATTGCTGCTTCCAGCATATCAGAACTCGCCAAAACGTTACGGAAGGTCCTCAGAGTTTTCAGGGGCGCGGGTTTAAAGTTGAAACGCAGCAAATGTACGTTTGCTGCGCCTAGGGTGGAATTCCTGGGTTTCATGATTGACGCCCAAGGAATTCGCCCAACCCCCTCCAAGGTCGAGGCCATCCAAAAGGCCCCCACTCCTGCCTCCAAAACGGAGCTGCAGGCATTCCTCGGCCTTTTGAATTTCTACGCGCCGTTTATTCCCCATAAGGCATCGCTAGCTGAGCCGCTGCATCGGTTGCTCGACCGATCCGCGGCCTGGCACTGGGGCAGCCGCGAAGCACACGCGTTCGCGGCTGTCAAAGCCATGCTCACGTCAGATGCGGTACTAGTCCAGTACCATGACAGGCTTCCTCTGACGCTTGCGTGCGATGCCTCCCCTTTTGGCCTGGGGGCTGTCCTTAGCCACGTCTTTCCAGACGGCTCGGAAGCCCCCATTGCTTTTTACTCCCGGACAATGTCTCAAACGGAGAGAAACTACAGCCAAATCGACAAGGAGGCTTTGGCTGTAGTGTCCGGGATTAAGAAGTTCCACAATTACCTCTATGGGCGGACCTTTTCTGTTGTCACGGACCATAAGCCGCTCCTTGGGCTATTGGCCGGTGACCGTCCGACACCCCCCATCCTGTCGCCCAGGATGACCCGCTGGACGGAATTCCTGGCAGCGTATGACTATACGCTGCTATACCGTCCTGGCAAGCAGATAGGGCATGCTGATGCCCTAAGCCGCTGCCCTCTCCCGGGGCCGGATCCGGCCCCTGTGCCTGCTCTCTCTGTCCTGATGGTCGCGGAGTCGGACTTGCCCCTGTCCTCTTCCGCCGTTGCCGCTCACACCCGCGCAGACCCCGTCCTCGCCCAGGTCTGCCGATGGGTGCTGAGGGGCTGGCCTTCGGGCAGTGTGGCTGAAAACTTTCGGCCTTACAAGTCACGACAGCTGGAGCTCTCGCTCCATTGCGGGTGCTTGTGTTGGGGAGATCGGGTCATCGTCCCTTCCCCTCTCCGGCACATGGTTCTTCAGTCGCTCCATGCCAACCACCCAGGCATCGTCCGTATGAAGGCATTGGCCCGGAGCTATGTCTGGTGGCCCGGCATGGACGCTGAAGTGGCGGAATGGGTGGCCGCCTGCTCCTCCTGCCAATCGTCCCGGCCGGCCCCGCCGGTCTCCCCGCCGAGGGAGTGGGACGCCCCCAGGTGCCCATGGTCCAGGCTCCACTTGGATTTCGCGGGTCCCTTCCATGGCCAGAATTTCCTCGTGGTGGTGGATGCGTTCTCACGCTGGGTGTAGGTGATTCTCATGGCTTCCACCACAGCGGAGAGCACGGTGCGTGCCTTGCGCCGTCTGTTCGCGACCCACGGGTTGCCGGACGTCGTTGTGTCCGACAACGGACCCCAATTTCAATCCTCCACCTTCTTGGACTTTCTGGCCACCCAAGGGATCCGCCACGCGCCGGTCGCCCCTTATCACCCGGCGTCTAATGGACGCGCGGAACGAGCCGTGCGTTCAGCCAAGGAAGCCTTGGCCCGTTTGGATAAAGGGGACTGGCAGGCAAGGGTGGCCGCGTACCTTTTGGGACAGCATGTCACACCTTGCCCAGCCACAGGGAAAAGCCCCGCGGAGCTCTTGATGGGCCGACGCTTGCGGACCACTCTGGACAGACTGCACCCCGATTACGACGGGTTGCAGAGGGGCAACCTGCAGATTCCCACTCCTCGTTTATTTGAAATTGGGGACCTGGTTTGGGCAAGGAACTTTTCAGGGGAGCCGCGATGGATTGCCGCAACCATTTTGGACGTAACCGGACCCTGTTCTTACAGAGTCGGCCTTCAGGATGGATCCGAGTGGCGGCGCCACCTGGATCAACTGAGGCGCCGCCTGCCCGAAACAGCAGTCACCACGCCAGGCCGTTCCTGCCCGTTGGCCCCCGTTGGGCCATTGTTCTCTGCTCAAGCCGAGCAGTTGTTTGGAACCCCGGAGTCCCTAGCCGGTCCAGACCTCGTATCGGCGGGAACAGCACGGGGAGACCGCCAGGACCTCACAGCCCAATCTGACTCTCAGCTGGGGGCCTCGCCCATCGGGGAACCACCCTACCAGAATAATACTCGCCAGCAAATGCCAACTACCTCAAGCCCGGTCACCACGCCCCCTCACCCGGACTTGCTAGGGTCGCCATTGCCGCCTACGGCGACTCCACCTCCGAGGTCAGGCCGCGATGACGTAGGCGAAGGCTCCGTGTCCCACAGGGAGGAGCCTCCTCAAGAACTAACGCCCCGCCTATCTGAACGACTACGCGTGCGCATGTACGGTGTTGGACAGAGAACCTAGACACATGCGCACTGACTATGGGGGAAGGAGTGTTGAGTCCCCAAGCCTATGTCCCAGACAACTCGTCTGGTAACCTATGAGTCACCGCATTCCGGAGCTGAGCCAGCAGCTGCAGTGATTAACAGAGACAAGCTGTCTGGAATCTGTCTGGAAAGGAGTTACAATGTTGCAATTGCTTGCTAGGAGTTTCCTGCCTGGTAACTCTATATAAGAGGTTGCCAGAGAAGAAACCTTGCCAGTTGAATCTTGTGTGTGTTGTAAATAGTGTGAATAAACGTTCCTGTTGTTTTGACCATGCCTGAGTTGGAATCCTTTGTCTGATCTAACAGGAAGCACATCACAATAGTAATGGGTGACTTTTAACTGCCCTGACATCAACTGGGAGGCAAACTTTGCACTAAGTAGAAGATCAAACAGGTCCTTTCCAAACCTAGCAGCCAATTTTGTTTCTCTAAAAGTATAGAAGGGAACTATGGCTCACCCATATTGGACTTAATTCTCATGATGATAGAAAATGTTCATGCAACAGGAACCTTGGAGTGGGGGGAGTGATCATGTAATATTGGATTTCAACATTATGCAAGCACAAGTAATAGAACAAAGTCAAACTAAGATCTTAGACTTTAAGAGAGCTAATTTCAATAAACTTAGAGAGATTTTTGCAATGATTACATGAATGAGAATCCTGAAGGGGAAAACAACCCAAACTTGGGAAACCTTGAAAAGTGAGATTATAAAAGCCCAGTCTAGCACAATACCAATGGAAAAGAAAAATAAGAGTTCTCAAAAGAAAACAGCATGGTTGCATAAAGAACTCTCTGTTAAATTGTAAGTCAAAAGGGATAAGTATAAAAAGTGGATAGAAGGGCACATATCTAAGGCAGAATATCAGCAAATAGCCTGAGCATGCAAAGGAAGTGAGGAAAGCTAATGCTCAAAACATACTAATGCATGCAACAAAAGTAAAAAATAACAAAAAACTGTTCGTTCGTTTGTTTATTAAATTTGTTTGCCATCTGTCTCACTGTAAAGTAAGTCTGAGCAGCTAACAATATTAAAATTGATAAAACTAAAGTAAAACACAGGAGTGGAGAATGCTCTCAATGTTATCTTCTAGTAACTTGCTCTGTAACCCCTGATGGGAATGGTCTTGGAGGGTTTTTGGTGGGCTGTTTACCTTTAGTTTGTTTGGTAGTTCCTAGATTGGGGTATTGTTTACTTTTAACTACATTAAATTGTAGGCATGATTGAGAAATAAGATTTGTATTTGGAGTGTTATTTTTTACTTAATTTGTTTCTCATCTTCCATTGTTATATAAAATCTTCTTAATACTTGGTGTTTAATATTTTAAACAATGGCCAATCAACAAACTATTCTGAGATGTTTATCAAAACAAAGCTGGATTTGTTAAAAACTCACATTTTGGAATTGCCATGATCCCAAATATAATGCTGCTTCCTTCATTGTTTTTTCCAGATAAGTCACAGAGTTGTTTCAGAGACTCTGAGTGATAAAAGTAAATTCCCTTTTTTCCACCGGATGCTCCTCAAAGAAGGGTTTCAGTATTCAGCAATTGTCCGAGTGCTCTTATACTTCAGATGGACCCTGATCGGTCTCCTTGCTTCAGACACAGAGGAGGGAGAGAATTTCCTGAAGACTTTTCCTCCTTTGCTTGTCAGGAATGGAATTTGTGTAGTTATATCACAACAATTCTCAATGACTGTTCATCTAGCACCCTTCAGGGATTCCAGCTTTTCTCAGTGGAAACAAGTCAATGTCTTTGTTCACTTCATAGAAAATATTATAGTTTCAAATACATTTCATATTTTTCATCTTACAATTGATATTTTGTCAGGACCCATTAGAGAGAAAATCTGGATCACCACGGCTTTGGGAAACTATATAATGACTCATCTTGGATATCACAAATACATCCATAGTATTTGGAGCTTTGAATTTATGCAAAAATTAAGCCCCAAATATGGTGCCTTTGAACCCTTTTCCTTTGTAGACTCCCAGTATAAAGACAAGAATTTTCAGTGCTCTTTTCCAAAGCATGTTTTTTCTGTCAAAGGCCAGAAAAGATGCACCCAAAAAACTCCAGTGGAGACAGAAGATGAATTGAATGGGATGATTATTGAAAACAGTGACTCTATTTACTTTATCTTTATGACTCTGGCCCATGTCTTGAAGGCTGCATATTCGTCCAGGTCCTGGAGGAGAAGGAAGGAGGCCCAAGAGATACTGGAGGTTTCAAGGCTTCAGCCATGGCAGGTATGGGGTCCTAACAATGATCCAACAAACTCAATTTCTATGGAGAAGGAATCCTTTGGAGAAAGAAAGGAATCATATCAACTTCATTCTGTTATAAAAGGCCAACAAATTTGACTAATCTAGTTGCTTGGGATATAATTTACAAAGGAACTGGTACCAGATATATTTCGATATTTGAACACTTCTAATTTTAAAAAGGCGAGTGCACTTTTCACAATATTCCTGTAGTTATGGTTTGTGATGAGCACTGTAGAATTTTACTGTTATAAATTTGAAGGAGACCCCAAGAAAAACTGATGTCCTGAGTCTCTGCTGGGTTCTATTTTCCCAGTGTGAGGGGCTCATGAATCATGCTAGAATAAGGAAGGCAGCTTTCAGCTGTTTATTCCTGCAGAAATAGAGAGCTTCACACTTGGGACAGAGGTCAATTTCAAGTACTCTGAATAAAAGTTAGCTCAGAACTTTATACAAATTTTTCCTTTGTTGTTTACAACATATCAACCTATGTGACTTCTCTCACAAGATCAGAGTTCACACTTGGTTGATTACATTTGTTCTTTTGGCACAGGATTATATCTGTTATATTTAGTACAAGATAGGAAAAAAAACCTTTGTAATCTTATTATTCTCAGGAATTTCCTGCTACATGTACAGTAGTTTGTCAGTTTGTCAAGGAAGCTGGCAAAGAGGGGCACATAGACAGCCCGTTTAGTAATTAATCAATTCTAACTTTTGGTGGCTTGTTTCTATATAACATCTTGAATCTCCAAAGACCAATGGAAGGGTTCTCTTTGTAGACTTCAGCTGAGCATTCAATACCATCATTCCAGATAGTGTTGTAACTAAATCAGCTAGCTGTGCCCGACCACACTTGTAAGTGGATCAAAAGCTTTCTAACATTCAGAAAGCAGCAGGTGAACTAGACAGAATCACATCAGATACCTGGATAATTAGCACAGTCGTTGTCCCCACACCCAGGGCTGTGTGCTCTTTCTCCACCTTTATTCTCTCTATATACCAATGACTGCATCTCAAAAGATCCCTCTGTTAAGGTGCTGAAGTTTGCAGATGATGCAACATTGATTGGTCTCATTCAAGACAACGATGAATCTGCATAACGAATGGCAGGTTGAACAACTAGCCTTGTAGTGTGACTGGAACAATTTCAAACTAAAGACACTCAAACCCATAGAAATGATGGTAGATTTTAGAAGAAACCATCCTATACTGCTACCTCTTATAATACTAGACAACACAGTATCAACAGTAGAGATCTTCAAGTTTCTAGGTTCTATAATATCTCAAGACTTAAAATTGACACCGAACATCAAAAAAGCACAACAAAGAATGTTCTTTCTACGCCAACTCAGAAAGCTTAGGCTACCGAAGGAACTGCTGACACAGTTCTACAGAGGAATTATTGAGTCTGTCATCTGCACATCTGGTTTGGCTCTGCAACCCAACAAGACAGACACAGACTTCAACAGATAGTTAGAACTGCAGGAAAAATAAACAATTACTGCCAACCTGCCTTTCATTGAGGGCCTGCACATTGCACGAGTCAAAAAAGAGGGCTGTGAAAATATCTACAGACCCCTCACATCCTGGACATAAATTGACGCTGTAGGGAATTGCACACCAGAACAACTAATCACAAGGACAGTCCCCCCCCCTCCCCATGACATCACTCTGCTAAACAACTATTTTCCACAATACTGTCAAACTATTTGTAAGGCTGTATTGTGATTATTCTTCTCATCTTTCCTTTTACCAGCCACCTGTGGACACATCGTGGACAGCACACAACCTGTTAGATGTCAATATTCTCTTCAAACATGATGGCCAAATATCACATTTCTTATTTTACCTATCTCCTTTTCTCCTTATGATGATAACTTCATTGCTTATATCTGTATGATTTCTATTGCTTTACTTAGTCTCCTGGTATGATTTATGTTGATTGCTTATTTAGTATCCTATGACTTTCACTGTGTTGTATCTTACGATTTATGATGAAAATACTTTATGACAACTATGATCATGATTTATTACTTATAGCTTTCATGTACACTGAGAGCTAATGCACCAAAGACAATTTCCTAGTGTGTCCAATTACACTTGGCCAATAAAGAATAAAGAATTCTATTCTGATCACTTCCTGTTATAGTTGCTAAAAATCAGAAATTTTCCTACTGGAGTTTACGCAAGCATCTTTATCAGTTAATCACGTTTTGGGGGGAGAAACTTGATATTTTCAAGATCAAATTAGCTTTATCTAAGAATTGGGGACAAATCTTAGACAAAATAATACTTTACCAACTCTACTGTTGGCTACTGTCTATTATAAAATAAAAGAATAGATGACCAAAGACTAATTGCTATTTCTAATTACCTAGTTTTATGAGAAAGATTAAAAACTATTTGAATTTTGATCCAGGTAATTATCCTACTATCCAGCTATCAGTTCTTAATCATCACATAGCAAAATCATTTGCTAGTACAGGTACTCCTCAACTTATGATCACAATTGAGCCCAAAATTGCTAAGTGAGACAATTATTAAGTGAGCTTTGCCCTGTTTCTTTGCCATAGTTGTTAAGTGAATTACTGCAGTTATTAAGTTAGTAGTAGGGTTGTTAAGTGAATTTGGCTTCCCCATTGACTTTGCTTGTCAGAAGATCACAAAAGGGGATCAAATGACCCTGGAATATGGCAGCCATCATAAATATGAACCAGTTGTCCAGCATCCAAATTCTGATCACGTGACCATGGGAATGCAGCAATGCTCAGTTTACACTGCAATGGCAGTCTAAAATTTTCCTAGTGACGTTGTAACTTTGAACAGTCATTATATTAACTATTGTAAGTTGAGGGCTACCTGTGTTTTGCTGAAATCAAGTTATATCACCTGCATTTCCATAAGCTATTAAGGAACTGTAAAGATATGCAAGAATAACTTTGAGGAAAAGAAGATAACCTCCCCAGGGAGTGATCAGGTAAAGTGGGGGATCCTGCAGCTGCATAACAGCCAGCAAAAGAAACTCAGAAAGGATCCTCCCTAAATTTTCAGGCTGGAAAATGAATTCTCTTAATAATATTCCAATAAAGCAGCATTAGCTCCTGTGGTCATATTTCCTTTCTTGTCTACCTTGGAGCAGATTAGCTTGGGAACTTCCATCTTGAAAAAAACGTGATTTCTGGTAATCAGCCTGTTATTTTCAAGGAGTTTTTGAACTTTTTGCTGTCATTCAATTAATTTGATGCCTGATATAGGATGTTCCCTATAATTGATCCAATATGTCTATTACATTTTCACGAAACATGTTTTTTTCAATATACAACAGACAAATTTTGCTGAACTTTTCTCGTTCACTTTTGAACTTAATGGTACCACCTGTTGTCCTAATTAAGCATGTTGGCACATTTTAAAAAAACTGAAGAAGAAAAAGTCATACATGAAAATACCATGTGGGATAACAAACAAAGGTTTCTGCTTTTAAAACTCCTGAATGTTTCCATTCTAGTTCCATCCCTTTCTGGAGAAGAATGAGTTCTACAATCTTTCCCACTGGAATCTTTACGTGGATCATAATGGAGAAATAGCTGCAGATCTGGACATCGAGTTCATGGTGATTTCGCCTGATGGGGATTTGGTTAAAAGGAAAGTGGGCAGTATTGAAAGACAGAGAGTTATTATTAACAATATTGCTCTTTCATGGATAAATCTGATCAACAAGGTGCATCAAATATTGCTGTGTTTTCTCTTTTTCTCTAAAGATTATGACCCATTTCCAGTGGTTTAATTTTAGTCACCATGGTGGATGACCCTCACTGGGAGTTGAATGTACAGAAGAGAAAACTTAATCTTTTGTTAGATGGATTGTGGGGACTTCACTACTATCCCAAAAAGTATATCTTAATGGGGGATGGTTTTGGACCCCTTTCAAAGGGAAGCAGTTTTGCAATATTTTATTTACTCCAGAAGAAGCCTATCCAGATCCTATTGGTCCAATGCTTCTTTCTTCTTTACAGATTTATTTTTTAAATAAATCTAATTTACAGGTGAATCTCGAAAAATTAGAATATCGTGCAAAAGTTCATTTATTTCAGTAATGCAACTTAAAAGATGAAACTAATACATGAGATAAGACTCATTACATGCAAAGCAAGATAGTTCACACTGTGATTTGCCATAATTGTGATGATTATGGCGTACAGATCATGAAAACTCCAAATCCACCTCAGAAAATTAGAATATTACATGCAATCAATAAAACAAGGATTGATCATAGAACAATATTGGCCCTCTGAAAAGTATAAGCATGCATATGTACTCAGTACTTGGTTTGGGCCCCTTCTGCAGCAATTACTGCCTCAATGCAGCATGGCATTGCTGAGGTGTTATGGAAGACCAGGATGCTTCAATAGCGGCATTCAGATCTTCTGCATTGTTCCATTTCATGTCTCTCATCTTTCTCTTGAAAATGCCGCTTATATTTTCTATGGAGTTCAGGTCAGGCGAGTTTGCTGGCCAATCAAGCACAGTAATCCCACAGTAATCCCACAAATTATTATTTTTTAATTCTGCGCATGCGCGAAAAGATGGCGGCGCGCCGGTGAGTCCTGTGCGGGCCGCGGAGGCCCGCTGGTGGAAAAGGAGGTGCTACCTGACCCCATTTCCAGCTTTGTGGGTAGGGACTGGTAGGAGGACCACCCGGGCTTGCGATCGTGCCCTAGTTGGGCCGCCTGGGTGGTTTTTTCGGCGATTGCGGGTCCGGCCGAGTGAGCCCGGGCGAGGAGAAGACGCCGGGTGGAAGGAGAGAGGGCGGAAGAGAACGCCGAGAGGGCGGAAGAGAATGCCGAGAACGGCGAGGCTGAGGCCCGAGCCTGGACGCCGAGCCGATGATATTGACGGGGAGCCGGGCGTCGGAGGCCGAGAGGCTGGGAAGGTTGGAGTACAGAGGACGCCTGGGAGCCTAGAGGACCCCCCGAATGGCCGGAGGAGCCCCTGAGGTGAACGGGAGGAGCGGAGTCCGGTCATTCGGGTTGAGGAGTGGGTCGAGGAACGGATGCCGGGCGAGGGCGGCATGAAGAAACGGGGGCCGAGCGGAACCTTGGAGGGAGCCCTGACGGAGGTGGCTGAGTGGCTGAATGTCAAGTGAGGCCTGAGGGCGGCTGGAAGACCAGAGGCCTGGCGGAGGCAGAGCAGAGGCCATGCAGAAGACCGTAGGAGGTGAGGCCAAAGCGTAGGCCGAGTAGAGGCGAGGAGCGGCCGAAATGCCTGACTGGAGGCCGGAGCCAGGCTGGAGCCAGGCTGGAGAAGCAGAATTAGGACGAACATGGACCCCCCAGGGACCTCACTGAGGGGCTTCACCAGGGACACTATCCGTTGGGCTGGAGGACTTTGGACTCTGGACTTTATATGTCTATACCATCTATATTATTTACTTCATCTATATCACCTGGAAGCCGTGCGGATCTGGATGGGAAGTAACGGACTCAGGCTCAACCCGACCAAGACCGAGTGGCTGTGGTTTCCGGCTGCCCGGTTCAACCAGCTGACTCCATCGCTGGCCATAGGGGGCGAACATCTTGCCCCTGTGGATGGGGTGCGCAACTTGGGTGTCCTCCTGGATACCCAGCTGTCCATGGAAGATCAGGTGACAACCGTGGCCAGGAGGGCGTTTTACCAGGTTCGCCTGGTACGCCAGTTGCGCCCCCTATTGGACCGGGATGCCCTTCGCACAGTCACTCATGCTCTCGTGACATCCCGACTGGACTATTGTAACTCTCTCTACATGGGGCTCCCCTTGAGGTGCACCCGGAGACTGCAGTTGGTCCAGAATGCAGCCGCGCAAGCAATAATGGGAACCGCAAGGTTCACCCATGTAACACCGCTCTTGCGCGAGCTGCATTGGCTGCCTGTCATCTTTCGGGTGCGCTTCAAGGTGCTAGTTATCATCTTTAAAGCGCTCCATGGCTCGGGACCTAGCTATCTGCGGGATCGGATCCTGCCCCATACTTCCTCACGGCCGATTTGCTCCCACAGAGAGGGACTTCTCCGGGTGCCGTCCACTAGACTTTGTCAGCGGGCGACGCCCAGGGGAAAGGCTCTCTCTGTGGCGGGCCCTGCCCTCTGGAACGACCTCCTCCCCGATATTAGAACAACCACGGACCTCCGTTCCTTCCGTCTGAAATTGAAAACGCATTTTTTCTGCTTGGCCGGCCTAGGGTAGCCTCTCTACTATAGTATTATAGGGTTATAGGATTTTAGTGAATTGGTATTGGGGAATTTTCGCGCAGGGTTTACTGTTTAATTTGTTTTTATTTAATTGTTTGTATTTTCATGTGTATTTATTGTTTTAACTTCCCTGTGCACCGCTCCGAGTCCCCTTGGGGAGAGGGAGCGGTCTAGAAATTAAATAATAATAATAATAATAATAATTATTATTATTATTATTATTATTATTATTATTATTATTATTATTATTATTATTATTATTATTATTATTATTATTATTATTATTATTACTACTACTACTACTACTACTACTACTACTACTACTACTATTATTATTATTATTATTATTATTATTATTATTATTATTATTATTATTATTATCTCCCGTTTAAATTGCACACGGCCCGAATTTTATCTAACTATCGAATTTTTAATCAGCCGAACTACCCTATTGGACTATTTTATATATTTAATATTCATATATTTATATATTTATATATTTATATTTATTTATTTATTACCATCGTATTTTGCACCATATTTAATATCTTAACCTTTTATCCAGCGTGGTCTCTGTATTACCTAGCATGTACTCAAGGGCCTGCCTTCTTTCGCTGCGAGA
Organism: Rhabdophis nuchalis; assembly: GCA_039707465.1. Classification (NCBI taxonomy): domain Eukaryota; kingdom Metazoa; phylum Chordata; class Lepidosauria; order Squamata; family Natricidae; genus Rhabdophis; species Rhabdophis nuchalis. The sequence continues at coordinate 10,045,827 of CM077646.1, forward strand.
GTCCCCCCTCTCGCAGGTATGGCCCGCTGTGTTATCAAGGGCACACTTCGATGAGGGACTAGTAAGTCAGGAGAAGTGGAGAAAGCGCAGGTATAGGGGTTTTTTAGTAAGAAATTTGTTGTCTATTTTAGGGGGTATCAGGGAGGGGGGAGGGTATAGACAGGTTGAGACTAGCAAGAAGGGAATGGGCCGAGCCAGCAGACTACGGAGGGAGGCGGATGGATCCGCTAAGAGGGTTGATACGTGGGTCGTTTCCATGGAGGGCCTACCCATCGAGAGGGTGGCAGGAAGAGGCAGATCCGATGAGAGACAAGTTCCATCCTCCCGGTTGGGGGCACGAGGCCGATGGCTACAAACGGTCAAGTGCCACAACCCCCGCAGGCTAGGTGGTCAGGGAGTACAGAGCCAGGGCCTGCGGCTGATGTTTTGCAATGCCAGGTCCGTGGTCAACAAAGCCCCCTCATCCATGACGTTGTGTCAGAGGGGGAGCCGGACTTGGTAGGAATTGCGGAGACCTGGTTGGGCCACGAGGGAGGACTCCCCCTCGTTGAAATTTGCTCACCAGGTTACCGCGTTTTTCATCAGCCCCGGGCCCTAGGCAGGGGTGGTGGGGTAGCGGTTATTATTAGGGAAGGTCTGGAGCCGAGAGAGACCATTGTGCCACAGACCACGGTTGTGAGTCCCTCTGCATGAAGTGGGGCCTAGGGAGGCAGTTGGGCTTGCTGGTTGTATACCTGGCTCCCCGCTATGTAACAACAGCCCTGCCCGAGCTCCTCGAGGTGATCGCTACGATGGCAGTTGAAACCCCCAGACTTTTAGTCATGGGGGACTTTAATCTGCCATCGGCGGGCGAATCATACGGGGTAGCTCAGGAGTTCATGGCTTCCATGACGGCCATGGACCTGACTCAACTAATTCAAGGCCCCACCCACGAGGGTGGACATACACCGGATCTCATCTTTGTCTCAGGCCAATGGAAGAGTGATCTGGGTGTAGGGGATATAGTCATCACGCCCTTGTCATGGTCAGACCACTCACTTCTCCGGCTCGACTTTCCAACCGCTACTCCCCACCGCGGGGAGGCGGAACCTGAGTCATCTATTTGGTTCCGCCCCAGGCGCCTGATGGACCCCGATGGGTTCCAGGTAGCGCTTGGGCCACTTCCTGTACCCCTGACCCGCGCCCCGATGGAGGACCTCATGGCCGCATGGAATACTGCGACCACGGGAGCCTTGGATCGGGTCGCGCCCTTGTGGCCTCTCTTGCGGTGGCGAGCCACCCTGGCTCCTTGGTTCACCGAGGAGCTAAGGGTGATGAAACGCCACAAGAGATGCCAAGAGAGAAGATGGAGGTCTACTCAATCTGAATCTGACCGGACACAGGTAAGAGCCCATTTACGGACTTATATTGTGGCACTGAGAGTGGCCAAACGCCATCACTCTGCCACTCTCATAGCATCCGCAGATAACCACCCTGCCGCCCTGTTTAGGGTGACCCGCTCCCTCCTACAACAGATGGTGTGGGAAACCCCATTACAGGGTAGAGCAGAGGAATTTGGGATTTATCTGCAGGAGAAAATCGCTCAGATACAGAATGAGTTAGTCTCCATTGATGGCCCAATGGCATTGCACGAGGCGGATCTTGGTTGGGAGGAGTTTGACTCTGTTACTTTCGAGGATATGGACAGGTTACGTGGGCGACTGCGAGCCACCACATGTTTATTGGACCCGTGTCCTTCCTGGCTTGTACTGGCATCCTGGGAGGTGACACGAGGCTGGCTCCAGGAGGTTGTCAACGCTTCTCTGAGTGAGGGTTTCTTGCCTGCCTCCCTTAAAGAGGCCATGGTGAGGCCCCTCCTGAAGAAGCCCTCTCTGGACCCAGCTTTATTAGTCAACTATCGTCCCGTCTCCAACCTTCCCTTCCTGGCGAAGGTTGTTGAGAGTGTGGTGGCACAACAGTTTCCCCGTCACCTGGAGGAAGTTGATTATCTGGACCCGCGCCAGTCCGGCTTCCGGCCCGGGCATAGCACCGAGACGGCATTGGTCACGTTGGTAGATGATCTCTGGAGGGCCAGAGATGGGGGTTGTTCCTCCATCCTGGTCCTATTAGACCTCTCAGCGGCTTTCGATACCATCGACCATGGTATCCTATTGCATCGGCTGGGGGGGTTGGGGGTGGGAGGCACAGTTTTACGGTGGTTCTCCTCCTACCTCTCCGGTCGATCGCAATTTGTGTTGGCAGGAGAGCAGAGGTCGACCAAGAGACCCCTCACATGTGGGGTGCCTCAGGGGTCGGTTCTCTCGCCTCTCCTGTTCAACACATATATGAAGCCGCTGGGTGAGATCATCCGTAGTTTTGGGGTAGAGTACCACCTCTACGCTGACGACACGCAGTTGTATATATCTACCCCAAACCACCCCAACGATGCCGTAGCGGTGATGTGCCAGTGCCTGGAAGCCGTGCGGGCCTGGATGGGAAGTAACAGACTCAGACTCAACTTGTCCAAGACCGAGTGGCTGTGGTTTCCGGCCGCCCGATTCAACCAGTTGACTCCATCACTGGCCATAGGGGGTGAACATCTTACCCCTGTGGATGGGACGCGCAACTTGGGTGTCCTCCTGGATACCTGGCTGTCCATGGAAGATCAAGTGACAGCCGTGGCCAGGAGGGCGTTTTACCAGGTTCGCCTGGTACGCCAGTTGCGCCCCCTATTGGATCGGGATGCCCTTTGCAGTCACTCATGCCCTCGTGACATCCCGACTGGACTATTGTAACTCTCTCTACATGGGGCTCCCCCTGAGGTGCACCCGAAGACTTCAGCTGGTCCAGAATGCAGCCACACGAGCAATAATGGGGACCTCTAGGTTCACCCATATAACACCTCTCTTGCGCGAGCTGCACTGGCTGCCTGTCGTCTTTCGGGTGCGCTTCAAGGTGCTAGTTGTCATCTTTAAAGCGCTCCATGGCACGGGACCTAGCTATCTGCGGGATCGGATCCTGCCCCATACATTCCTGCAGCCGATTCGCTCCCACAGAGAGGGGCTTCTCCGGGTGCCGTCCACTAGGCTATGCCAGCGGGCGACGCCCAGGGGAAGGGCCTTCTCTGTGGCGGGCCCGGCCCTCTGGAACGACCTTCCCCCCGAAATCAGAACAACCACGGACCTCCGCTCCTTCTGTCAAAAATTGAAAACACACTTTTTCTGCTTGGCCGGCCTAGGTTAGTCTTCCGTCTTTTGATAGGGTTTTAGGTTTTTTTTTAGTATAATTTAAATTTAGGGGATTTTAGCGCAGGGACAATTTCGGTTTAATTCGTTTTTATCCATCGTATTTGTTTTATGTATATATTTTTTATAGTATTTTAATTTTTCCCTGTGCACCGCTCCGAGTCCCCTTGGTGAGAGGATGCGGTTATATAAATAAAAATTTGATTGATTGATTGATTGATTGAGTCATTGAACCAGGTTTTGGTGCTTTTGGCAGTGTGGGCAGATGCCAAGCATGAAGTGCTCCAAAATCTCCTGGTAAATGGCTGCATTGACCCTGGACTTAATGAAGCACAGTGGTCCAAAGTCCTCTTTTCTGATGATTGCAACTTTTGCATCTCATTTGAAAACCAAGGACCCAGAGTATGGAAAAGAATGGAGAGGCACACACTGCAAGATGCTTGAAGTCCAGTGTGAAGTTTCCACAGTCTGTGTTGATTTGGGGAGCCATGTCATCTGCTAGTGCTGGTCCACTGTGCTTCATTAAGTCCAGGGTCAACACAGTCATCTACCAGGAGATTTTGGAACACTTCCTGCTTCCTTCTGCAGATGAGCTTTATATGGGGATGCTGACTTCATTTTCCAGCAGGACTTGGCACCTGCCCACACTGCCAAAAGCACCAAAACCTGGTTCAATGACTGTGGGATTACTGTGCTTGATTGGCCAGCAAACTCGCCTGACCTGAACTCCATAGAAAATATAAGGGGCATTGCCAAGAGAAAGATGAGAGACATGAAATGGAACAATGCAGAAGATCTGAATGCCGCTATTGAAGCATCCTGGTCTTCCATAACACCTCAGCAATGCCACGCTGCATTGAGGCAGTAATTGCTGCAGAAGGGGCCCAAACCAAGTACTGAGTACATATGCATGCTTATACTTTTCAGAGGTCCAATATTGTTCTATGCACAATCCTTGTTTTATTGATTGCATGTAATATTCTAATTTTCTAAGATTGTGGATTTGGGTTTTTTTCTAATTTTTTGAGTTTCACCTGTAATAAAAATAATAATAAATGTTTTACAATACTTTATTTTGCAAAATTTAATGCAAGATCATTGTACTTTACTTTCAAATCATAAAAATAAAGAGCTAGGAGGAGGAACCAAACTGATTGTCACTTAAGGTTGAAATCTTTTCAATTCCATCCCTCCAATCTTTCTTAAGTAGAAAAATCCTTTATTTCAATTCTATATTCCAGAAACAAAAGGGAGTGAATAAATGAACAATCTGCCAGTTTTTATCTCTCCTAAATATGATTGGAATGAGTCAATGATCTCAAATGTATATGTGTAGCCCAGGAACTATTTGACTAAAGTTAATGTCTACATAATAATAATAATAATCTTTATTGTCAATTTATTAAAATTACAATGAAATTGGTTATTTACATCCAATTTCATCTTCATCCCAATATAATTTCTTTGGCATTTCTTCTTTTTCTGCTTAGTCTCTGCCTCAATCTCAATGTGTGGAAAGTTGTTTTCCTGGGTTTGTCAAGCAGAAGCGAGAAGGAGAGCCTGCTTGCTGCTACGACTGTGTTCCTTGTCCTGAGGGGACCATCTCCATTCATGAAGGTGTGAAATTTGGCCGATTCGGATCAGACCGGATCGGCCAAAGCAGTAGGGACAATTTGAAGTGATTTACCAAATCAGTAAAAACCACCCCTGGTTGGCCCTGCCCACTCACGCCTGGTCACCTGGTTGCCACTCTCTCCTTCTGGCTGCTCGCTCACCCCTTCTGGCTGCCACCCTGCCCACCCACCCTGCCCTATATATGTTGCCTTTGCCACGCGGCCCAGCTAATCACCTTGTCAATCACCTCGCCTGGTCAGCTCACCAAAGGTAAGCAATGCATGCTGCCTGCTTGCACTTCACCTTGGATCAGGGACTGGGGCCCAGGGACACACCATTCCCCGACAAGAGGACAAGCAAAGAAGGATCCCTTCCTCCAGGCCTCAAAACCTCTCCCTGAAACTCACCTGCTAGACTCTCCTTACATGGTGAGGGCGCCTCCTTCCACCCACCCACCAGCAGTGAGGCCAGGATCAATGAAGAGGAAGGGGCTCCAGGCACTTGGGCATTCCGCCACTGCCCACCCATACAAGAGCAGAGCACCGAGGAAGAAAAGGTAACTGACAATTGATATTTGAAAGATTATAATAGAAATGCTACTTTGTTTTCCCAGATACTGAAAAATGCACAAAGTGCACAGATGACAAATATCCAACTGATGAAAGAATCCAATGCATCCCCAAAAGAATAACCTTCCTGTCCTATGAAGAACACCTGGGTATCATCCTCGTGTCCTTGTCCCTACTCTTGTTCCTAACCACAAGCCTTGTTTTAATCATATTCCTTAAATATCTAGAAACTCCCATCGTCAAAGCCAACAACCGAGACCTCTCATACATCCTCCTGGTATCCCTCCTGCTTTGCTTCCTATCTCCTTTTCTCTTCATTGGTCAACCAAGGAAAGCTACCTGCCTTCTCCGACAAACAGTTTTCAGCATCATCTTCTCAGTTGCCGTTTCTTCTCTTTTGGCTAAAACTATCACAGTGGTGCTGGCTTTCCTGGCCACAAAACCAGGAAACCGAGTGAAGAGGTGGTTGGGGAGGAGCTTGGCCAACTCCATCATCCTTTCTTGTTCTAGTGTCCAGATTATGCTCTGCTCCATCTGGTTGGGAATTTCTCCCCCATTCCGTGACTCGGACTTTCACTCCCAGTCTGGAGAGATCATCCTGCAATGCAATGAAGGCTCGGTTGTCATGTTCTACATCACCCTCAGCTACATGGGCTTCCTTGCTGCCATCTGCTTCACAATGGCTTTCCTGGCCAGGAATCTCCCTGGAGCCTTCAATGAAGCCAAGCTGATCACCTTCAGCATGCTGGTCTTCTGCAATGTCTGGGTCTCCTTCCTGCCCACCTACCTGAGCACCAAAGGGAAATACATGGTGGCTGTTCAGGTCTTCTCCATCTTGGCCTCCAGTGCTGGTCTGCTGGTCTGCATCTTCATCCCTAAATGCTACATTATCATTCTGAGGCCAGATCTGAATACAAAAGAGCATCTTACAACTAGAAGAAATGTACAAATGTGAGTTAGAGGAATTTCAACTTCAACACATTTCAACAGGCCAAGCATAAAAATAGTTTCAAGCTGCCCCCCCCCCCCCACGCGTATCTGAGCTGGCTGGGACAACAATATTGAGCTGAAATAATCAAAGGGCTATTGGAAGGGTCTGGATAATCTGGTGTTCTATCCTCACTACAGCTTGGCATGCAGTTAAACCCACCTTTCCTCCCATAATGTTATGTTATGCTGAGTATAACAATAAATTTTTAAAAAAGTATTTTAAATCTTAGCAATGATGCTTTATGTGTGGGAGGTGGATTTGTCCTGGGATGACCATGTGCCAAAGATTAAGATGGATTCTTCTTTGTGCTTCTCCAAATGCTAAAGGAAATGGAGCCTGGCTTCCCAGCATGCACTTGTTTGAGAGTGTGGGCTGATGGGTAAGATGGGTTGGGTCAGCTTCAAACAATGCAATTGGTATTGTCTCTCCAGCCACTAGATGGGGCTGGTGAGCAACAACTGTATATAAAAGTTATATGCTGGGGCATGACAACTGGATGATCCATCTGGTCAAATGAAATAAAATAAAATATGAGCTGAAATACATACAAATAAGAGTTTTAGAAAGCGATTCCTAAAGAATTGAGAGTGAAAGGATTAGAGCATGCACAGAGTGTAACTAACTCAGATTTTGATATTCGTTCTGAGCTGAGCTTCATTGTAGCCTAAAATGTACCACCTGCAGAGTTAAAAACTCCAGGCTAAATGCCAAGCTTATTAGCCTTCCTAAGTAGCCTTGGTGTAACTTTAACATGCGTATTCTGTCTGCTGTAACTACCTAATGTGAGATAGCAGCCCTAATGAGCTCAAGATTAAATGCCAGAAAATGTGTATCCCTTTTTCCTTGTGAGACCTATTGTTCCGAAGCGCTGGGAAAATCATGAGCTTTGCATAAAGCAGTGCATAAGAAATGATGTTTCTAAAACAAGGATGAGCTATGTATGAACTACGTGTAAACTATAAAAAGACTGCTATCATGTCCCTCCAATCCTTTCCCCCACATTACATAAGAACATAAGAACAGCCTTGCTGGAACAGGCCACAGCCCATCCAGTCCAGCATTCTGTCTCCCACAGTGGCTCACCATTTGCTTCAGGGTCTTCCCAAGCAGATGTCTTCACCTGCTCATGATTCCCTGCAAATGGCATTGAGAAATATCCTGCCTATCTCTCCAACCCGGAGGGTGTCCTTAGGCATCCATAATGATAGCCATTGATACCCTTGTTCTCCATGAACTCCTCTCATCCTTTCTTAAAGGTGTCGAGGCTGACAGCTGTCACCACTTCTTCTGGCAGGGAGTTCCATAGACCAGTGATCCTCTGGGTGAAAAAGTGCATAAAGCAGCAGCATAAGAAATGATGTTTCTAAATAATAATAATTAATTTATTAAATTTCTAAACCGACTCCTCTTCCCGAAGGGACTCATAAAACAATGATGAGCTATGTATGAACTATGTGTAAACTATAAAAAGACTGCTATCATGTCCCTCCAATCCTTTCCCCCACATTAAACTAGACAAACCAAATTCCAGCAACCATTCTTTATATATTTTACCCCAGACCTATAATCATAGTTGTTGCTCTTCTAGAGTGTCAGCATTTTTTTTTTTTACATTGTGGTGACTAAAACTGGATGCAGGATTCAAGTGTGGTCTCACCAAGGCACTGAGAGGTAAAGACGGATCCTGACCTGATTCAGAAGACTGGCTCTTAACTTTTAGAAATGGAAGTTTGCAAGGACATCTTATTCAAAGAAATTATCACATAGTTTCTCAAATTTAGCAGAAATATGTTTGGTTAGGAATATCTCCCTTCTTGGCTTTATCCTGGTTGTATCTTTCTAGCACCCAAAATGTTCCAGTCTTCCTCATCCCTCTTTGGATCTGGATAAATATGTAGAATTTAAGGACTGTGCCACAACCTACACCTTTAACCAATGTGGACAAAGTCAGTTTTTGCTGATGCACCTGCAGAACTATGTAGTAATATGGCCAGTTTTGTACAGTATCTTTTGTATTTTGTTGTTTTGGAGAGAAACTGTTAACCATATACATGTGCCAATTTTGTTCAAGCCATGTATGGGATTAATTAGTTTTCTAAGATTGACCTCAAACGTTTTTTTTAAACTTAAATTGTTTATTTTTTAATTTGCTTTTCTTCTCTGTGTTCTCCTTTGAATGACATGTTATGTTGACAGTTGGTCTTTTTTTTTTTAAATTAAATTTATACCCCGCCCTTCTCCTTGTTAGGACCCAGGGCGGCGCACAGGCATTATTTAAAACCACAAACTACAATATATACATCAATTAAAATATATTAAATTAATTAAACCCGTGCTAAAACCATGTTAAAACCTTACCAAATTATAATGTATTTTTAAAAAGTCAGAAACGGGGGGCTATCCTAGGCCGGCTTGTTGGAATAAGTACGTCTTAAGACGTTGGCGGAAGAGGCGGAGGTCCAAGATAGTGCGGAGGTCGGGGGGTAGGTCTAAGACTTAGGCTAAGCTAAACTTGCACAGAATCGTGGATTGAATTCAATTCTTGCAGAACTCTTTCACAACTGTGGCTCTAGTTATACTCCCTTTTTGCTTTATTGTATCCCTGAATATTTTTTACTTAATATAAAGGTTTTCTGCAAGGGTTGAAAAATGTTTACAAAACATATGTAGGGAAAAAGCAATAATCTTCAGGAAAATCTGGAGCAGGATTTTTAAATCTCAGGCTATTTTAGGGTTGTGGACTTCAGCTCCATAATGGGTGAAAACTTCTGGAGTTGGTCCACACCTTCTTAAAGTTGCTGAGTTTGAGAAAGGCTAGACTAGATGGTCTCTGAGATCCTTTGCGTTTGATGATTTCCTCAAGGAAGATGTTTCTGAATGATTCTTTCAGCAAAGAGAGAAATATAAGGGAGGGGAGAAAAGCCTTGCCATGTTTTCAACAAATCCATGACAAAACTTCCCATTTTAAAACTGAATTAGTTGTAGGATAGGGGAGAATGTTCATATAAAGTTAGGCTGAAAGAATCCCTTATAGAAGACAAAAAGATGCAATGTGTGTTAATACATTATTGGGGGTTTTATGTGGGTTATGCAGTCCCTTCATATAACTGCAATCGTTGAATAAACCATGCCTAAGTGAATGGTGCTTCAATCAATCAATCAATCACTCAATCAATCAGAATAGAGCTGGAGGGGACCTTGAAGGTCTTCTAGTCCAACCCCGCTCAAGCAGGAGACCCTATACCATTTCAGATAGGTGGCTGCTGTGTCTCAAGTGGGAAAAACGCAAGCTCAGGGGGGTTTTAAGCAAATTTTTAATTAGGCTTTTAAGGGGTTCTGGGGTGGGGGGAGGGTTTATTCAGTCAGAGGGGGGTCAAGACATAGGGCCGGCCGGCGGAAGAAGGATAAAGGAGGGGTCCACTAGGGAGGGGGGATTGGGGGTCGTCTCTGTTGAGGGCCGTCCCATTCGATTGGTCTTGGGGAGGGGCAGGGGCGGTGGGAGACAGGATGTCCATCGTGGGTTGGGGACTCGTGGTCGCTGGCTACGAGCGGTCGCCTGCCCCAAACCCCTATGCTCCACTCGTGGGCTAGGCGGTCAGGGATTACAGAGCCGGGGCCCTAGGCTGATGTTCTGCAACGCCAGGTCCGTGGTGAATAAAGCCCCCCTCATTAATGACCTTGTGTCAGAGGGGGACCCGGACCTGGTGGGAATTACGGAAACCTGGTTGGGCCCCGAGGGGGGCTTACCCCTCATGGAAATGTGCCCACCAGGCTACCGTGCATTTCATCAGCCTAGGGCCCTAGGCAGGGGGGGAGGGTGGCGGTTATTGTTAAGGAAAGTCTGGAGCCGAGGGAGACCACTGTGCCTCAGACGACCGGCTGTGAGTCCCTCTTCGTGAAGTGGGGCCTAGGGAGACGGTTGGGCTTGCTGATTGTATACCTGGCTCCCCGCTATGTAACAGCAGCCCTGCCGAAGCTACTCGAGGTGATCGCCGTGATGGCGGTGGAGACCCCAGACTGTTAGTCATGGGGGACTTTAACCTGCCATCGGCGGGTGAAACATCCGAGGCAGCTCGGGAGTTCATGGCTTCCATGACGGCCATGGACCTGACCCAAATAGTTCAGGGCCCCACTCACGAGAGAGGACACACGCTGGATCTGATTTTTGTCTCTGGACAGTGGAGAAGTGATCTTGGAACAGGGGATTTAGTCATCTTACCCTTGTCATGGACAGATCACTCTCTCCTTCGGATGGACTTTCCAACCGTCACACCCCACCGTGGGGAGGCGGAACCGGAGACACCGAGTTGGTTCCGCCCCAGGCGCCTGATGGACCCGGAAAGGTTCCAGAGGGAGCTTGGGCCAATACCTGTGTCCCTGCCCCGCGACTCGACTGAGGATCTAGTGGCCACATGGTATAGTGCGGTCACGGGGGCCTTGGACCGAGTCGCGCCCTTGCGGCCTCTCATGCGGCGTCGAGTCACCCAGGCCCCTTGGTTTACCGAGGAGCTGAGGGAGATGAAACGCCGCAAGAGACGCCTAGAGAGTAGGTGGAGATCTTCTCGATCCGAAGCTGACCGAACACTAGTGAGAGACCATATTAGGACTTACTTAGTGGCGCTAAGAGTGGCCAAACATGAGTATTGTGCCACCCTTATCATGTCCGCGGAAAACCGCCCTGCTGCCCTGTTTGGGGTGACCCGCTCCCTCCTTCATTTGAGGCCGCGGGAAGCCCCTTTGCAGGGTCGAGCAGAGGAATTTGGAGTGTTTCTGCAGGACAAAATCACTCAGATTTGGAACGAGTTGCCCTCCACTGAAAGTGATCCAGTCAAAGTGTCCGGTGCTGGTCTTGAGATTACACCTTGGGAGGAGTTTGACTTTGTCACTACCGAGGATATGGATAGGTTGCGGAGGAACCTTAGAGCCACCACATGTTTATTGGACCCGTGCCCCTCTTGGCTTGTACTGGCATCTTGGGAGGTGACACGAGGCTGGCTCCAGGGTATTGTGAATTCATCTCTGAGTGAGGGGTACTTGCCTACCGTCTTGAAAGAGGCGGTGGTGAGGCCCCTCCTCAAGAAGCCATCCCTGGACCTGGCTCTATTAGAGAACTATCGTCCCGTCTCTTTTTAGTGAAGGTTGTTGAAAGTGTGGTGGCCCAACAGTTTCCTCGACACCTGGAGGAAGTTGATTATCTAGACCCGCGCCAGTCCGGCTTCCGGCCCGGTAACAGCACCGAGACCGCATTGGTCGCGTTGGTGGATGATCTCTGGAGGGCACGGGATAGAGGTTGTTCCTCTATCCTGGTGCTGTTAGACCTCTCAGCGGCTTTTGATACCATCGACCATGGTATCTTATTGCACGGATTGGGGGGGTTGGGGTTGAGAGGCACCGTTTTACGGTGGTTCTCGTCCTACCTCTCTGGTGGGTCGCAATGGGTGTTGGCAGGAGGGCAGAGGTCGTCCCCGAGGCCCCTCACATGTGGGGTTCCTCAGGGGTCGGTCCTCTCGCCACTTCTGTTCAACACCTACATTTTTTTTAATTTTATTGAATCCTTAAAAAACAAAAACTTACAGAGTAAGACATTAAATGATACAAAGCGATTGCAGAGAGTATTACAATATAACTAGAGTTATAACACTGTAACTAACATTTACCACTTATTAATTTAATACATATCTCTAATAAGAAAGGCGGAAAAAAGGAAGAAAAAAAAAGAATATATGAAAGAGACCAGGACAAGGTGAAGGAGTGTAATCAGCATATAGAGATTCTAAATCAGCAATGTTAAGTCCGCTTCTTTGAGTTCCTTTGTAGCCAAGCGTACCAGCGATCCCAGCACACATAGAATAGCGAATCTTGTTTGTCTCTCAATAGGCTGGTAAGCTTGTCTGCTTCTGCACAGTCCATAATTTTAGCGATTAATATTGTCTCTGATGGAATGTCACTGGATTTCCATTTTTGGACAAAAGCAATTCTAGCTGCAATAATGATGTGGATAGTTAAATACCAATTAGATTTGTTTAAATTATCTGGTTTCATGCCTAGTAAGAACGTTTCTGGGATCAACTTAATTCTACAGCCAGTAATTTCGAAAAGCCAATTTCGGATTCTGGTCCAATATATTCCTGCTCGAGGGCAAGTCCACCAAGTATGGAAATAAGTTCCCAGAGCTACCTTACATTTCCAACAGATCGGAGAGGTCTCTGGGAACATCTTCGATAATCTAGCCAGAGGAAGATGCCACCTATATAACATTTTGTATATGTTTTCCTTATATGCAATTGACATTGTTAATTTTAGAGTTTTTTTTCCAAATTTCTTCCCATTTCTCGAGATCAATTGAGTGTTCCAAATTTCTCCCCCAGGCAATCATTGAATCCTTAATCACTTCCTCTCCGATCCAACGCTCTAATAGGAATTTATAAAATTTGGATAAGAGCTTCTCATCGTTCCCTGTAAATATTTTGTCTAATTCTTGCAGAGAGTTATAGATTCCCCCCTTATTTCTATCCTTATCTACTCTAGATTGAATCAAATTGTAAGACCACCAGTCTAGGTCACAGCCTAAGGCTGTTAATTCACTTCGGGATTTCAATCTCCCTGCAGAATCCAACAGTTCTTGGTAAGTTAGGGGTGTAGTTCTGTTATAAAGAGTTGGGTACATCATCGCCTCAAGAGGCGATAGCCACCTCGGGGCCATCGAATAAAATGCATTTCTGACTCGTTCCCAAGTACTCATCAAAATTCTACAGAGGTAGTGATCCGTGAAATGTTTATATTTTTTGGGGTTCTCCTGACTCAAAAAGAAATGCCACCCCGTTGCAGATTATGGCCCTCAAGTATGAGGATTCTCCTCCTTCTTAACAAAGCCCAATCTCTAACCCAGGATAGAATAGCTGCTTGATAATAAAGATCCCACTTTGGTAGACCAAAACCTCCCTTAGCTGAAGATTCCTGGAGCATTTTCAGTTTTATCCTGGGTTTCTTATTCTGCCAAATAAATCTGCGTACGCAGTGGTCCAGAGACTGAAAAAACTTGGTATCTAATAGGGCTGGAGCGGTCTGGAAGAGAAACACCCATTTAGGTAGAATATATGTCTTGACTGCTGCCATCCTGCCTAATAACGATAATTGTAGTCCCTTCCAGTTTTCTAGCCTCTCTCTAGTTTGGGTGAGGAGTTTTGAGTAATTGTCTTCTTTAATAGTGGAACACTTAGGGGAGAGCCAAATACCTAAGTATTTCACTTTTTTGGCTATCTGAATTTCTAATGTTTCTTCCAACTGCATCTTTTTAGTCATCAGCAAATTTTTAGCTAAGATCTTAGTTTTTTCTTTATTTATTTTTAGCTCTGCTACCTTCCCATATGCCTCCAGCTCTTGCAGTAAAATCGGTCCCGATTCCAATGGATCTTCCAACACAAATATCAGGTCTTTGGGATTTGCATATCAATGGAGGGTGATTAAGCCTCCTCCGACAGCATCCACCCCCATCCAGCGGGCTGCTTTGGGAATAAGCTCAGCACACAAAGGTTTCAGCAAAAGTCAGCCCCGTCTCACGGCTGTATTTATTAGGTTCTCTAGATAAAGGAGGGGTTACAGTCTCCTCTTCCTATCTACATAAATTCCTAAGGGAGGTGTTACAATTCCTCCCTGCTACCTACTTTTAGATTCGTTTCTCCACATAAGTTTCGTTTCCTGTGAAGCCATAACTTTCGGGGGGGGATGCGAAAGTAATAGGGTGGTACCTCCTGGTCCTAGGCTTACAAATCCACTTGCTTTCTATGGGCAAGCTATTGTGCCTGGACCATGGTTTGTTCATTCCAACAAGGTCATCAGCAAAGGCTTGCAATTTATACTCCTCCTTTCTAAACCTTAGTCCTTTAATTCCTTGATTTCTTCTAATCACATCCAGTAATGGTTCAAGTGTTAAAATAAATAACAACGGAGATAAGGGGCACCCTTGTCTAGTGCCTTTTCCTATATGTATCTTTTGGGACTCCTCACCATTAGCAAGTATTTTCGCTACCTGTTTTGAATATATAGTTTGAATTGCCTTGATAAAATTTTCTCCAAATTCCATTTTACTTAGTTGTGCAAACAAAAATCTCCAACTCACTCTATCAAAAGCTTTTTGTGCGTCTACGAAAACCAGAGCTGCCTCCCTATTGGAGTTACACTCATAATATTCCAATATGTTTAATATAATTCTCACATTGTCTTTAAGTTGTCTATGAGGTAGGAAGCCATTCTGGTCTCCGTGAATGTACTCATTAAAAAAGAATTTTAATCTCTTTGCTAAAATTGCGGAGAGTAATTTGTAGTCTGCATTAAGCAGGGAAATCGGCCTATAATTGCTTATCAGGGATGGATCTGTGCCTTCCTTTAAAATTAGTGTAATATAAGCTTCAGACCATGAGACTGGCATTTGACCAAGAGACAACACTTCGTTACATACTTCAGTCAGGAATTTACCTAAGGTCTTGAAAAGAATTTTATACAATTCTACCGGCAGTCCATCTGTGCCTGGGGTCTTCCCCCCTTTTTGTTCCCCTAAAACCAACTCTACCTCCTTCAGAGTAATCTCTGCATTCAATATTTCTTTGACAGCGAGGGGCACTTTCTGGGGGTCAACTTTGTCTAAATAATCTCTGATATCCTGATCTTGTTCTTCCCCTGCTGTATATAAATTTGCAAAAAAATCTTGTATTATTTTCCCTTTCCCTTCCTTATCTGCAATACACCTTCCGGCTTGGTTTCTCAGACTAATTATCCTATTTCTCTCCTGTTGTTTCTTCAGCCTATAAGTGAGCCATCTCCCCGCTTTATTAGCGTGTTCAAAATGCCTTTGTTTTGCCCATCTGATTTTAGTTGCCACTTCCTCCTGATCTAGCAAATTTAACTGGTGTCGAACCATTTTTTTTCCTCCAGTATCTTTGAGTCTCCTGGGTCCACTAGCAATTTTGCCTCTACCCTTTCCAGCTCTTGAGCTAACTTCCTTCGTTTTAATCTCTCGGCCTTTCCTTTCCCAATCATGTGAGATGTTACTAACCCTCTAATCACTGCCTTCGCCGTATCCCAAATAGTCTGAAGGCTAGTGTCTTCTTTTTTATTGGTTCCAAAGAAGAACTCCATCTCCTCCTTTAATTTTTGGAGTAGATCTTTATCTTTTAATATCCCCGCATCCATCTTCCATCTCTTTGTTCTTCGCACTCCCCTCCATACTATCCTCAAAGGATTATGATCTGCCCAGTCATTTACCCCTATCACTATATCTGATACCTGGTTTCCTAGATCTACTGACATCCAACTCATATCAATCCTGCTTGAACAATGATGCCTGTGGGAGAAAAAAGTGCACTGTTTATTTCCCGGATTCCTTTCTCTCCAAACATCGCGTAGCCCAAATTCCTCTCTAATTCGTTCACAAATTTTTGGTAGTAAATTCTTCCTTTTCCCAACTTTACCACTCTTTGAGATATAATCCAAATTTTGGTCTACTATAGCATTAAAGTCCCCGAGCAGGCAAATATGGTCATAATTTACCTCTATTAACTTCTGATATAGCTTTTTGTAGAAACTTCCTTGATTTCCATTTGGTGCATAGATTCCAACCAATAAACATCGCCTTTGATTTATCATTACCTCCACCATCAACACTCTTCCCTCCTTTCCTGCATAGATTAATTTAGCTTCTAAATAGTCTTTTATATATATCGCCACCCCTTTCTTTTTCTGATCTGCCAATGCAACATACAGACTGCCCAATCTTTCACACTCCAATAATGATTTCTGATGGTCCTTAATATGAACCTCCTGTAGGCATATAATGTCACATTTTTCTTTGAT
This sequence comes from Rhabdophis nuchalis, assembly GCA_039707465.1. Classification (NCBI taxonomy): domain Eukaryota; kingdom Metazoa; phylum Chordata; class Lepidosauria; order Squamata; family Natricidae; genus Rhabdophis; species Rhabdophis nuchalis. The sequence continues at coordinate 10,062,074 of CM077646.1, forward strand.
CAACCAATCAAAGACCCTCTTTCTCTTAAGTGGGTTATTTAAACCATTGATATTAACTGATAACAAAGATATCTCTACCCCTTCTTCCACCATCTTCTTTGCTACTTACTTGCCCGCTACGTTCTTTTTGGACTGTCGGGTTTCTCTCTGTGGGGGGAGTTCCTTTCTCCCTTCAGGTCTTCCTTTTCTCTTCCCCTCCGTATGCCCCTTAAGAGCCTCATCCTCCTGTGAATCTTCTAAACTACCGCTCTCCGATTCACCCTCTGCCTCTGAATCTTTCCCCCTAAAGTGTAGCTCATAGAAGTCCCGGGCAGCTCTCAGATTCTCAATTTTAACCTTTCTGTCTTTCCAAGTTGCCAGTAGGCCTTCTGGTAGTAGCCATCTATATGGAATGGCATTTTTCTTCAATTGTTCCGTCAAGAACTGGTACTCCCTCCGTTGCTCTCTAACCTTTCTAGGGATTTGTTTAAGGATCACTATTTGCTGGCCTTTGTATATCACTGATCGGTCTTTTGCTTTCCTATATATTTCCTCCCGTAGGGCCTTCTTACAGAATCGAATATGTATTTCACGGGGCAGGTTGTGGCGTTTTGCATATCCCGTGAACACCCTATAAGCCACATCCATATCTTTCATAAATGACTCCTTCTCTCTTTCCAAAATTTCAGCTAATATACCTCCAACAACATCTCCCACACGCTCTTCCTTATCTTCCATTACGTTCTGCATTCTTAGGAAGAAAGAGGAACGTTCCATTTCCAGAAAGATAATTTCATCTTCCATATTTCTCATAATTGCAACCTGTTCACGCTCCAGGCCCTCCAAGCGTCCCTCACATCTATTGGTTCGCACTTCCACCTCACAGAGTCTCTCCTCCTGTTTAACCAATACCCCTTGAACTTCTGTTACTTGTTCTTTCAATATTCTGATATCTCCTCTTAAAAACCCCATTTCTGAACCTAAGTTCGACATATTCACTGACAAATTTTCAAAATTTTTCATCATTGCCTCTTGCATCGCCTGCATCATTTCCTGGAGAGACTGCAAAGAGGGAGGTTTCCCTGCAGTAGTCATATCTTCAGAAGATTTAGATGACATTGAAGAGGACAACACTGGAGATGATGCCACTGGGGGTTGCAAATTTTTCTTACTCCCTTTGGGCGCCATAGCAGTAGATGCATTAGCCATCTCTTCTTGAGCTGCTCCTTGGGTTTTGTTGGGAGACCAAAGCTTCTTCCACGCCAGCATACACACTATGCCCTCCCCAGTCTTCTCAATTTATTTGGTCAGTATCTTCCCTAAATTTCCTTCTGCAATTTTAAAGTCAGTCACTAGATGGAGCTAATTACCTATATGACAGTAACAGTAACAGTTCTGCGGTCAAAGGGAGAGAAATACGGGGCGGCTGGGCACGAAAACAAATGAAAAGGTGATAGATCTTGATCTTAATCTCCAATTCCAAAAGAGAGGTGGTGATAGCAAAGACACAGAAGGTCTAAGAAGAAAACATACACACCTAGCCGTCAAGATATTCCAGAGTCTATTCAAAGTCCAAGCAGAGTCTCAAATGAGAACAGCAGGAGTAACGGAAATCAACTTTTTTTTTTTTAGCCGCTTGTCCAGTGAGGCTGCTTTGCCTCACACTTTAATCCCGTACTCCACCTTTAACGCTCACATTCCTTCATGCTCCTCACCTCCAAAGCTGTAAATCCTTAGTTTAGATCGCCTTTGATTTTCTTTTGTTGTTTTTTTACTCTTTGCAATCAGGCTTCCTTCCCAAAACGGTGAGTCACTCCTTCGGGGCTGCCATATTCGGGGCCCTCTCCTTGCCTTCAGAGAATGAATGAGGATCTAGCCTTCAGCGTGTGGGATTGCCACTTCCACACACACCTCAGCACTCCTCTTTCTCCCCGCTCCCTCCGAGAGCAGTTTCGGCAGGAAAAGAAAAAAAGGAATTGCTGTCTGAGGCAAGGAAAAGGGAGGACAGGGAGAGAGATATTCCCAAACCCGTCTTCCCCTTGTGCTGATGTCACCGGAAGCCCAAAACCTATTTGTTTCATCAGGCCGGCTTGGCCTAATCTACGCTTCTCGCCCCAGTCTGTTTTCTCAAATTGTTTATTGGGTTTTAATGGGTGGTAATTTTAATGGTTTTTAAATTTTGTACAGGGTAGTTTAATTCGTTTTTAATTTGTGTGTATTGTATATTTTTAGTTGGTTTTTGAATTTTCCTGTACACCGCCCCGAGTCCCTTCGGGGAGAGGGGGCGGTTTATAAATATAATAAATTATTATTATTATTTTTATTATTATTATTATTATTGTTGTTGTTGTTGTTGTTGTTGTTGTTGTTGTTGTTGTGCAATAGGGAAAACAGTTTTTCCTTTTCTACTTTGTCTACACCGTGCATGATTTTATAGACTTCAATCAGGTCATCTCTCAGGCGCCGTCGTTCTAGAGTGAAGAGGCCCAGCCGTTGCAGCCTCAGATGGTAAGGAAGGTGTTCCACCCCCCTAATCATTCTGGTTGCCCTCCTCTGCACCTTTTCCATTTCCATAATATCCTTCTGAAGGTATGGTGACCAGAACTGTACAAAATACTCCAGATGGAGCCTCACCATAGATTTATAAAGAGGCAGAATGACACTTGCTGACTTATTTTCTTGTTTTGAAAAAGTTTTATTGGGTTTTACAATTTTTTATAAAAATAGGATAAGGGATTGTAAGGAGTTACAAAGACATATTGAGAACTTCTATGTCGGAGGTGTTGGCCCCCTCCGAGACTTCATAAAAAGAAATAGAAAATACAGTAAATTTTTCATTTTTCTACAAAGTGGAAAGAGATACAAATATTTCAATTTTAAAATCTATGCAATCATTTATAAACATCCAAATAAGATTTATACTATACAGAAAAAAGTCACTTGTGAAATCTAAGTCTTATGGCAATTGTATCATCCTCTCCCTGACCTCCAGTGGGCGGAGCCGTGGTCCCCTCCGTTCCCCCATTTTCGTCCTCCAGGATAGGGGAGTGTTTTTTCTTAAAAAAGGCATCCGCCTCTGCAATTGTTTTAATTTTTACTCTTCCCCCCTCCCATAACGCCAACATCCCCTCGAGCATCACCCACCTGAAACACACCCCCTTTTTAAATAATCTTTTAAATAAAAAGGAATAATTCCGCCCTATCTCTATAATCTTTTTCGGGATCTGTTTCAAGGTGGCAACCTCATTCTGTTGATAAATTAAGGGACCATCTCTGTGTGCTCTCAGGGTCCCCTCCCCTGTTGACCTTCTCACAATTTTAATGTGTATCTCTCTGGGTACTTCATTTATCCTGGCATATGCTGAATTATTTCTAGAATTTTTTAGCTCTTCCCTTGTCACAGCCAACTCCCCCTCCAAACCATCAATTCTTTGTTTATTTTCCATTAGCGCTTTCTGTGTCTCCAAAAGTTCTGATTTTGAGCTGACATTATCTTTCCGGATTTCCTTAAGTTCTTTCATAATGTTTTGAAGAATTTCCTCTATTGTTGAAAACTGCGTAGCTTCCATCTCTGTTTTTTTAGGTAACATTAAAGTAATCTTAAGTTGATGTAGCTGTATTTTTTAAAGCACTAATGAAAGTATTAAGTCTTTGTCGCTAATATGGCGTCTGTTGGAGAGGCAGTCCGCGAAGCAAGGAGAGAACAAAAGCCAGTGTCCAGACTCATAGTTCTATTTAATTATAGTCCAGAGAGAAAACAAATTCTTAAAAACAGTCAAATAAAAAAGAACAAAGAAGGCACAGCAGGGAAAGGTCCAGTTAGTCAATTACATTCTTCCGTTAATAAAGAGAGAAGAACAGTCCCAAACGTAAGGGAGTGCCAGCAATTTTCCACGAAAATATATCTCCTGGGAACAAAGGAACGCCATCTTCCCCCGCTCCTCTGTAAGCCGCCGAGAGTTGGTGAAAATCAGTTCAATTGTAGCCAGACTTCGATACAAAGTATCCAAAGATCGTAGAGGAAAGACTTTCACTTATGGTTTTAAAAAAAATCGGATGTTGATTTTTGCTCCCCAAGCCTGGGGAGCATTTGTAAACACCGCTTTTTTTCCATTCCGAGGGGGGTATTACAAACTCCCCCCTCCTTCTTCTTTCAAGCTTAAAGTTGAGAGCATTAAAATAAAGTCACTCACGATCCACTTTGCAGCCAGAGCCTCAGTGTTGCCTTCAACCCCGGCATTTCAGTTCTTCTTTAAACCAGATAGCTGTTCTGGCTCTCCATCGGCAAAGGGGATGACGCTCCCCCGTGACTCGTTCCCCTGCGCCTAGGTCGAAGCGGGGGCCACCCCCCGACTGCCGTCGGGGTGGGGGGATTCCCCGCAAGCCGTCCGTACAGCAGGAGTCCTTTAAAAGAACTCCCTGCCCCCGGGGGGGGTCGCAGAGGCAACCAAGCGGCGGACGAGCACCAAGACTCGACCGTAACCTCCGGCCAACCAGAAGGAAGTCCACTGGGTTGACACCTTCATTGAGCTGTCCACCAGGACACCAACGTCCCTTTCCTGGTTAGTTGCAAGGAGTTCAGACCCCATCAGTTTATACATATAGTTGGGGTTTTTTGCCCCAACGTGCATCACTCTGCACTTACTAATGTGAAGCTCATTTGCCACTGGTTTACCCACTTCCCCAGTGTCAATAGATCCCTCTGGAGCTCCTCACACACTCTCTCAGTTTTTACTACCCTGTATAATTTAGTGTCGTCGGCGAATTTGGCTACCTTGCTGTTTACTCCTACTTCTAGATCATTTATGAAAAGGTTGAAAAGCAGGGGTCCCAGTACTGAACTTTGGGGGACCCCACTCTTTACCTCCCTCCACCTAGAGAAGTGTCCATTTAATGCTACTTTCTGTTTCCTGTCCCTTAGCCAGTTGCTAATCCAGGACAAGGCCTGTCCCGTTATTCCATGACTGGCAAGTTTATTTAAAAGCCTTTGGTGCGGGACCTTGTCAAAGGCCTTCTGAAAGTCCAGATAAACAATGTCAACTGGATCTCCCTTGTCCATGTGCTTGTTGAGACTCTCAAAAAAATTCCAGCAGATTAGTGAGGCATGATTTGCCCTTGCAAAAATCATGTTGGCTCTCCTTCAGCAGCGCCTTCTCTTCTACATGCCTATTAATTTTATCTTTTAAGATGGTTTCCATCACTTTACCTGGGACACTTGTCAAGCTGACCAGTTGGTAATTTCCTGGATCACCTCTGGATCCTTTTTTGAAGATAGGTGTTATATTTGCTACCTTCCAGTCATCCGGCCCAAGGCCTGATTTGAGGGAAAGATTATATATTTTGGCAAGGACATCAGCAATTTCATCTTTAAGTTCCCTGAGAACTCGTGAATGGATGCCATCTGGTCCTGGTGATTTGTTAGTGTTTAGTTTAACAAGACATGCAAGGACCTCCTCCCTGGTTATTTCTATCTGGGTTAATTCCTCAGTTTCCCTCCCTACAAAGATAGGCTCTGTTTTAGGCATGTGATCTCTGTCTTCTTCAGTGAAGCAAAGAATTCATTGAGTCTCTCTGCAATCTGTTTCCTCCTTAATAATCCCTTGCCTTCCATTGTCATCTAATGGTCCAATGGCCTTCCCAGTTGGGTTCTTACTTCTAATGTACTTAAAGAAGTCGTTATTTCCTTGAGTGTTTTTAGCTAAACGCTCCTCAAAGTCTTGCTTTGCTTTCCTGATTGTTGCCTTGCATTTGTTCTGCCAGAATTAATGTTTCTGCCTGTTGTCCTCATTTGGAGAAGCCTTCCATGTTTTAAATGAGCTTTTCTTGCTTTTGATCACTTCCCGAACAGCTCCTGTAAGCCACATCGGAGTCCTCTTGAACCTGCCGGTGCCCTTTTTCCTTTTAGGTATACATTCCAATTGGGTCTCTGTTATTGTTTTTGTGAGCAGCCTCCATGCCTCATGGATTGTTTGGAATTTCTTAATTCTCCCTTTCAGCTTCTTTTTTACTAGTTTCCTCATCTTTGGGAAATTTCCTTTATGAAAATTTAAGGTCTCTGTGTTAGATTTTATCGGTGATTTGCAGTCTATGATTAAGTTAAAAATAATTGTGTTGTGGTCACTGTTCCCTATTGGATCAGTCACATTAACATTTTGCACCAGATCCTGTATATTGCTCAGAATCAAGTAAAGGATTCTTGTACCTCTAGTTAGGTCTTCAACCATCTGTTCCAGGGAACAATCATTTAGCATATCTAGGAACTTTATCTCTTTGTCATGTGCTGAACAACAGTTCACCCAGTCTATGTGAGGGTAATTGAAATCCCCCATTATAACCAGGCTTCTCTTTTTTGATGCCTCCTTTACAACATTCTCCAACTGCCAGTCTCTCTCAGGGGCTTGAGTCGGAGGCCGATAACACATGCCTACTGTTAGACCATTCTTTTGGCCTGATAGTGTTACCCACAGAGTTTCTAGTGGTGACTCTAAATCACCTCGATATGCCAATTCGTATGACTTTATCTCTTCTTTGACATACAAGGCTACACCACCTCCCGTTTGTCCCTTCCTGTCCTTCCTGTACATTTTGTAGCCTGGGATGACTGTATCCCATTGGTTATCATCCGTCCACCAGGTTTCAGTGATACCAATAATATCAATATTTTTGTCTATTGCTAAGTATTCCAGCTCCCCTATTTTGTTCCGGAGGCTTCTGGCATTTGCATGCAGGCATTTATATAAACTTTTCTGATGCAGTCTTTTGAGTCCAGTTGCATCCTTAGACTGCTTCTTGCATCCTTCTGCTCGAGTGCTGGTGACTGGCTCCTCGCTCTGCTCAGTAATTATTGCATCCTCCTCACTGCTTAAATAAACACCTTCCCGAACCAGATACTGCCCAGCTCCTGTTGGCTTTCCCCCAGTTATCAGTTTAAAAGTTGTTCTGCAGCCTTTTTGATGTTGAGTGCCAGCAACCTTGTCCCATCATGGTTCAAGTGCAACCCATCCCCCCTGAACAGATTTGGCTTGTCCCAAAATGTTCTCCAGTTCCTGACAAATCTGAAGCCCTTCTCCCGACATCATCGCCTCATCCACGCATTGAGGCTTCTGAGCTCTGCCTGCCTGGTAGGTCCTGCATGAGGAATGGGCAGCACTTCTTAAAATGCTACCTTGGAAGTCCGGGGCTTCAATCTTCTTCCTAGAAACCTGAATTTGGCTTCCAGGACTGATTGCTTTGCCTTCCCAACATCATTGGTACCAACTGTACCATGACCACTGGCTCCTTCCCAGTTCTCTCTAACAAACTATCTAGATTTCTCGTGATGTCTGCAACCTTTGCACCGGGTAGGCAACTCACTACATGGTTGTCATGCGCATCACAAATCCATCTCTCTGTGTTTCTAATAATTGAATCACCTAGTACAAGGAGCCTCTCTCCTGCAGTCTGTTCATCTTCATTCACCTGATCAACTTTTTTAAGGGAGAGGTCTTCAGTTTGTTCCTGTTGTTCTTCCTGTAGGGCCAAGTACCATGTTTTCTTAATAATGTTTTCAGGCCTGGAGCCGAGCAAGAATGTTTCTGGTTTTAATTACAATAAAATACAATACAATAGCAGAGTTGGAAGGGACCTTGTAGGTCTTCTAGTCCAACCCCTTGTGTGGGCAGGAACCTTATACCATTTCAGACAAATGGCTATCTAACATCTTTTTAAAGACTTCCAGGGTTGGGGCATTCACAGCTTCTGGAGGCAAGCTGTTCCAGAGGTTAATTGTTCTAACTGTCAGGAAATTTCTCCTTAGTTCTAAGTTGCTTCTCTCCTTGATTAGTTTCCACCCATTGCTTCTTGTCCTGCCCCCAGGTGCCTTGGAGAATAGTTTGACTCCCTCTTCTTTGTGGCACCCTCTGAGATATCGGAACACTGCTATCATGTCTCCACTGGTCCTTCTCTTCATCAAACTAGACATACCCAGCTCCTGCAACCGTTCTTCATATGTTTTAGTCTCCAGTTCCCTAATCATCTTGGTTGCTCTTCTCTGCACTCTTTCCAGAGTCTCCACGTCTTTTCTACATCGTGGCGACCAAAACTGTATGCAGTATTCCAAGTGTGGCCTTACCAAGGCACTATACAGTGGCATTAACACTTCACGTGATCTAGATTCTATCCCTCTGTTTATGCAGCCTAGAACTGTTTTGGCTTTTTTGGCAGCTGCTGCACACTGCTGGCTCATATTTAAATGGTTGTCCACTAGGATTCCTAGATCCCTCTCACCGGGGGTGGGTTTCAAAATTTTTGGAACAGGTTCTGTGGGTGTGGCCTGCTTTGTGGGAGTGGCTTGCTGGCCATGTGACCGGGTGGGAGTGGCTTGCTGGCCATGTGACCGGGTGGGAGTGGCTTGCCGGCCATGTGACCGGGTGGGAGTGGCTTGCCGGCCATGTGACCGGGTGGGAGTGGCTTGTCAGCCATGTGACTGGGTGGGAGTGGCTTGCCAGCCATGTGACCGGGTGGGAGTGGCCAATTTGGAAAATGTGAAACTCATTTAACAATGGTCTTGGTTAGCAATCAAACTTTTGGGCTTAATTGTGGTCATAAGTTCTCTCTCTCTCTCTCTCTTTCTTTTTCTTTCTTTCCTTCTGTCTTTCTTTCTCTCTTTCTCTGTCTCTCTTTCTTTCTCTGTCTCTTTCTTTCCTTCCCTCTTTCTTTCTCTCTCTCTCTTTATTTCTTTCTCTCTCTCTCTTTCTTTCTCCTTCTCTCTTTCTCTTTCCCTCTTTCTCTCTCTTGCTTTCTCTCTCATTTTTTCTTTCTTTCCCTCTTTCTCTCTCTCTTTATTTCTTTCTCTTTCTCTCTTTCTCTTTCTTTCTTTCCCTCTTTCTCTCTCCCTCTCTTTCTCTCTCTCTCTTTCTGTCTCTTCCTTTCTTTCCCTCTCTCTCTTTCTTTTTTTCTCTCTTTCTTTCCTTTGTCTCTTTCTTTCTCATTTTCTCTGTCTGTCTTTCTTTCTCTCTCTCCCACTTTCTTTTTCTTTCTTTCTCTTTCTCTCTTTTTCTTTCTGTCTCTCTCTCCTTCGTCCGCCCATCTCTGTCACTCTGTGTGTGTTTGTGTCTGCCTGTCTCGCATTCAGGCACTTAATCACTCATTCTGTGTCTCTGTCTATCTTTCTCTCCCTCCCTCTTATCTCTGTGTCTCTCCCCTCCCTTCCTGTCTCTCTCTGTCATTCTCTCTGTGTCTGTCAGATTCTGATTCCCTTCCTCCCTCCCTCCTTCCCTCCCTCCCTCCCCCCCCCTCTCTCTCTTTCTCTCTCTGTGCCTCTCTCTGTCTGCCGGTCACTGTGTCCACAGAATACCGTGTGAAGCAGCAGTGACTCTGCGCTGCCGGCGACGCCATCCGCGAGGTCCCCCTCGCGTTCCCCATCTTCCCCGATGGCGTCTAGAGTGATCAGGGGCCGTGCAGAAACTCGGCGCTTTTCCACGATGTTGAAAAGATAGGCGCGTGCAGGTCCTGCAAAATTACAGCGCAGACTCGCACCACTACGAGCTCTCCGAGGCTGTAATCGAGCGGGGCATGCGCGCGCCGATCTTTTCAGCGAGGAGGCAGCCGCGGCGGCGCTTCGCTGAGGGAAAAAGAAGACAGCGCAGCCGCCTTGCTTGCTTTCCTGCCTGCCCGCCCCAATCCCTGCTGCTGCCACGGCCGTCGCTGCTAGGCAGTTAGCAGCGGCGGCTGTGGCGGCAGCAGCAGGGGCTGGGGCGGGCAGGCAGGAAAGCAAGCAAGGCGGCTGCGCTGTCTTTTTTTTCCCACAGCGAAGCGCCGCCGCGGCCGCCGCCTCCTTGCCCATCGAGGAAAGAGAAGGCAGCAGCAGGGGCTGGGACGGGCAGGCAGGAAAGCAAGCAAGGCGGCTGCATGGCAATCTTTGGGTGAAGGGGTGAATTCTCAAAAAAATCTCACTATGAGTAGGCCAAAGAGGTACCACTCCAACAACTATATCGAAGGAGGAGGAGGAGGAGAAGGTGCTCTACAAGTTTCTGGCAGGATGTGGCAAGAAATCAAGTCTCACCGTAGATTATGCTGTGGGAATTGCCAACATGACAAAAGGACTCTGTTTATTTAGTACAACAAACTGACTTCAGAATATAAAGTTTCTTAGCCAAGTCTCATCCCAAAATTGACCTTTCAAGAAAAATTAGGAAATAAAATTCACAATATAAATAAAATTCATTCACAAGTTATTTTAAAATCAGCTCCAATCAGGATTCATATATGGAGATCTAATAGAAAATAAAACTACAAGACCTGGCAGGAAAGGGCCCCATCTGTCTGCCCTGGACGAGTTCAAATCACCAGGACCGGATGGATTACACCCCAGGGTACTGAAGGAACTGGCAGACGAGATCTCAGAAACACTGAACTATATCTTTCAGAGATCCTGGAGCACCGGGGAACTGCCAGAAGACTGGAAAAGAGCTGATGTGGTTCCCATCTTCAAAAAAGGAAAAAAAATAGATCCAGGAAACTATAGACCCATCAGCCTGACCTCAATACCAGGGAAGATTCTGGAAAAGATAATTAAGCAACAAATAAGAGAATACCTAAAAGCAAACGAAGTAATAGCCAAAAGCCAACATGGGTTTGTCAAAAACAGATCATGCCAGACTAATCTATGTGCATTCTTTGACAAAGTGACAAAATTAGTGGACCAGAGGAATCCTGTTGATATAATTTGCTTGGACTTCAGTAAGGCATTGGATAAAGTAGACCATAACCTACTATTAGATAAAGTAGAAAAATGTGGGTTAGACAGCATCACCATCAGATGGATTCGCAATTGGCTGACCAACTGCACTCAACGTGTAGTCCTCAATGGAACTGCATCTACATGGAAGGAAGTATGCAGTGGAGTACCCCAAGACTCTGTTTTAGGCCCAGTACTCTTCAACATCTTCATCAATGATTTGGATGAGGGGATAAATGGGGAACTCATCAAATTTGCAGACGACACCAAGCTGGCAGGAATAGCCAACACTCCAGGAGATAGGCTTAAGATACAGAAGGATCTTGACAAACTTGAACATTGGGCACTATCTAACAAAATGAAATTCAATTGTGAAAAAAGTAAGGTTCTACATTTAGGCAAGAAAAACAAAATGCACAGGTACAGTATAGGTGGTACCTTGCTCAATAGTAGCAACTGTGAGAGGGATCTTGGAATCCTAGTGGACAACCACTTAAATATGAGCCAGCAGTGTGCAGCAGCTGCCAAAAAAGCCAACACAGGCTGCATAAAAAGAGGGATAGAATCTAGATCACGTGAAGTGTTAATGCTACTTTATGGTACCTTGGTAAGGCCACACTTGGAATACTGCATACAGTTTTGGTCGCCAGGATGTAGAAAAGATGTGGAGACTCTGGAAAGAGTGCAGAGAAGAGCAACCAAGATGACTAGGGGACTGGAGGCTAAAACATATGAAGAACGGTTGCAGGAACTGGGTATGTCTAGTTTGATGAAGAGAAGAACCAGGGAAGACATGATAGCAGTGTTCCGATATCTCAGAGGGTGCCACAAAGAAGAGGGAGTCAAACTATTCTCCAAGGCACCTGGGGGCAGGGCAAGAAGCAATGGGTGGAAACTAATCAAGGAGAGAAGCAACTAAGAACTGAGGAGAAATTTCCTGACAGTTAGAACAATTAACCTCTGGAACAGCTTGCCTCCAGAAGCTGTGAATGCCCCAACCCTGGAAGTCTTTAAGAAGATGTTAGATAGCCATTTGTCTGAAATGGTATAAGGTTCCTGCCCACGCAGGGGGTTGGACTAAAAGACCTACAAGGTCTCTTCCAACTCTGCTATTGTATTGTATTGCCCCCAAGGGTGTGATTTTTCTCTAAGGTGTTCTTCTCCAATTACTCCTTTGAAAGTGAAGTCCTGAAGAAATCAAGGGTCCACAGAGGAGAAGTTACTTTTCACTGTAATTTTCAAAATTCTCATCTCTGGGACATCGTCTGCTACTTCTCCAGGGACTGTCTTTGAGGTAAACATCAAACTGAAACAACATGGAAGGGATCTTGCATTAGAAAAGGATAAATGCCTCAGCCTCACACACAATGCAGCACTGGTTAAAGTGCAGGTATGGACTGTGTCCTTGAATGTACTTTCTCTCCTTTCCAAGTGGTCTTTGTCTGAATTGAGAAAGTCTAGAATTGCTACATTATAAAGGTAGTTTTAATTCATCTAACTCTTACTATTATTTCTTAGAAACAGGAAGGGGATTGATTCAGACACATGAATTATGGACCGCCTTCTTGTGCTTCTGTTGCTGCTGGTGTCCCAGCCTATCTCTGGAAAGCTTAGAATGAAGTGTCCACTAAATTTCAAGCAGCAGGATGAAAAAAAGGCATGGAGCTATTACCGTCCAGGAGACCATATCATTAGTATCATAAACACTGGAACAAAAATATTGCGTACAACAATGTTGCCTTTCAACATGGAACCTCATTTTCAGTTTGAGTTGTAAGTCATTCACTGTGATGGAGTTTCATTCCCTCTATTTGCATTTCTCATTCTTTTCTTCTTATTTCACTGATGCCTGTATTGTAGGACCTATCTTATTTCTTGAATTGTTTTGATTGCTCTCATTTTGTAAAAAAAAATATTGAATCAAAAGATAGGGCAGAAAAATAAACTTCCCTCAAAAGTCCAGATTCCAAAGTTTTTCTGGTCTAATCCTTAGTTCTACTTCAGTACCAATTTTGGTTTAAAGTAGTTATTTAATAGATTGTAGTTGCCTCTGACCAGCTCATATTCATATTTTTACAACACCTCATTCTTATTCAATGCCTGATCCTTCTAGGAACAGAGAATTGCTCTATTTTAGAATTGCTCTTCTGGGTCACATATGAAAAAGCCTCTTTCAATTATGATAGTTTCTGTTTTAATGATTGAATGATTTTGAAATTGAGTTCTGCTACAAATAATTCTATTAGTGGTTCTGAACTTTAGTGGAAAGCTATCTCCATCTCTATCTCCCCAACACTCATTAAAGGAAATGCTGATGGGTAACTTTTGGATTGACATTGGCTTAAAACTGAGAAAGCTTAAGGAGACAAAGAGCATTTAAATGAAATAAGCAATTTGCTTTTTCTCTTAATGATGATGTTGATAACATGAACATTTTTATCTTAGTTTACCTTTTGATAAGTATAGACTACTACGCAACATTTTTAATATTCAAGTGGTCAACAAGACTCCCCGGCTTCTGCACAATCTCACCCTTGGCTACAACATCCACGACAACTATGTGAACACACTTTTGACTACAGATGCCTTGATGGACATGCTGTCTACTGGAGAAGCCAATGTTCCCAACTACAGCTGTGGAAGGAAGGACAACATTTTGGCTCTTGTTGATTCAGCTACTTATGACATCTCCATCCAGATGTCAACATTGGGAGACATTTACAAAGTCCCCCAGGTTTGTATGTCTACTTTCCTATAGGTAAACTGAGTGGAGTGGTGGTATCCATAATATCCTCTCATGACATTATCATTATTGATTATGGTTCTTCTGCTGCACATTTGGAAATGCAAGGAGAGGCTCTGGATTCAATCAAAGGGTCTTCTGTCCAAAAGGAAGGTGGAGCAGAGATGGGACATCAACTTTTGTACTTAATCTTAGAAAAAAATAATATAATCCAAACGTATTATCTTACCTGTAGCTGATTAAAAACACATGTCTCTTGAATTCATAGGGATCACTTTATTTTTAAAAAATTACAAGCAGATTAGCCAATGTTAATTTTTTTTCACCCTAAAGCTATCTATGAAAAAATTCATCATAAATGGCTTGAAAAGCAATAAAGCTCCTCTGAAGGACTTTCTGAATTATTCAAAAAATTTCCCTAATACTGCTGTCCTCTATTCTCAGGTTCATTTACACATGAACCTGCCAATCTCTGCCTGCCTGCCTGCCTGCCTGCCTGCCTGCCTGCCTGCCTGCCTGCCTGCCTGCCTGCCTGCCTGCCTGCCTGCCTGCCTGCCTGCCTGCCTACCTACCTACCTACCTACCTACCTACCTACCTACCTATCTATCTATCTATCTATCTATCTATCTATCTATCTATCTATCTATCTATCTAAAAACAGAATGAAATGTAATTTACTGACCCATTGGTGTAATAGACATTGTGGCTAAAACATATGCTCAGATGATCTTGAGGTAGAATTGAAAGTGGGTAGATGAACAAAGAATTCCTTGCTGAAAGACAAGCAAGCTTTAGACAGTGTTTTGCCTAACCAAGAGCACTTAACATCTAGTCCACAATGAAACTACATCTACATGGAGGGAAGCATGCAGTGAGGTACCCAAGATTTAATCTTAGGCACAGTATCCAATTATTGGTGTTCCATTAAATCTATGGAAACTGACAGACTCCCCAAAACCTGTGTTTTAGAAGAGACAATGAAAGAAAAGACAATTTCAATGCAAGACACCTTGAATTGTACAGCTGACAAATTATATTAGGTGTGGTCTTCCTGTTTCTTGTGCAGCTGAAAAAGAAGTTAAACATCTTGCTGAACAAAAAATCAGATATTGAAGCAGAGATAGATGCAGACATGCTCAATAAGGATGGCACATTGAAATGAATGGTCCTCTGTAAATGTACAAATTGGCAAGTATTTTGATGCAGAAATGCTTGGATAGTGGTAATTATTCAAGCAGGATATGAGCACTGGATACAAAGGTTAAATATAGAAGATTTAAATCAAGAGCCATGTAACGAAGAGACTTGTATTTGCTGAGTCCTGGAGATCTACAAAACACATCTATAATCTGAATATAAATTGTATAAGAAAGAGGTCAGTACCTTGGACTGCAGACTGGATCATTTAGAACGTAATAATAATATAAATATTTCATGTTTGGTTGATATTGAAAAAATGCATTCAGTATGGATCTTTATTTGAACAAAATATTTCAGTGCACAAATGGATATGTGGATTGGAGATGTAGGGATGATCGAGAAGTGATTCTTTATTCTTGTTACTTATTTTCTTTTGTAATCTTGTTACATATTTTTATTCTTTATTTTCGTATGGGTTAATGGCTAATCAACAATAAATTATTCTAAAAAGTTCATGAAATGGTATTTCTTTAAAGCTAATATTTGGGAATTGATCCGACCCCAAATATAACTCAGGATTCTTCATTGTTTTTTCAGATCAATATTGAATTCTTTTCAGATTTGCTGCATGATAAAAGTCAATTGTCCTTTTATCATAGTTTCCTCCCCATAAAAGAGGTCCTCTACCCAGGAATTGTCCAAGTTCTCCTCCATTTCAGATGGACCCTGGTTGGTCTCTTTGCTCCAGACACAGAAAATGGAGATGATTTCATGAGGACGTTTGCTCCTTTGCTTGACAGGAATGGCATTTGTGTTGTTATATCACAACAATTCTCAACAACTCAAGTTACAGCACCCCATGGCGATGCCCTCTCTAAATGGAGACAAGTCAATGTCTATATTCATTACATAGAATTTGGTGCTGCTTTGGAAAGAATTCTTCCTTTTCACTTGATACTTAAGCGTTTGCCTGGATCTATTGAAAGGAAAGTCTGGATCACAACACTCAATTCACCATATCCATTGTCTGACCATAGAGCCCTCAAATATGTGAATAGTGTCTGGACTGCTGATTTTGAGAGAAAAAAGAGGGAAATAAAAGATGGCTTTATACCCACTTTCTTTGTGGAACCACCCTTAGGACATCAGTCATTTCTATGCTCTTTTTCAAAGCATGCATTGTCTGTCAAAAGACAGAAAAGATGCACTGAGAAATTACCACTGGCGATCCAACAGAAAAAGGAAGAAGTGTGGAATTTCCACCATTGTTACAGCGCCATTAAGACTCTGGCCCATGCCTTGAATGCTGCATATTCCTCCAGATCCAGGAGGAGAAGGAAGGAGAGCAAAGGGAGTTTGGGGGCTCTAAGGCTGCAGCCGTGGCAGGTATGGGATCCCTACAAGGATCCATTAATCTTAGATCCTGTGGAGAAGAATTAAAAAGAGAAGGAGGGGAACCATATCAACCTACTTGTGTTAACAGGACTACAATCGCTTTAACCAGGGGTAGTTTCAATTTTTTTTACTACTGGTTCAATGGGAGTGGCTAGCTGGGGAGGCATGTGACTGAGTGAGAGTGGCCAGCTTGACATCACTCATGCACACCCGGTCACATGATCCCCCCCCCCAAGCCACGCTCACCGAAACAGTGGCAAAAAGTTTTGACGGGGTGGGGGGCAGAGTCTCTTTGCTGTCTTTTGGGGGGGGGGATTCCCAGAGCATGAGATCAGAGCAGCATACTGCTCTGAGAAGCCGCAC
This sequence comes from Rhabdophis nuchalis, assembly GCA_039707465.1. Classification (NCBI taxonomy): domain Eukaryota; kingdom Metazoa; phylum Chordata; class Lepidosauria; order Squamata; family Natricidae; genus Rhabdophis; species Rhabdophis nuchalis. The sequence goes on from CM077646.1 coordinate 10,078,412, forward strand.
TCAGCTGTCTTCCTCCTGCAGTTGGTGGCTGAACCGCTCTGGGTGCAGCAGGTGCTGCAAGGCCAGGAAGCATTGCTGGCACTCAGCCAGGTTCAGGGAGAAGCTGTGTGGGCAGCCCAGCCCAAAGGGTCTATCTGGGACTTCGGCAGCTGCAAAGCACGGCACAAGTGGCAGAAGCCCCCGACCCCAGTGGGGTCAGGCAGCTCCAGCAGCAGCAGCGCCTGGCTGCCTGGGATCGGGATCGCTGCTGGCCCTCGCGCACATTGTCCACTGCCATATCCACTTCAGCAGCTGGCTGCCCGTCCCTGCCCCGCCCCTCTCCACGCAGTCTTGCTTGGGAGACAAGAAAAACAAAATGCATAGGTACAGTATAGGTGGTACCTGGCTCAATAGTAGTAACTGTGAGAGGGATCTTGGAGTCCTAGTGGACAACCATTTAAATATGAGCCAGCAGTGTGCAGCAGCTGCCAAAAAGCCAATACAGTTCTAGGCTGCATAAACAGAGGGCTAGAATCAAGATCAAGTGAAGTGTTAATACCCACTTTATAACTTCTTGGTAAGGCCACATTTGGAATACTGCATACAGTTTTTGTTGCCATGGTGTAAAAAAGATGTGGAGACTCTAGAAAGAGTGCAGAGAAGAGCAACAAAGATGATTAGGGGACTGGAGACTAAAACATATGAAGAACAGTTGCAGGAACTGAGTATGTCTAGTTTGATGAAAAGAAGGACTAGGAGATGCATGATAGCAGTGTTCCAATATCTCAGAGGCTGTCACAAAGAAGAGAGAGTCAAATTGGCCTGATGCGCCAATTGCGTCCCTTACTGGACCGGGGAGCCTTACGCACAGTCACCCAAGCACTCGTCACATCTTGACTTGATTATTGCAATGCTCTCTACATGGGGCTTCCCTTGAGATGCACCCGAAGACTACAGTTAGTCCAGAATGCGGCCGCGCGGATAATTACGGGAGCGCCCAAACACTCCCATATAACACCTGTCCTGCGCGAGCTCCACAGGCTTCCTGTGGTCTTTCGGGTGCGCTTCAAGGTCCTAACGACCATCTTCAAAGCGCTCCATGGCTCGGGACCTAGCTATATGCAAGACCGCCTCCTGCCCCATACATCCCTGGGACCGACACGCTCCCACAGAGAGGGCCTCCTCAGAGTGCCGTCGGTCGGGCAATGTCGACTGGCGGCACCCAGGGGGAGAGCCTTCTCTGTGGCAGGACCAGCCCTTTGGAATGACCTGCCCCCTGAAATCCGTACCATTCCTGACCTCCGCCTCTTCCGCAAATGTCTTAAGACTCACCTCTTCCAACTAGCCGGCCTTGCGTAACCCCAGCACCGCCAGTTGTAAATGGGGATTTTAAAATGGTCACAACACAGGCACCTAATATCTCTGTATTTATGTTTATTGATGTAATTCTTTGTTCGCCGCCCCGAATCCCTTTGTGGTGAGATGGGAGCGGGTTATAAATGTGAAAAATAAATAAATAAATAAACTATTCTCCAAGGAACCTGAGGGTAGAACAAGAAGCATGGGTGGAACAATGGGTGGAAATTAATAAGGAGAGAAGCAACTTAGAGGAGAAATTTCCTGAGAGTTAGGACAATTAATCAGTGGAACAGCTTGCCTCCAGAAGTTGTGAATGCCCCAACACTGCAAGTCTTGATTCTATCCCTCTAGTTATGCAGCGTAGAACTGTGTTGGCTTTTTTGGCAGCTACTGCACACTGCTGGCTCATATTTAAATGGCATTTTGTTTTTCTTGCCTAAATGTAGAACCGTACTCTTTTCACAATTGAATGTTATTTTGTTAGATAGTGCCCAATGTTCAAGTTTGTCAAGATCCTTCTGTATCTTAAGCCTCTCTTCTGGAGTGTTGGCTATTCCTGCCAGCTTGGTGTCATCTGCAAATTTGATGAGTTCTCCATTTATTCCCTCGTCCAAATCATTGATGAAGATGTTGAAGAGTACTGGGCCTAAAACAGAGCCTTGGGGTACTCCACTGCATACTTTCCTCCATGTAGATGCAGTTCCATTGAGGACTACATGTTGAGTGCGGTTAGTCAGACAATTATGAATCCATCTGGTGGTGATGCTGTCTAACCCACATTCTTCTACTTTATCTAGTAGTAGGTTATGGTCTACCTTATCAAATGCCTTACTGAAGTCCATTATGAATGTTCCCTTTCTTTGTGCAGTTTATTGATGTCCCGCTTTAGAACGTTTCTTATAATTGACAAATTTTCTCAATCATATTGTTTTCAAAACATATATTTCCAAGATATGATTGACAAACTTTATTGAACCTCTGTTTTTCATTTCTAAATATAGTGGTTAAACCTGTTCCTATAACTAAGGATATTTGCAAGTTAGTACTCTTTAAAAGAAATAAATAAATGAGAACAAAGGGCTAATTTCCCAAGTTCACTTCTTTTGAAATGCTTGGATGTTCCCATTCTAGTTCCATCCTTTTCTGGAGAAGAATGAGTTTTGCAATCTTTCTAACTTCAAACTATACTTGGACAAAAATGGAGATTTAAAGGCTGATTTGAGTATCTCTGCCTGGGTGTCTCGCTACAATGGCAGGTACTATGGAAATGAACTGGTGACTGTTGAAAAGGAGAGAATTGTTATCAAGGAAGATCATCTGTCACGGTTGAAGTTGCACAACGGGGTAGGAGAAACATTGGTGTCTTTTATCTATTTTCCAAAAGGTTCTGAGCCATTTCATCAGGCTGAGCACCATGACTCAGTTCTGAAATGGAGAAGCTGTGTTAATATGGTAAGAGAGGGCCAGTCCCTCAAGTGCTAGGGATTATGATCCACTTCTTCCTTGTCTTCAAATAGCAAACAGGAAGGCAAATTGGTTGACCAGTGCCTGAATTCAGGTTTAGAGTGAATTTGATGACATTGAATGAAGATTGGAGAGAGGTCCTTTAGTTCCACTTGGAAATAAGCTTTGGAACTCTGATTCACCTTGTCCTGGTTGGGGCCACTGTCCCATAGAAAGGCAGGGCAAAAAGTTTCTAAGAAATCCAGACCTGGCCAGAGTTATCTATTCCAATCTTTCATCCCACTGGGATAATGTAATTGGCCTTCTGGTCTTATGAAGGTGATACAAGATATTATTCTTTTTTTTTTTTTATATTGAAAAAGTTTTATTGGTTTTACAGTTTTTCAGTAGGATAGGGTAAGGGATACAAAGAAATTTTGAGAGCATTCACGTCAAAGTCGTCGGCCCTACCGGGACATCAAAATAGATCATTAATAAAAAACATTTTCCATACACTACAAAGTGAAAGCAAGTACATATTTCTAAGTTCTCAGTTCTATGCTGTCAGTCATTTACAAAAATCCAGATGCACATGTTATATTATACAATATTATTCAAAAAATCAAGGCAAAGTTATTTTTTAGATCTAAGTCTCTTGGCAATTGTATCTTCTATCTCTCCTTCCAGGCCCCCAGCGGGCGGGGCCGTGGCCCCCACTGCCCCCCCTGGATCTTCCCACAGGACAGAGGAATGTTTTTTAAGAAAGGCTTCCGCCTCAGCAACTGTTTTAATCCTCACTCTTCCTCCTTCCCAGAACACCAGCATCCCTTCGGGCATCACCCACCTAAACCAGATCCCGTGGTCAAACAATTTATTATTCTTTTTAACATGGAGTCAAAATGACTCAATTGCTGAGTGATAACATCCTGACTCAAAAAACTGAAGCACTGAAATTTGATTGGCTCAAAGAAAAGCCTTTCCTGATCTCTGAATAAATGAGGGACAAATTAAAAAAAATGTTGCTTTGATTTGGGCCATGGCATGTATGAAGGCACTTAACAAACTCAGGCTCAACCCGTCCAAGACTGAGTGGCTGTGGCTTCCGGCACCCCGGTTCAGCCAGATTATTCCAACTCTGGCCATTGGGGGCGAAACACCGGCCCTCGTGGAGAGGGCGCACAATTTGGGTGTCCTCCTAGATTCCCGGCTGTCCATGGAGGACCATGTGGCGGCCATGGCCAGGGGGGCGTTTCATCAGGTATGCCTGATGCGCCAATTGCGCCCCTTACTGGACCGGGATGCCTTACGCACAGTCACTCAAGCACTCGTGACCTCTCGACTCGACTATTGTAATGCTCTCTACATGGGGCTTCCCTTGAGGTGCACTCGAAAGCTGCAGTTAGTCCAGAATGCAGCCGCGCGGGTGATTACGGGAGCCCCGAGACACTCCCATATAACACCAATCCTGCGTGAGCTGCACTGGCTTCCTGTGGTCTTTCGGGTGCGCTTCAAGGTTCTAACGACCATCTTTAAAGCGCTCCATGTCTCGGGGCCTAGTTATATGCGAGACCGCCTCCTGCCCCATACATCCCTTAGACTGATACACTCCCACAGAGAGGGCCTTCTCAGGGTACTGTCGGTCGGACAATGCCGACTGGCGACACCCAGGGGGAGAGCCTTCTCTGTGGCGGACCCAGCCCTTTGGAATGACCTTCCCCCTGAACTTCGCACCATCTCCGACCTCCACCTCTTCCGCAAGTGTCTAAAGACACATTTGTTCCACCTAGCCGGCCTAGCGTAACCTCCATAACTGACTTTTAGATAGTTTTAAATTTGGGGATTTTAATTAATGACCTCTACCTCGTATCAGTATAGTTCTAGAAATTCAGCAGTCACTTTTATTTCAAGAGTATGGCAGCATAATAATAATAATAATAATAATAATAATAATAATAATAATAATAATAATAATAATAATAATAATAATAATAATAATAATAATAATAATAATAATAATAATTTAATTTAATTTATAACCCGCTCTCTCTCCCAGAAGGGACTCGAGGCGGGGCACAGGGAATTTAAAATACATATAGAATACAAACAGTATACAATAATAAAAAGAAATTAAACTAACCCTGCGCTAAAATCCCATATTAAAACTAACCCCAATCTAAAAAGAGACTACCCTAGGCCGGCCAAGCGAAACAGATGTGTCAGGATGGTTAATTTTAACATATTTTTCTTTGTAATTCCTTATTTTTCTGCTTAGCCTTTTCCTCAGTCACAATGTGTGGAAAAATGCCATCCTGCATTTGTCAAGCAGAAGCGAGAAGGAGAGCCATTTTGCTGCTATGACTGTGTTCCTTGTCCAGCGGGGACCATCTCCACTCAGGAAGGTGGGTGTCACACAGTGGTGGGTTTCAAAATTTTTTAGAACCTATTCTATAGGTATGGCCCATTTTGTGGGAGTGGCTTGGCAGTCATGTGACCAGGTGGGAGTGGCTTGGTGGTCATGTGACCAGGTGGGAGGGGCTTTACTCTCATGTGACTGGGTGGATGTGGCCAACTTGTAAAATTTGATAAAACTCACTTAACAACATTCTTGCTTAGCAACCAAAATGTTGGCTCCAAAATTCTGGCATTTGAAGCATGTAAGTCTTGCTGGGCAGCAGGCAGGGCAGAGGAGGGTATGGTGCTGCTGCTCTTGCCCTTGGGGCTCTTCTTTCAGGACATGCTGGATGACACTGCTTCAGGGCACCCCAGCCGCCGGCTCCTCTGTGCACAGTTCGGTTCCCAGTGCTACTGGCATCCCGTCCGGTGCCCGTTCTCAGCTGGGACGGCCAGCGAGGATGGGATTTGGGGGTTGTCTGAATTGGACAGTATCTTAGCTAGAGTTTCTCCTGAATCGCTGCAAACCACAGCAGCCCATCCCTGCCCCTCTCCCCAAATGACAATTTCTGAAAATTCAGGTTCTTCTTGCTGTATTTCAGTCATGCCTTCTATGATCATATCTGTATTTGGTAAATTTCCCTTACTGAATCATTGGTTTCAGACCACATGGGGGTTGTCCAACAGATTTCTGGTTTTATATTGAAGTCACTAGTCTCTCAGTAGAAGAAACCTTAAGGTTTCCCTTCTTGATGAAGGTGAATAAAGAGAATGAACAGGGGTTCAAGGTTTTCTTGAAATTTGACAGGAAAAAATAAACACTATTTTCTATTATCCCAGATACTGAAAAATGTACCAAGTGTCCAGATGATCAATATTCAACTGAGAACCGACTCCGATGTATCTCTAAACGAATCACCTTCCTGGCCTATGAGGAACATCTGGCCATTATATTGGTCTCTTTTGCCCTAGTCTTGTTCCTAACCACAGGCCTTGTTTTAATAGCATTCATTAAATACCGAGAGACTCCCATTGTCAAAGCGAACAACCGGGACCTCTCCTACATCCTCCTGGGTTCCCTCCTGCTTTGCTTCTTGTCTCCTCTTCTCTTCATTGGACAACCAAGAAAAGCCACCTGTCTTCTCCGACAAACAGTGTTCAGCATTGTCTTCTCAGTAGCTGTGTCTTCTTTGTTGGCAAAAACTATCACAGTGGTATTGGCCTTCCTGGCAACAAAACCAGGAAATGGAGTAAAAAGATGGTTGAAGAAGAGCTTGGCCAACTCCATCATCCTTTCTTGTTCTGGTGTTCAGTTTCTCATTTGTGCCCTTTGGCTGGGAGTTTCTCCCCCATTCCCTGATTCTGAGGTGCACTCCCAGCCTGGAGAGATCATCCTTCAATGCAATGAAGGCTCTGTCGCCATGTTTTATGTTGTCCTTGGCTACATGGGTTTCCTAGCTGCTGTTTGCTTCACGGTGGCTTTCCTAGCCAGATACCTCCCTGGGGCCTTCAATGAAGCCAAACTGATCACCTTCAGCATGCTGGTCTTCTGCAGTGTCTGGATCTCCTTTCTGCCCACCTACCTGAGCACCAAAGGGAAATACATGGTGGCTGTGCAGGTCTTCTCCATCTTGGCCTCTGGTGCTGGGGTGCTGGGCTGCATCTTCTTCCCCAAGTGCTACATTATTCTCCTGCGACCAGAGCTAAATACTAAGAAGCACTTAGTGATAAAATTAGAAAACTGATAATGAAATTATTCTTAGAGTCATATCATTTAATTATGTATTACAATTATTATTGGTTTGTATGCTTTCTTTGCATGTGTTCCCTGCAATTAGGGTTATTTAAACCAAATAAAATAAAAATATGAAGAGTGTAAGATTACTCAAATCAATATCCACAATAATCTCAAACATTAAACAAATGAATTAATAATTAATATTTGTGGTTTTTTTAACTATTGCTTCTTCTCCTTTTCCTCAGAACACTCAAATTAGCTAATATTTGGCTTAAGCATTATTTTAAGAGAGAGCAAACAGGAGCCATATCCTGGGCTTTGGGGAATACTCAACCCTGAAGCTGACTTGGCTAAAGCTGTCTTGGAGTTTCAGTGCTGCCACACTGGAGCTGAGGGATAGGGAGGTGGCCCCTGGAAGTCTTTAAGAAGATGTTAGATAGCCATTTGTCTGAAATGGTATAAGAAATGGTCCTGCCCACACAGGGGGTTGGACTAGAAGACCTACAAGGTCCCTTCCAACTCTGCTATTGTATTGTATTTAAAATGGTTGGGGTTTTGTAGCCAAAATAAAATACTTTCCCCTGGGAACCAAGGACATTTGCCCACCTGGCCAGCAGAAGGAGGAGTGATGTCACCAGACCTGAGGATGCTGCCATGATTGGACCATGTGACTGATTGTTTGAATTTGTGGGTGGAAAGTTTGACTTTTAATTAGGTGAAAACCAAGGGGCCTCTCAGAGTTGGTTTTCACCAGATATGTGCCAATTTGATATTTCCAATACAGCTATTTTTTGAGGAATTAACCTGTCTCAGAGTATTTACTTGCAATGGACTTTGCTTCCAAATAATAGACTTGGATTCCTGACACTAAGCTTATTATACATCTTCAAAGTTACTTAGGAATGTCTAAACATCATCTCTTTCACAATATTTTTGGAATTGATATTTTTATTTCACTGAGGTTTGGATAGTGCCCCAACTGGTGTGGTGGTCCTCTTTCTCCTGATGTGCCTTTTCTCAGCTATTGATATTGGGATATTCCCAATTAATATCCCAAATTGAATCCCACGATATAATTCTGGTACATGTCTATTTGTCTTCATTTGGGAGTTTTCACACTTTCTGGAACAATAGAAGGACGACCCTTTAAAAGTAATGCAGAGGGAGGGGAGACTGAGGTCCTGGAAAGGCCCCTCCCCCACCTAGAAATGGCTGCCCTGAAGAGATTCTCCTCCAGTGGAGGCTCTTGGGAAAGTGGGAGCAGCAGCTGCTCAGGAGAGCCCGGCTGGAGGGTGTTCAGGGGCCACGAGGGACCCCCCAGTATGTCCCTTCCTAAGAAGTCCCAGAGGGTCCCTCCATGGACACCCCCCTCTCCATTTCCTTTCCTGGAAACAAGCAAAGAGAAACCCCATTGGCTGTGTCCCCCTAAAATGCAACATCAAAGCCCATAAAACACATTAGTCTCTTCACAGAATGGAGGGGGGAGAGGGAAGGATTCCCTGAGATCCCATCTTTCTTTTTGGAACCTTTTCATGGGGGACTTTTCCATGGGGGAAAAAGACCAAGATGTGTCTGGGCTTTGCTTTTCCCCCTCATGACCTTTGTGTGGAAGGGAGTGACAATGGAGCATGGGTCCCCTTCCCTTCCTATTATTAATGTTATTAATAGATTGAAACTATTAATAGTAATATTTTCAATCTTGTGTGAAAAGTTACTTCACTGGCCATCACATAGATGGTTTCTGGTAAATCCAGATGAGTTCATGCAACAACCTTAACGTAGGTTAAGGAAAGAGAACTGCTTCATAGGCGTAAGGTACCATGCCAAAACACCAGATGCTGGCTTAATATGATGACAGCTGGCTTCACAGCTACTGGAATATATGAAATGGGATAAACCTTTTTAAAAATCTCAGTAATGTTTTCAAGAGTTGATGGCTGACCAAAGATGAGTCCCCTGCTGTTTAGAGTTTTCTTTGAAGATCCAAGGAAGCTATTTCTTTAATCTGGTTCCCTCTGAAGATCAACACCTTTAAACCTCCCTTGGGCAGTTCCAGGCTGAGATGTACCCACCTTGCTAAAACTACTGAAAAAATGTATGAAAAAATCTGGATGGCTTAAACAGGAGCTGTGAACTTTGCCCATTCATCCATCTAATGACTCCACACAGCTCAGGAAAGATGGTTTCTCCCCAATCCAGGTTAAATGGAATACATGGTTCTATGGTGGTCTATGGAATTTGATTTCCTTGGCTCAATTCTGCAGAGCACACACAACTGTCAACCACCTGGTGGGACACCCACCCAACACACTCACAGGAGTTCTGCCATTGTGTCCTGCAAAAGGAACTGAGGGGGTCCCACCAGTGTTGGGTGTGCTGAGGTTGCCCTAATGCAAGCATGATTGCAAACAGTCTAGGCTCTGGTGAGCTCTCCTAGCCTGCATGTGCCTGAGACTCCCCTCCTGAAGGGGTTCCTGGTTGACCATCTGGGCTTCATTATGCTGATAACAGAAAATGGTGCTTTGGTATGGAAACCCCCACAGTCTCAAGTCAAAATTTTTATGATGTATGCTGCTCTCCCACCCTGTTTATGTGCCAAGAGGCCCCTCCTTCAGAAAAATCTTTTCCAACCATACCTGAGGCTGCCTGAGCCAGATCAAGTAGGGGGCTCCATCTGCCTTCCTCTTTTCCAGCATTTATTTATTTTATTTTATTTATTTTATTAAATTTATATACTGCCCTATTCTCTGAGGTAGGACTCAGGGCGGTGCACAGAAAAGATAAAACCACAACAAATATATACAATATAAAGTGAATTAAATAATTAAATCTGTGCTAAAATAGTTAAAACAATTAAATATTAAATTTAAAATTAAACCAATTAATCTATGCCAGGCCGGCCAGGTGGAAGAAATGCATTTTGAGCGTCCGACGGAATAGGCGTAGGTCAACGATGGTGCAAAGATCGGTGGTAGGTCGTTCCAAAGGGCCGGACTCGCCACAGAGTAGGCCCTACTCCTGGGAGTCACCAGCCGGCATTGACCGGTGGACAGCACCCTGAGGAGGCCCTCTCTGTGGGAGCGGACAGGACGGAGGAAGGTGTGTGGTAGGAGGCGGTCTCGCAAATAACCAGGACCCATGCCATGGAGCGCTTTGAAGATGGTTACCAACACCTTGAACCGCACCCAGAAGACCACAGGCAGCCAGTGCAGCTCACGCAGGAGAGGTGTTATACGGGAGTACCGTGAGGCTCCAAGAATCCCCTGCGGGGCCACATTCTGTACCAGCTGGAGTCTCCGGGTGCACCTCAAGGGGAGCCCCATGTAGAGAGCATTACAGTAGTCCAGGCGGGAAAAAATGAGGGCTTGAGTGACCGTGCGTAGGGCATCCCGATCTAGAAAGGGGCGCAACTGGCATATCAGTTAAACCTGATAGAAGGCCCCCCTGGCCATGGCTGTCACCTGGTCATCCAGGGACAGCCAAGAGTCCAGGAGAACACCCAAGTTGCGAGCCCTTTCCGCAGGGGCTAATGACTCGCCCCCAATAGCCAGAGATGGAACTAACTGGCTATATCAGGACGCCAGAAACCACAGCTACTCATTCTTGGATGGGTTGAGCCGGAGCTTGTTCCTCCCCATCCAGACTTGTACGGCCTCCAGACACTGGGATATCACTTCAACGGCATCGTTAGGGTGGTTAGGGGTGGAGATGTACAGCTGAGTATCATCAGCATACTGATGGTACTCCACCCCAAAACCACGGATGATCTCACCCAGCGGCTTCATATAGGTGTTGAACAGGAGGGGCGAAAGGACTGACCCCTGAGGCACCCCACATGAGAGGGGCCTCGAAGTTGATCTCTGCCCTCCTGTCAACACAAATTGCGACCAGTCAGAGAGGTAGGAAGAGAACCACCGCAGCCTCTCAATCCCAGCCCCTCCAACCGGTGCAATAAGATACCATGGTCGATGGTATCGAAAGCTGCTGAGAGGTCTATAGGACCAGGATAGAGGAACAACCACTATCCCGGGCCCTCCAGAGATCATCAACCAACGCGACCAATGCCGTCTCTTTGCTGTGCCCAGGCCAGAAGCCAGAATGGCACGAGTCTAGATAGACGGTTTCCTCCAGGTGTCGGGGAAACTGTTGTGCTACCACACTCTCTACAACCTTGGAAACACATCAACCTTGGCTACACATCATCCAACTCCGTATAATCCCCCCCTCCCATTTTCCCACAGTAGAAAAGTGTGGCAGGTCTGAAATCCAAAAAAAAAGATGGCTTGCAGGTCTGAAAGGCAGCCTCCCCCCAGAAGAGACGTTTGTTCTGTAAAGAGAATAATGCAGGGGATTAACATTTACTAACTAACCACCTCTCCCCTCCCCCCAGAGGGAACCTTTGGCTTATCTGGAAATTTGTCATGAAATTGCTTCACTAATGTGGAATGTCAGCTTTCACATTCCAACTTTTTACCCATGTAGCTTCAGGCAAAGAGCACCCCTTCCGATGCACTAAATATTGTACCTCTGTACAATCTAGAATCTAGTATTTTTTCACTTCGTAATGTGTTTCTCCTTGTATTACTACAGGAGGAGGGGGTGGTTGGGTCTGTGATCTAAAGTAGACCCAGTCACAGATTTCACAGGCTACAATGAAAAACTGGGTGTATTTTCCGTAGAATTCTAGGCAGACTGAGCTGAATTGTTACTGGATTAATTGTTTTGACTATTGAGATCTTTATTAGATGTCCATATATGAATTGTAAATTTGAGCTGATTTTAAAATTGCTTGTGTCTGGAGTGAAATTTTATATCCCACATTTTCTATAAATATCAATTTTTGGATGAGAGTTGACTAAAGAGCAGGAAAAGGACAGCCTGTAGTAAATGTTCCCCTTCCACATATGTGCTAGTCATTCCTGACTCTAGGAGGGGGTGCTCATATCCATTACAAAGAGCTTTGTCCGAAGATGTCTCCTTGGTCATGTGGCTAGCATGACTAAATGCTGAAGGCACACGGAGCGCTGTTACCTTCCCACCAAAGGTTGTTCCTAGGTTGGCAGAAGCTGGGACAAGTAACGGGAGCTCATTCCATTACATGGCATTAGGGATTTAAACCACTGAACTGCTGATCTTTCTGATCAACAAGCTGTAGTCTATAGCATTTTCTTAATAGGGAGAACTTTTTTTTTTATCACTTGATATAGTTTCTGTAGTCTTAAATTGTTGTGTAAGCACTGAGAAATGTTATATTTTTTTTAAAAAAAATATTAGGGTTGTGAGGTCTATAGCTGTGACAGTAGCAAATTCCACAGCATAGTCAATAGTATGACCTGATTTCGTGCCACACCTTCCCAAAAACAGGTTTAGGGGGACCTTGTGGTTCCTCTTTTTCTGTGGGCTGAGTTAGTGTATCGGCCCCTTAGGCCTACCAATCTCTAACACTGTGTGAATTTCTCCGCCCCAAAAAAGAATGCCAAGTGCTCAGTGGGTGTGGTTGGGAGTTGCTGTGTCTATGATGTCTCTGGGTCAGTTTTTGTCTTGGGATTCTATTTCTTGGTCTGGAGGGGGAGGACACTGATATGTGCATCCTGGCCTAGAAGAGTCACCTGAGGGCTTGAGTGAGAGAAGAAGCTGACAGGATAGGAATCCTGATTGTGACAAGTAGAACGTGGATCATACTTTGTGACTTCTGACCTGCTACTCAAAGGTTGTCCCACTGTATGGGTATAAGCTTCTATTTATAATGCCTGCCTATCAGTGTTGTGGCTCACCAGCGGCCAGCAGAGCTGGGAACAGAGTCAGACAGTGAGGAAGTTGGGGAGGAACATGAGCCAGTCCATGGGATTGAAAAAAGCTCAGACGAGGGGTCTGCATCAGAGGCAGAGAGGGCGTTAGACAGCAGTAAGGCAGAGAACAGCTGGAGCCTGTTTCCAGTGTGCACATGTGCAGAACTGCCAGAAGAAAAGAACAACTAAGAAAACAGGGTCAACTTAAGTGTCAAGCCACACCTTGGAGGTGATTGGCCCCTCCCAGAGGAAACAAAAGAGGAACGAACAAGGAGTGGGCTTTTGCAGGAAACAATTCATTCATTTTGGTGTTGAAAATTCTGTTCAGGATTATAAGAGACTCTGTGCCAAGTTTTGTTTTTCCCTGTGTTTGGAAGCTAGTTATCTGGCTTGCTCTAATTGAGATAAGGTGTCTGTGGATAAACATCCCTCTGAAAAACTGTTTGTTAAAGCCTTGCTGACTGTGAATGAAAGGAATTCACAGACGTGTAAATAAAAGAGGTTTTGCTGGAACCAAAACTTTGCTTCTTGCTTTCTAAGGAAGCCTGGGTCAGAACAAACAATCCCTTAGGGGCTCCAAGTTCTGGCTGTTATTTTGAATGTCAGGTTGATGCCTAACAAGGTTGTGTTCACTGGGTCTTCTGATCCAAGTAAGGCCTCATTTGCTGCCTAGACTGGCCCAGTGGATTGGGCCTTGGATCACACTTCCATCCTGTGCTAATTATGGGTTGTACTTTGATTTATAGAGAAGCTTCAAAAAATGAAACAACTTAAGGGTGTGGAGAGAACATTGGAAAAAAACTCTTAAGTGAATCTGACCAAACACATGTATGAGTTCACATTATTTATTTTATTTATTTATTCACATTTGTAACCTGCACCTATCTCACCACAATGGGACTCGGGGCGGCGAGATTAGAGATTACCTCATGCTGATAAGGGTAGTGAAACAGCAGTATTTTTCCACCCTCATTGTGTCTCCTCATATCCACGCAGTAGCCATCTATATGGTTCCGCCCCAGGCTTCTAATGGACCCGGAAAGGTTCCAGAGGGAGCTTGGGCCAATTCCTGTGACCCTGCCCCGCGACTCGACTGAGGACCTAGTGGCCGCATGGTTAAGTGCGGCCGTGGGGGCCTTGGACCGAGTCGCGCCCTTGAGGCCTCTCTTGCGGTGACGAATCACCCAGGCTCCTTGGTTTACCGAGGAGCTTCGGGGGATGAAACGCCACAAGAGACGCCTAGAGAGCAGATGGAGATCCTCTCGCTCCGAAGCCGACCGAACACTAGTGAGAACCCATATTAGGGCTTACTTAGTGGCGATAAGGGTGGCCAAACGTGAGTATTGTGCCACCCTTATTGCATCCGCAGATAACCGTCCTGCCGCCCTGTTTGGGGTGACCCGCTCCCTCCTTCATCAGAGGCCGCGGGAAGCCCCTCTGCAAGGGCGAGCAGAGGAATTTGGGATTTATCTGCAGGAGAAAATCACTCGGATTCGGAATGAGCTACCCTCCATCGACAGTGGTCCTGTGGGACTGTCCGAGACTAGTCTTGAGGTTCCTTCTTGGGAGGAGTTTGACTTTGTTACCACCGAGGATATGGACAGGTTGTCAAGGAAACTTAGGGCGACCACATGTTTATTGGACCCGTGTCCCTCCTGGCTTGTACTGGCATCCTGGGAGACGACACGAGGCTGGCTCCAGGGCATTGTCAACGCATCTTTGAGTGAGGGGTCCTTGCCTGCCATCTTGAAAGAGGCGGTAGTGAGGCCCCTCCTCAAGAAGCCGTCCCTGGACCCAGCTTTATTAGAGAACTATCGTCCGGTCTCCAACCTTCACTTTTTGGTGAAGGTTGTCGAGAGTGTGGTAGCCCAACAGTTTCCGCGACACCTGGAGGAAGTTGATTATCTAGACCCGCGCCAGTCCGGCTTCCGACCCCCTCACAGCACCAAGACGGCATTGGTCGCATTGGTTGATGATCTCTGGAGGCCGCGGGATAGAGGTTATTCCTCTATCCTAGTCCTATTAGACCTCTCGGCGGCTTTTGATACCATCGACCATGGTATCCTATTGTACCGACTGGGGGGGTTGGGGCTGGGAGGTACCGTTTTGCGGTGGTTCTCATCCTACCTCTCTGGTCGGTCGCAATATGTGTTGATGGGAGGGCAGAGGTCGACCTCGAGGCCTCTCTTATGTGGGGTTCCTCAGGGGTCGGTCCTCTCGCCCCTCCTTTTCATCACATATATGAAGCCGCTGGGTGAGATCATCCGTGGTTTTGGGGTGGAGTACCACCTGTACGCTGATGACACCCAGCTGTACATATCCACCCCAAACCACCCCAACGATGCCGCCGAAGTGCTGTCCCGGTGTTTGGAGGCCGTACGGATCTGGATGGGTGGTAACAAACTCAAGCTCAACCCTGCCAAGACTGAGTGGCTGTGGTTTCCGGCACCCCGGTTCAGCCAGATTACTCCAACTCTGGCCATTGGGGGCGAAACACTGGCCCCCGTGGAAAGGGCGCGCAATTTGGGTGTCCTCCTGGATTCCCGGCTGTCCATGGAGGACCATGTGGCGGCCGTGGCCAGGGGGGCGTTTCATCAGGTACGCCTGATGCGCCAATTGCGCCCCTTACTGGACCGGGCTGCCCTTCGCACAGTCACTCAAGCTCTCGTGACGTCCCGACTCGACTACTGTAATGCTCTCTACATGGGGCTTCCCTTGAGGTGCACTCGAAAGCTACAGCTAGTCCAAAACGCAGCCGCGCGGGTGATTATGGGAGCCACTAGATGCTCCCACATAACACCGATCCTGCGCGAGCTGCATTGGCTTCCTGTGGTTTTTCGAGTGCGCTTCAAGGTTTTGACAACTATCTTTAAAGTGCTCCATGGCTCGGGGCCTAGTTATATGCGAGACCGCCTCCTGCCCCATACATCCCTTAGACCAGTGCTTCTCAATTATTTTCTGTCATGCCCCCCTAGGAAGAAGAAAACATTTCGCGCCCCCCGCGCGACTGTAAATAGTATCATTTGTCTATAAAATTGTTATAAGTACACCTCTGCCGAGGTCAAACGCGCCCCCCTTTACGGAGCCTCGCGCCCCCCCTGGGGGGCCCGCCCCACTATTTGAGAAGCACTGCCTTAGACCGATACGCTCCCACAGAGAGGGCCTTCTCAGGGTGCCGTCGGCCGGACAATGCCGACTGGCGACACCCAGGGGAAGAGCCTTCTCTGTGGCGGGCCCAGCCCTTTGGAATGACCTACCCCCTGAATTACGTACCATCACCGACCTCCGCCTCTTCCGCCAATGTCTTAAGACATATTTGTTTCAACAAGCCGGCCTAGCCTGACCTCCCATGGGGACTTTTAGGTAGTTTTAAATTGGGTTTTTAAAATTTGGTTTTAGCACAGGATAGGTTTATTTAATAGTTTTTTAAATTATATTTATTGTATTTTGTATGTTTTTAAATTTCCTGTGCGCCGCCCTGGGTCCTTTGTGGAGAAGGGCGGGATATAAATTTAAATAAATAAATAAATAAATAAATAAATCTTTAAGGTTGCCTGGTCATTATTGGTTATCAAGATTCCCTCAGAAATTTGGCTCAGCTGCTAAAAGGATTACCCAGGCTCTGTGAAGAATACAATTGCTTAGACTTATCCTGACCTGGGAAGAGGTGGTCAGAGTGCTTGGGGCAAGGTCTTGTTGTGTGAACTGAGAGGAGTTTGAATTACTGACTCCTAAGGAAATGGATGTTGTTCCCTGGAGTTATTTTTTTATTTTATTTTATTTTATTCGATTTGTAGACCGCACCAATCTCCATCGAGACGGACTCTGGGTGGTGCACAGGCAATTAAAACAACAATAAATAGATAAACAACACTTACAAAAATTAAAAAGAGATTAAATTACAAACCTGTGCTAAAATTCTCACTAAAAACCTATCAAACCATTATTCTAATGTAACTGAAGCTCTATCATACCAAGATCTAAGTTCTAAGCTAGTCCAGCTTGTTGGAAGAGGTATGTCTTGAGTGAGTGGCGGAGGAGGGGAAGGTCTGTGATGGTGCATAGTTCGGGGGGCAGGTCGTTCCAGAGGGCAGGCCCTGCCACAGAGAAGGCTCTACCCCTGGGCGTCGCCAACTGGCGCTGCCGGTGGTCGGCATCCTGAGGAGGCCCTCCCCCTGGGAGCGAATCGGTCGGTGGGAGGTATGTGGCAGGAGGCGGTCCCGCAAATAACTAGGCCCCAAGCCATGGAGCGATTTAAAGATGGTGACAAGGACCTTAAAGCGCACCCGGAAGGCCACCGGTAGCCAGTGGAGCTCGCGCAGGAGAGGTGTTACATGGGAACTTCGAAATGTTCCCAGAATCCCCCGTGTGGCCGCATTCTGGACTAACTGGAGCCTCCGGATGCACCTCAAGGGGAGCCCCATGTAGAGAGTGTTGCAATAGTCAAGGCGGGAAGTCACAAGCGCTTGAGTAACTGTGTGGAGGGAGTTCCAGAAGGTCCCCACAAGTGCTGCTTTTGGAAGGGTTCAGGACACTTTGCTCTGTTGTGGCCTACCAGTGGCCAACAGAGCTGGCAGCAGATTCAGACAGTAAGGAGATTGGGGAGGAACATGGGTCAGTCCTGAAGTCTGGGGAAGGCTCTGATGAGGCATAGAAGGGGGCAGAGCCGTGTGTCAGTTATTAGCTGCCTTCAGAGTCAGACATCAACGAGGCAGACAAACAGTTGGAGCCTGTTCCAGTGTGCACATGTGCAGAGTTGCCAGATGAAGGAACAGCTAAAGAACAGGGGTTGACTTGGGAGTAAGGCCACAGGTGGATGATGAATGGCCCCTCCCAGAGGAAATAAAAAAGGAGCAAAAGGGGAGTGGAGTTT
The DNA here is from genome assembly GCA_039707465.1 of Rhabdophis nuchalis. Classification (NCBI taxonomy): domain Eukaryota; kingdom Metazoa; phylum Chordata; class Lepidosauria; order Squamata; family Natricidae; genus Rhabdophis; species Rhabdophis nuchalis. Next base: position 10,095,984 of record CM077646.1, read on the forward strand.
GCAGGAGATAATTCATTCATTTCATTGGCTCGTGACTCTCCAAGACTTTTTGCCAAATTTTGCAGACATCAGCCTGACAGTTCTCCAAGCCAGATAAGGTCTGTGACTGTAAATCCTCCCTTGAAAGACTTTTCTGGATGTAAGTGAGCCGAATTCACAATAAATTAATAAAAGGGTTTTTTGTCGGGACAAGAAGTTTGCTTCATGGTCTTGGGAAGCCTAGATCAAAACATGCTCCTCACCTAGGACATTGGGGAGATACATGATCACCATCTCTGTTTGTGTGGATTTCTGTTTGGTTCCTACCCTGGTTTTGTTATCCTTGCAATCTCCTCCATAATCTCTTATTACACTGATTCTTGTTTTCAACGCCTGAATTTGTGAAGTATGTACTGTTATTGAGTGATTGGCAGCATCCACATTTAATAAAATGCATAAAAAATAAATGTATAAGCCAGTGGTGGTTTTCTGCAGGCTTGCACCTACTCGCGAGAGCCGGTTGGTGAAATTTAGAGAACTGGTGAGAGGGGGTTCCACCGGCGTACCTGCAAGTAAATCTGGCCCGCTGCTGCCAGTGACCCAATGGGAAGGAAAGGAAAGGAAAGGAAAGGAAAGGAAAGGGAAGGAAGGAAGGAAGGAAGGAAGGAAGGAAGGAAGGAAGGAAGGAAGAAAGAAAGAAAGAAAGAAAGAAAGAAAGAAAGAAAGAAAGAAAGAAAGAAAGAAAGAAAGAAAGAAAGAAAGAATTTATCATCACAATTGAGTCCAAAATTTTGGTTGCTAAGCAAGAGCGTTGTTAAATGAGTTTCACCACATTTTAAAAGGTGGCCACTCCCACCCTGTCACATGACTGCCAAGCCACGCCCACAAAATAGCCCACACCTACAGAGTAGGTTCTAAAAAATTTGAAACCCACCACTGGTATAAGCCCATCTGACTCCATTATGGCAATGCCCAGCAGATTTTTTAAGATAATTTAAAAAGAGGAAGCAGTTATCTGAATACAAACATTCCAGAAATTTCCTTGAAGTTTCCCACTCTATGAGGTTTGATGGAGGACAATGAATTTGTGTGAAAAGACAACCCCATGTTGGGCAAAGCAATATGACTCTGCTTTCTGCTTGTGGACACACTAGAGGCATCTGTAGGTTCAATGTAAATCTGAAATGGACCCTGGTCTGATTCAGGAGAACTTTTCTTACCATCTTAAACTGGAATTAGCAAAGAGATCTGATTCACAATTAGAAACCTACAACTGATTAACAGATTATCAGAAATACTGTATATGTGGTTGGAAAGCAGAATACTTGCCATGAATCCCATTCCTAGTATCTAAGAAGTCTCATTTCCCCCCCTCCCTCATCACCTATTTAGACCTGGACGAATAGGTAGGTTTTAATGTTCTGGGTTGTTCTGGCATTCCAATGGGTGTGGTGGAAAATAAACCATAATGTGGTCAGAGCTTGGTTTGCACTGCTTCCATCTTTTTCACAAACAATCTCTCTCAACACATACACTGTAAGCCACTGTCTAACAGTGGGATTAATTGCTCAAATTATTTATTTAAAAGTATTGCTGAACACCAAATTCCTCTGTATGACTTGGGCAAGATTTATTGAGTTCAAAGGGAAGGGGGTTAAATGAATTCCAGTTATTTAACCATTTCCCACTTAGAAACATGTATATCGGATATTGTTTCACTCTTGCATATACAGTTTGAGTAAACATAATTAATATCTTCATTCAAACACAATGAACTTTTAATCCTTGCAATATCCTAATGGATTTGGTCTCATGGTTTTACATTTATTCTGCCTGTAAGCTGCTCCTTTGTATTCAGATCTGGCCTCAAAATGATAACATAGCATTTGGGGATGAAGATACAGCCCAGGAGACCAGTACTGGAGGCCAGGATAGAGAAAATCTGCACAGCCACCATGTATTTCCCTTTGGTGCTCAGGTAGGTGGGCACAAAAGTCACCCAGACACTGCAGAAGACCAACATGCTGAAGGTGATCAGCTTGGCTTCATTAAAGGCTCCAGGGAGATTCCTGGCCAGGAATGCTACTGTGAAACAGATGGCAGCCAGAAAGCCCATGTAGCTAAGGGTGATATAGAACATGACAACAGAGCCTTCGTTGCATTGCTGGATGATTACTTCAGTCTGGGAGCGGAAGTCAGAATCAGGAAATGGGGGAGAAATTCCTAGCCAGATGGAGCAGATGATAATTTGTACAGTAGAACAAGAAAAGATGATGGAGTTGGCCAAGCTCTTCCCCAACCATCTCTTCACTCGGTTGCCTGGTTTTGTGGCTAGGAAAGCCAGCACCACTGTGACTGTTTTGGCCAAGAGAGAAGAAATGGCAACTGAGAAGATGATGCTGAAAATTGTTTGTCGGAGAAGGCAGGTGGCTTTCCTTGGATGACCAATGAAGAGAAGGGGAGACAAGAAGCAAAGCAGAAGAGAGACCAGGAGGATGTAAGAGAGATCTCGGTTGTTTGCTTTGACAATGGGAGTTTCTCTGTATTTAATGAATATAATTAAGACAAGGCCTGTGGCTAGGAAAAAGAGTAGGACAAAGGATATGAGGATGATGCCCAGATGTTCTTCATAAGACAGGAAGGTTATTCTTTTGGGGATACATTGGATTCGGTTCTCATTTGGATATTTATCATCTGGACACTTGGTGCATTTCTCTGTATCTGAAAAAAACCAAATTTAGATTCTTTACAGTGAGAAAGTAAGAGAAATATATTCATAGAATTTTTAGGCCAACTATCTCCTTTTCATTCTGCATCATTTATTTATTTTATTTTATTTTATTAAATTTATACCCCACCCTTCTCCTACAAAAGGACCCAGGGCGGCGCACAGGCGAATTAAAAAACACAACATACATAAATAGACCAATTATAAAACCTAATTAAATTAAATTACCCCGTGCTAAAACATTTTAAAATTCTCTAATTAAAATTTACAACTAAAAAGTCCAAATCGGGTGGTTATCCTAGGCCGGCTTGTTGGAATAAATGCATTTTAAGACGCCAGCGGAAAAGGCGAGGTCTATGATGGTACGGAGTTTTTAATTTATTATTAAAAAAAGCCAACAAAACAAAACAGAAAGCAGATATAAATCCTGAACGGCCCTGCAAATCACCTTTCAACCCCAAATTCCATCCACCAGTGGCTCAACATCACTCGGTCTCAGAGTCACTCACAGGGCAGTGATGGCTAACCTTTTTGTTGTTGGGTGCCAAAAATATAAGTGTACATGCCCTCATGCACAACCCCCCCCCCCCACACACACACACTCCCTTTCATATGCACCACACTGCTTGCCTCCAAGCTGAGCTTGGTATTTCCTCCAGTGGACAAGTGGACACCGTTTTTGCCCTCCTCAGGCTTCATGAAAGTCTTTGGAGCCTGGCAAGTATAAAAAATGTGCCTAATGGGCCTACCATAACTTTGGAAAATATTTGTTTCCAGCTTCTGGAGGACCTCTAGGGAGCCATGGAAGTTCGTTTTCACCTTCCCCAGACTCTGGAGTCTTTCCTGAAGCCTGAGGAGGGTGAAAATGGTCTCCGCCGGCTCCCAAGAGGCCCTTCAGAAGCCAGAAATGGACTGTTTCCAACCAGAAATGTTTTCTCTGGCATCAGTAAAGGTTTCCCAATCGGTCACACATCCTATATCTTCTTAGCCCCTCCTTCTAGATCATTTTGCAATTTATCTCAAATTACAATACAATACAATACAATAGCAGAGTTGGAAGGGACCTTGTAGGTCTTCTAGTCCAACCCCCTTCGTGGGCAGGAACCTTATACCATTTCAGACAAATGGCTATCTAACATCTTTTTAAAGACTTCCAGGGTTGGGGCATTCACAACTTCTGGAGGCAAGCTGTTCCAGAGGTTAATTGTTCTAACTGTCAGGAAATTTCTCCTTAGTTCTAAGTTGCTTCTCTCCTTGATTAGTTTCCACCCATTGCTTCTTGTCCTGCCCCCAGGTGCCTTGGAGAATAGTTTGACTCCCTCTTCTTTGTGGCACCCTCTGAGATATCGGAACACTGCTATCATGTCTCCCCTGGTCCTTCTCCTAATCAAACTAGACATACCCAGCTCCTGCAGCCGTTCTTCATATGTTTTAGTCTCCAGTTCCCTAATCATCTTGGTTGCTCTTCTCTGCACTCTTTCCAGAGTCTCCACGTCTTTTCTACATCGTGGCAACCAAAACTGTATGCAGTATTCCAAGTGTGGCCTTACCAAGGCACTATACAGTGGCATTAACACTTCACGTGATCTAGATTCTATCCCTCTGTTTATGCAGCCTAGAACTGTGTTGGCTTTTTTGGCAGCTGCTGCACACTGCTGGCTCATATTTAAATGGTTGTCCACTAGGATTCCTAGATCCCTCTCACAGTTGCTACTATTGAGCAAGGTACCACCTATACTGTACGTGTGCATTTGGTTTTTCTTGCCTATATGTAGGACCTTACTTTTTTCACAATCTCTTTAGATAAGAAATTGTGAAAATAAACAAGTAAACAGTTGAGCATCAATTTGTCTTTTTACTTGCACCTTCATGAAAATGCTCTGAAGGAATCCATTTTCAGAAGGCCTGCCTCTGTTGTCACCCACCTTCCTGAATGGAGATGGTCCCCTCTGGACAAGGAATACAGTCATAGCAGCAAATTGGCTCTCCTTCTTGAGCCCGCTTGACAAATCCAGGACGACAATTTTCTCCACATCTGGACTGAGGCAGAGGCTAATCAGAAAAAGTGAAATTCCCAACAAAATATGTTAGAACTGATTGTGTATGAAAAGAGATGTTCTTTTAATAGAACTCACATTCTTACTTCCTGAAGGCCTCCCAAGTAGAATGCAACAATATAATTTTTGATATTGATATTCATGGTCAAAGAATGGAGTAAAAATCACCCCATAGTGGTAAAAATAAAGCTTCCCCTTGTACCTCCCACTGTCCAGTCCGCTCCCACAGAGAGGGCCTCCTCAGGGTGCTTTCGGCCAGGCAATGCTGGATGGCGACTCCTAGGGGGAGAGCCTTCTCTGTGGCAGCTCCTGCCCTCTGGAATGACCTACCCCGTGACCTACGCACAATCACAGACCTGAGCCTCTTCTGTCGGGCCCTGAAAACCCACCTATTTCGTGCAGCCGGCCTGGCGTAGTTTTTAATTGGCCTAGTTTTTAAATTGTTTTTACCAGGGGTTTGTATTGGGATTTTAGAGGTTGGCAGAAGCTGGGAGAAGTAATGGGAGCTCACTCAATTACATGGTGCTAGGGATTCGAACTGTCAACCATTCTGATTGACAAGCTCAGCATCTTAGCTACTATGGCACCACATCCCATAGTTGCTAGGGTAGTAGTGTATAAAAATTCTGCTGGGCTCTGAAGTTAGGAGATGGAGGAGCTGGAATCATGAGAACGTAACCCTCAAAAAAGGCTAGTAAGTCAAATTTTGCTGCAGTAAAAGGGATGTGAAATTTGCCCTTCTGGAAAGTTTTATTTCGATGGCTAAGCATCCAAGAATTAATCCTTTCTGTTCAAGAACTGCAGTTCGAACCCTAACCATGGGCACTGGCCAATGACATTTCCTCCTTTGGCATTTGAGAGCCGTGAACAAGAGAAGTAGAAGCTATTAGCATCACAACTCCCAGCTTCCTATGACCTCCCTGGGCAGTTTTATGGTGAAAATGAATGGCAAAAGGATAGATTTGGTTCGTGCTCTATATGCACCCATATTGGATGTACTTAAATCTTTGTAAAACAATGCTCCAAATTACTGCACCTGCCAACTAGTTTGGAAGGGTACCTTGGTCAATAATCCTGAAACCACCGAAGATGTCTAAGAAAATCAATAGAGCTTCATTCCACATATCCAGTACTATATTCATTCCAGAGGTGGTATTCAGAAGGTTCTGACCAGTTCTGGAGAACCATTAGTGGAAATTTTGAATACTTTAGAGAACCAGTAAAAACACCACTGACTGGCTCCACCATCATCTATTCTCTGTTTCCCAAGGCCCAGCTGATAGGGAAGAATTGGAGATTTTGCCACACCACACCCACCAAGCCATGCCACCCACCAAGCCATGTCCACACAACCAGTATTAAACATTTTTGAATTCCATCACTGATTCATTCCCATATAGTAGATCATTCACCAGGGTGTCCAGTCCCAGTCCAATTGAAATGGGTCCTGATCACTAGGTGTCCTCCTATAATGTGTCTCTAGGCATGATTAAACAGTGAAAAGAAGCCATGTTTTCCAAACCTTCTTCTGCTCCATCTTTGAGATCTCATCCTGGTTGATGGTTAATCTTTCTCTTTTACGACTCGTCAGGGTCATCGTGTGTACCCTCAAGAAGTTAGTAAAAAAAGGCAGCGAGCTCCTGATGATCAGGTCAGCGTCTATTTCTCCATTCTTGTCCAAATACAGTTCTTCTTGGGAAATATTACAAAACACAGAAAGATCCAGGAAGGGATGAAACTAGAATGGGGAAAATATCCAAGAGGCAAACTTCTTATCTCAGTTGGTTTTTTTTTACATATGGAAACTCTCAAACTTGTTTACAGTATACTAATTATTTCCTAGGAACATGAAAGAACTCCTCTGCTCCAAAACTCATGACCTTCTTGTCCATCTAATTTTGTTCAGAAATGGGAAATACTTACTAGGAATTTTTTTTTTCAAATTTATACCCCGCCCTTCTCCAAAAAAGGACCCAGGGCATAATGACAACATGGTGAGAAATTAATACAATCCAATTGGAAAAATCTCCAAAAAAACACTCCCTTCAACATTTCCTGGGCAAAGCACTAGAACCATGATGGCAAACCTATGGCACACATGCCACAAGTGGCATATGGAACCATATTTGCCAGCATGGCAGCCCTTAGCAGCCCTCAGCTGATTTTCAGCCTTCTGGAGGGCCAGGGGAGGGCATTTTCACTCTTGCCAGGCTTCAGGAAAGCCTCCAGAGCCTAGAAAGGGTGAAAAACAGGCCCAGTGGCCCAATTGGAAGTTCGGGAAGTTTTTTGCCCTCTCCAGTCCCCGGAGGCTTTCCTGAAGCCTGGGAAGGGTGAAAAACAGACTAATGGGCAAACTGGAAGTTCATTCAGGAAAGCATCCAAAGCCTAGAGAGGGTGAAAAACAGGCCCAATGAGTCAACCAGTCAACCATTTCCAAACTTGTGGTTGGGCCTGTTTTTTGCCCTCCCCAGGTTCCGGGGGCTTTCCTGATGCCTAGTGAGAGTGAAAATACCTCACTCACCTTCCCCAGGCTTCAGGAAAGCCTCCAGAGCCTGGGGAGGGCAGAAATTCCCCCCATTGTTCGGGTGTTGCTCACACATACATAGTGGAGGGGGGGGTCACTCATGCATGTGCAGGTGGGGGGGTCACTTGTACATGTACAGGTGGGTGGGCACAGACACAGTTTTGGCACACTTTTAGAAAAAGGTTAGCTATCACTGCACTGAAATATAAACTGAGAGAAAGCCCCACTCCTTACTAGCACTGAAGATGTTACCTAGATGGATAATGAAACATCTCCAAGAAAACAACCAAGCTCAGAGAGCACCAAGGATGCCTCATTTCAATCCGGAACTACAAATGCTTTCTTTTATTAGTAAAACATCCCAAAGAATAGAGAATGTTAAGAGTTGAGCCAGTGAACCAGAGAGATTCTGGGCAACCTACAACTATGCCGCTTGCAGTCTGACCTAAGCTTAGTAGACAAAATTGTCTGCTACAACCTCCTACCTGTCAACAACAACTTCAGCTTCAATCACAATAATACACAGGCAAACAATCGGTACAAGCTTAAGGTAAACCACTCCAAATTTGATTGCAGAACTTATGACTTCAGCAACAGAGTGTCAATGCCTGGAATGTACTACGTGACTGTATTTTTACATCCTCAAACCCCCATAACTTTAACCTTAGATTGTCCACTGTGGACCTCACCCCATTCCTAAGAGGTCCGTAAAGGGGGCATGCATAAACACACCAGCATGCCTACCATTCCTGTCCTATTGTCCCTATTTATTCATGCCCATTTCCTGTGTTCATGTCCATGTTTATGCTTATACCTGTTATCTCATACATATTTTGAAAAATTAAAAAAGAAAAGATTCAGGCTTCCTTTCACTGAAGATCTGAATGCAAAGGCAACCATTAATTTGAAATGTTTTGATTGAGATTCCTAAAGAAAAGGGGGATAGATGACATCAGGGGCACCTTTTATAAAGGTAAAATTCTAGAATGCTAATCACAAAGCCATAAATAGAATGTTTCTAAACATAAATCCTTTAAAAAATATAGAATACCTAAATAGCAAAACCTATGCAGACACAGGCCCACTAGCATCCCCACACATAAATACTTGAAATTCCTGAAACACTGGCACAGTGTGGGGGAAAACCCAGGGAGATACCCAGTGATCTTTCCTTGCCATGTGTCTCTCCCCAAAACCATTGAGTGGGGAGAATTGGGTATGGAAGCAGTGGGACAAAAGAAAGAGCAGAAGGTGATGAAAGAGCAGGAGGAGGATAATGTTCCCCTTCCTGGATTTTTTCAATTCCTGCTCAGAAGAAATTAAGGACCCCACACCTGCCATGGCTGCAGCCTTGTGGTCCCCAGCTTCCTTTTTCCCTCCTTCCTTCTCCTGGATCTGGAGGAATATGCAGCATTCAAGGTGTGGGCCAGAGTCTTAATGACACTGTAAGCATAGGCATCATTACTCATCTCATCACTGTTTTCTTTCTCTTGGTCCTCCAATGATGCCTTCTGTGTGCATCTTCTTCGGTCTTTGACAGAAAAGATGTGCTTTGAGAACGAACAGCTAAAGATCTTATCTTCAAATGGGCTTTTCACAGAGATCAGAAGTTGAAAGTCATCGTTCTCTGGCCTTTTTTTTTCTGCAATAAGAAAGTACCATATACTATGAAGATATTTCATCCTCAACAGACTAACACTTAAGGATAAGGGATCCAATGTTGTGATCCAGACTTTCCCTTCAATGGGTTGTGGCAAACGATTCAGAGTCGCATGAACACGTTGAATCCCATCTACAGAGGAGCATTCTCGAAAATAAATAAAAACATTGACTTGTCTCCATTTATAGAAGGGACCTCTGACAATTGCTATATGTCTAGTCATTGAGAACCTTTGTGATATAACAACACAAATTCCATTCCTGACAAGCACAGGAGTCAAAGTCCTCATGAAATTCTCTCCCTTCTCTGTGTCTGAAGCAAAGAGGCCAATCAAGGTCCATCTGAAATGGAGAAGTAGTTGGATAATTACTGGATTATAGACGTCATCTTTGAGGGACATCCGGTGAGAAAAAGGGAAATGATTTTTATCACTCAGAGCTTTTGAAACAACTTTATAGCTGATCTGGGGGGGGGGGGAGAGAAAGAATATATCTGGTCAGATCTCACACAAAATATTAGGTTTCTATCAATCCATCTTGGTTCCCATAAACATATTTGGGTAGAACATTCACTAGCATATGAGTGATATCAGTGGTGAAATTCAATTTGTTTTACTACTGGTTCAGTGGGCGTGGCTTGGTGGGCATGGCAGGGAAAGGATACTGCAAAATCCCCATTCCCTCCCCACTCCAGGGGAAGGATACTGCAAAATCCCCATTCCCTCCCCACTCCAGGGGAAGGATACTGCAAAACCCCCATTCCCTCCCTATTCAAGGGGAAAGATATTGCAAAAACCCCATTCCCTCCTCACTCCAGAGGAAGGATATTGCAAAATCCCAATTCCCTCCCCACTCCAGGGGGAAGGATGTTGCAAAACACCCAATCCCTCCCCACTCCAAGGGGAAGGATGTTGCAAAATCTCCATTCCCTCCCCACTCCAGAGGAAGAATCCTTCAAAATACCCATTCCCTCCCCACTTCATGGGGAAGGATGTTGCAAAATCTCCATTCCCTCCCCACTCCAGGGGAAAGATACTGCAGAATCCCCCTTCCCTCCCCACTCCAGGGGAAAGGATATTGCAAAATCTACATTCCCACCCCACTCCAGGGGAAGGATATTGCAAAATCTTGATTCCCTCCCCACTCCAGGGGGAAAGATGTTGTAAAATCCCCATTCTCTCCCCACTCCAAGGAGAAAGTTACTGCAAAATCGCCATTCCCTCCCCACTCCAGGGAAAGGATACTGCAAAATCCCCATTCCCTCCCCACTCCAGGGAAAGGATACTGCAAAATCCCCATTCCCTCCCCACTCCAGGGGAAGGATACTGCAAAATCCCCATTCCCTGCCCACTCCAGAGGAAGGATACTGCAAAAACCCCATTCCCTCCCCACTCTGGAGCCAGCCAGAGGTGGTATTTTCTGGTTCTCCAAAGTACTCAAAATCTCCACTACCGTTTCTCCAGTACTGGTCAGAACCTGCTGAATTTCACTCCTGGGTGAATTGCTTAATTTTTTTGATCTCTTGTTTAAACCTAGTGGATACAATGAGACTATAAGGCATAATATTTTGCATCTGTAGATAAGACAATTCATTGGGATTCTTTTCAGGAATCAGGGATATTTTTCATCATTAAAACATAATTATTTTGGGAAAGAATCATGGATTAAACAAACCAGCTTCTGTTTTTTGCTGCATCTTCCTTTTCTACAGAAGACCCTTTGATAGGATTCTGCATCTCTCCTCACTCTTTTCATTTCTTGAACCTTCCCAGTGGACAATCCCTTGTTGCCAAAAACTGAAGTTACAGTAGATGTTTATGAAGCATGCAAACAGCATACCTTGCACATCAGACATTGTCAGCTTGCTGAGCAGTCCTGAACAACAGTCAAACCATATGTCCATGTGACCATGTGTGCATAATTGGCAACTCCAAATCTTGACTAATACATGCTCTGTCCTACACATTGGCAAAAAAGAATCAGAACACTAAATACAAGTTGGATGGAAATGACCTCATAGACAACCCTCACTCTCTCAATGACCTAGGAGTACTCATCTCAAATGATCTAAGCCCCAGAGCTCACTTTAACAGCATTGCCAAAAAGGCATTAAGACTTGTTAACCTAAATTTGCGAAGCTTCTTCTCCGGTAATATTATATTGCTAACTAGGGCATACAAAACCTTTGCTAGACCAATTTTCAAATACAGCTCATCGGCCTGGAATCCACATTGTACATCGGACATTAACATGATTGAGCAGGTTGAGTGGTATTCCATGAGAAGAGTACTCCACTCCTCTACTCATAACATAATTCCCTACTCGTAATATAATTCCCTATGCCACCAGTCTTCAAATTTTGGGCTTGGCCAATCTGAAACTGCCCCACCTGCGGTATGATCTAAGCACAGTACACAACATTGTCTGCTACAACATCTTACCTATCAACCACCTCTTCACTTCAACCTCAATAATACATGTGCCAACAACCGATACAAACTCAAGGTAAACATGACTTCAGCAAGAGAGTGGTCTATGCCTAGAATGCTCTGCCAGACTCCATTGTTACATCCTCTAACCCTCACAGCTTCAACCTTAAACTGTCTATTGTGGACTTTACCCCATTCCTAAGAGGTCCATAAAAGAGGTTTGCATAAGCATACCAGCATGCCTAACATCCCTGTCCTACTGCCCCCATCTATTTGTATTCATTTCTTTCATTTATATCGAGGTTTATATTTATACCTGCTATCTTGTACATGTTTGACAAACTAATAAATACAAATGTCAAGAATGAATATTTGGCAGCCACTTGCCTCTTTGTTTTCATTTTGCCATTAGAGTAAAGCATGGGCATGGGGGAAGGGTCATGCTTTGGACACCCATCCCACCTATTTTCCATATAAAGAAACACACACACACACACATACACACACCTGTGGGATTTTGTAGGGTCTCCCCATGATTGACATCTGAATAGAGATGTCACCAACAGCTCCATCAAGAAGAGCCAAGAGATTGTCCTTCTTTCCACAACTGTAGTTGGGAACATTGGCTTCCCCAGTAGAGAGCATGTCCAGCAAGATATCTGAAGTGATAAGGGGGTTCCAGTAGTTCTCATAGATGTTGTAGCCGAGAGTGAGATTGTGCATGAGTTGGGGATTCTTGTTGACCATTTCAGTGGAAAAAATGAACGGTGGGATAACTGATTCATGAGTTGTCATCCTACAGTAAAAAATGTTAACATTATCATGATCACCACCATCAATAGCAGTAACATTAAAAAAAAAATATTAGTTGAATTTATTCCACAAGGCAATACTGATCCAAAACTAGTAAAAAATGAGTCACCCACCACATTTTCTCTTTTTTAACATAATTTTCTTTTATCAACAAGAATAAAACACAAAATAGCAAACATTCAACGCTAAAAATAAAACAAATGTGTAAAAAGAAGGGGAAAGGAAAAACAAAAACAAATGTCGAATAAATCAAACATTAAACATGAAGAATCATCCCCTTACATAATGGGTCTATAGATAGTTATAAGCTTTCCCAGGCTTATTTAACAAAAATACTATATTGAATAAACAAATATTCCAGGTGAGGAAGTCTCTCTGTCTAATCAAATCAACCCAACAACTAATCATAATATTGTATATATGTAAAAAAGGAAGAAAAAAAACAGTGAATGGGTTAGCCCAAATATTAATCTTTTTATCCTTCTATTAACCATCTGTTATTGTATTTAATTAATTAGAAAGTACAGAAATGACTCCCAGTCTCTTAAAATTTATCTCGGCTATTGTTTCTGATCAAAGCAGTTAGTTTTGCCATTTAATTTTAGTTTTTGCAAGTGTTGATAAGAGGGTATGGGAATAGCCTTGTACCAGGGTTAATAGTCATAAATATATTATATTTTTTGTAATTCTGTTATTTCTTTCTATAATTACCAGGATTCGAAACAATTCAACCATTAAAGTAGAGCTCTAATAACAGGTCATCCTTATTTCTAGAAGGAGCAGGCATTTAATATGGACTGGCAGAAGCAGTTACAACCCCATCAATAAATAAAAGTCAATATTCAAAGAGTAAGTTCAGGACTGGAAAATGAGGGGAAGACCCAGAAGATTTCTGTCCCTCTCATTCTCAAGTTCTTTCAGGGTTACTTCCATGCATTTGAGTCTCTTGCAGAAGAGAAGACAGAAGAAGAGATAAATCAAAATGATCTGAGAACTTACACATGTCCTGTTATTTTAGGAATAAGTGGAAGAAGACGAAAGGAAGAAGAGTTTAAGAGATGCAAACAGAAGATTTGCAGCTCCGCACACTGAATGGTGCTGGAGAAGACTCCTGCCAGTCCCTTGGATTACAAGGCGATCACACTGGTCAGTTCTAGAGGAGATCCATCCTGACTGCTCTTTAAAAGACCAGATCCTGAAGATGAAATTCAAGTACTTTGGCCACCGAATGAGAAGGAAGGGCTCCCTGGAGAAGAGCCAAATGCTGGGAAAGATAGAAGGTAAAAGAAGAAATGGGACAGTACAGAATGCGATAGCTGGATGGAGTCACCAAAGCAGTCAGTGTGAGCTTAAATGGACTCCAGAGGATGATAGAGGACAGGAAGGACTGGAGGAACATTGTCCATGGGGTAATAAGGGGTCAGACATGACTTCGCAACTAACAACAACACTGAATGACTTACACATCATCGGCAATAAAAGGAGACCTGTTGAAATTTAACAGCTTAATCGAAGTTTCTGTTGCGCTGACAACTACACCAATGAGGTAGTCTCCTGGACTGTAATAGTTACACGGATTGTCTCTGTCCTGCTGCTTTAATGTGGGAGGACATTTGGTTCTGAGACTCCCACAGCTTCTCTGGGTCAGCAAAAGCAGCAGCGTAACAAGCAGAAATAGGAGGTCCATTCCTCCTTGACCTGAATCAGCCACTTCTCTGTTTGTGAACCACAAGATATTAGAAAAATTCAAAGTTCTCTCACAAGTTGGAAAGGACAGTGGCTTTCCTGATTCAAACAGAGATAAAGAGAACTTCACCTCAAAATGGGGAAGGTACATTTAAGAACTCAACCCCTGCACATCCCAAAATTTGTGCCACACAGAGTGTGTCCTGTGCCATTTATCCTTTTCTGATGCAAGATGCCTTCTATGTTGCTTCAGTCTGATGTTTACATCAAAGATGGTCAGGGGAGAAGGAGCAGAAGAGGTCTCAAAGACTGGGACGGTGATTGCTAGACTGAGAAACAGCTTTTCCTCTGGGGACCCTCAATCTACCAGGGCTCTAACTGTAGAAAAGCATGCTAGTGAAAAAGCACAAATACAGCTCTGGGGAACAATTCTGCAGTGGTTCTGTCCTTTCCCACTAGAACGTTTTGGAGAAATTTACATAGGAAGAAGAGAATTGAACCCAATGGTGAAATTCAAAATGGTTCCCTACTGGTTCTGTGGGCGTGGCTTGGTGGGGGGTCCATGTGACTGAGTGGGCAAGGCCAACTTAACATCACTCATGGCCACGCCCACTCAGTCACATGACCCCACCAGCAAGCCACGCCCACAGAACCCGGTAGCAAAGTTTTTTGAATTTCTATTCTATTTTCTGCCCAGGCCTGGCCTAATCTGTCAAAGGCCTCCTGCTCTCCCTTCACCATGAGAAGCATCCTTACCTTCCTCCTGTGGCTGGATGCCAGGGAAGGAAGGCCAGGGCTGAGTCATTTCATTTCATTTCATTTATTAAATTTATAAACCGCACCACTCTCCCCAAAGGGACTCGGGGCGGTGCACAGGAAGTTAAAATAGAAAAAACACAAACATAACAATAAATAATACTAAAAATAGATTAAATCCTAATACCCTGTGCTAAAAAATCCTAAAACCTTAAAATCCTAAAACTCTACCTTAAAATCCGAATTAAAACAATTTAAACTTCAGTCTACAGCTTGATGGTGTGGATTAGGCCAGGCTGGCGAGCTGAAAGAAGTGCGTCTTCAGATTTTGGCGGAAGGAGCGGAGGTCCGTGATAGTTCTAAGTTCGGGGGGTAGGTCGTTCCAGAGGGTTGGGCCTGCCATAGAGTAGGTCCTTCCCCTGGGCGTCGCCCGCTGGCACTGCCTAGTGGACAGCACCCGGAAAAGTGGGAGCTCCCTCTCTGTGGGAGCGGATCGGCCGAAGGGATGTGTGAGGTAGGATACGATCCTGGAGATAACTAGGTCCCGTGCCATGGAGCGCTTTGAAGATGGTAATCAATACCTTAAAGCACACCCGAAAAGCCACAGGTAGCCAGTGCAGGTCGCGCAGGAGCGGTGTTATGTGGGAATGCCTTGGGGCTCCCAAAATTCCCCGCACGGCCGCATTCTGAACTAGCTGTAGTCTTCGGGTGTACCTTAAGGGAAGCCCCATGTAGAGAGCATTACAATAGTCTAGGCGGGATGTCATGAGCGCATGAGTGACTGTGCAAAGGGAGTCCCGGTCCAATAGGGGACGCAACTGGCGTACCAGGCATACCTGGTAGAAATCCCCCCTGGCCACGGCTGTCAGATGATCTTCCATGGACAGCCGGGAATCCAGGAGTACTCCTAAGTTGCGTGCCCTATCCACGGGGGCTAGATGTTCACCCCCAATGGCCAGTGATGGTATAAACTGGTTGTACAGGGACGCCGGAAACCACAGCCACTCGGTCTTGGATGGGTTGAGTTGGAGTTGTTACTTCCCATCCAGACCCGTACGGCCTCCACACACCGGGACATTACTTCAACGGCATCATTGGGGTGGTTTGGGGTAGATATGTACAACTGTGTCAATAAATATTTTGCATGGAATTTTGCTATAAGGCGATCAGCTTGGATGTTTCTATGTTTCACCCACGATGCCTCTGATAAGGGGTAACCCTTCCACTTGATTAGGCATTGGAGTTGCCTTCTGTGCCACCTTGAATCAAGAATTTGTTGAACTTCATAATGGGTTTGGCCCTCTATGACCATAGGGCCTGGGGGCGCCCGGGGCAGTGGTCTAAGAGTGGAACCAATCTTGTATCTTAACTCGGACATAGTTTTGGACTATTTTCAAAAGGAGCTTTGAACTCCAGAAGAAACCTTTCCAGATCTTACTGATCAGAAATTTCTTTCTAAATCACAGTTTTAATTAAAAGAAATAAAATTTTAAATAAATAAATTGATATATAAAAGATATACCAATCAATCATTCAATTAGTCAGGTAATCTTTATAAAGATGAGGAATAGAAATTTAGTACATCTTTTTCAATAAAGTTTAGTCTAAAATTTAAAATAAGTGGATATCTTATTTTCAATTCATACCTATAGAAAGAATGGAGGAATGCATGTTAATTCTACTATGAGGAGGAATCCACTGGTTGTCTATTAATGCTTAAATCTTTTCCCAATTTTATTCCCCCAGACTTTATTAAGTAGAAATGTCTATTTTTACAATCTGATATGCCCCAAGAAAATGGAGGAACTAAATCTGCCTGCAATTGTATTCCTGCAATCATATGGAAGTGATCAGATATTTCATATTTTTCTATCTGAAGTCCGGGGACAACTTGGCTAATGTTCCTGTCCACCTTCATGTTCCGTAGATGGTGACTGTAACATTTTTCATTTGCCATTTATTTATTTCTCTTCTCAGTCTCTGCCTCAATCCAAATGTGTGGATAAATGTCAGCCTGGGTTTGTGAGGAAGGCTCGAGAAGGAGAGCCATTTTGCTGCTATGACTGTGTTCCTTGTCCAGAGGGGACCATCTCCACTCAGGAAGGTGGGTGACAACATAAGGAAACTTTCTGAATTCAACCAGAGCACTTTGATCAATCTATATATAACTTAAAGAGTCATATAAGTTTGATAGTTTTGTTTTTAATTTTCATGGTGTCCAATGTCTTCCCTAAAGGGAGACAAAATAAAAAGATTTTCAAGGATGTTTAAGAAGGATATTGTGGGTTGGTTAGGAAATCTCTCTTTTATTTGCCAATTTGGATGTGTCCATCCATATTTATCTTTCTTAGAAATATATGAATTCTCTGTAAGTTGAGGAATGATTTTAGATCAATATGCTTTGCTCATCCAAATCAACTTTACATTACAGACCAAAAGATAAATCAATCATGCATTTAATCAATTACTCTTTATTAAGATCATAAATCCTTATAAGCTGAAATATCTAACTGGGAGGAACAATGGAGGGAGAGAAGTTGGGTTCAAGGAACATATGAAAACCAAACACAGAATTCAGGATAAAAACATCAAGTGGATATTTCCTTCCTACCTTTTCTTAACTTCCATTTTGCATTGTTGTTGAATATTGAGATAAAAACTGCTAAAACATCATCAATAACAAAAAGGAATATAATTGTGGTTCTGAAAGGAAATAAATGCTAACATACAGTGCTGGGATTAAAAGGAACAGAAAGGAGAGGGAGAGGAGAACTAATAAAAGATCAATCTACAAATGGATACCAATGTTGAATTCATTTTCTCTTTAAAATTGTTCCCAAATCTAGAAAGGATGGAAATACATTGCTTCATCTTCTCATTTTTATTGGGTAAAGAAGTTTGGCAGATAACAAATTCAGTTTCTCTTCTTGAATTCCTTCACAAATTAATCTTCCTTAATATCTCTTTCTATTCAAATTTATTCATCAGATTTATATGTTTGTGTACTTCACACAAAGTGACTTTTGGTGGTACACAATTAAATCACAAATTAAAAATTTAAAGAACGAGAACTAAGAAATCAAAAGAAGAGTACTCAAGGCTCTCTTGTCAGGTGATCCCCAAGACTGTTGGAAAATATAACATTTTAAGAGATTTCTAGAAGGCCCCACAGTTTGAAGATACTTTCAATTTCAGTATAGTTAATGAGTTTTACCTGGAAGGGACTGAACAATCTCCCCTGAAGTAAGCAGTGTTGCAACCCTTCTTAAGAGGAATTCCATAGATCCAATTATGTTAGACAACTTTCATCCTGTGTCCAATCTTCTTAGAGCAGATTATTGAGAGCATGGTTTGAGATTGTGGATCAATTACCCCTAATGGAGTTCAAACATTGTTGGCAGAAACATATGTCCATCATCTGACAGAAATTTAATAAACAAACAAACAAACAAACATGTTGGGGATTTTTTTTCTGTGTTGTAGTGTATGTATGTGATCATTTACTGAGACTTTCCTATCTCTCAGTATCACTATCTTATATAAAGGGTTTTTGTGAAATTTGAAAGAATATGAAAGAAATGTTACTTTGCTTTCTCAGATAATGGAAAATGCACCATGTGCCCAGATGATCAATATCCAAATAACAATCGAGTCAAATGTATCCCCAAAAGAATAACCTTCTTGTCCTATGAAGACCATTTGGGCATAACCTTGTCTCCTTTGCTCTACTCTTGTTCCTAACCACAAGCCTTGTTTTAATCGTATTCCTTAAATACCTAGAAACTCCCATTGTCAAAGCCAACAACCGGGACCTCTCCTTCACCCTCCTGATCTCCCTCCTGCTTTGTTTTTTGTCCTCCTTTCTCTTCATTGGCCCGCCAAGGAAAGCCACCTGTCTTCTGCGACAAACAGTGTTTTGCATTGTCTTCTCAGTAGCTGTGTCTTCTGTGTTGGCCAAAACTATTATGGTGGTGCTGGCCTTCCTGGCCTCAAAACCAGGGAACAGGATGAGAAGTTTCTTGGGGAAGAGCTTGGCCAACTCCATCATCCTTTCTTGTTCTGGTATCCAAATTTTCATTTGTGCCATGTGGCTGGGAGTTTCTCCCCCATTCCCTGATTCTGACATGCACTCCCAGCCTGGAGTGATCATCCTTCAATGCAATGAAGGCTCTGTTACCATGTTTTATGTTGTCCTTGGCTACATGGGTTTCCTAGCTGCCATTTGCTTCATAGTGGCTTTCCTGGCCAGGAACCTGCCTGGGGCCTTCAATGAAGCCAAATTGATAACTTTCAGCATGCTTGTCTTCTGCAGTGTCTGGGTCTCTTTCCTGCCCACCTACCTGAGCACCAAAGGAAAGTCCATGGTGGCCGTTCAGGTCTTCTCCATCTTGGCCTCCAGTGCTGGACTGCTAGGCTGCATCTTCTTGCCCAAGTGCTACATTATCCTCCTGAGACCAGAACTAAACACTAAGGAACATCTAATGATAAAAGTAGGGAACTGATAATGAAATTATTTCTTAGGATCATGACATTTAGCTACCTATTGCAATTTGTTGTTGGTTTATATTTTTCATTTGCCTCTGTTTGACATAGAACAATAAACTTGGAAGGAACCTTAGAGGTCTTCTAGTCCAACCCCCTGCTCGAGTAGGAGACCCCCATATCATTTGAGGCAAATGATTGTCCACCAACTTTTTAAAGAGGTCTTCTAGTCCAACCTCCTGCTCAGGCAGGAGACCCTATACCATTTGAGACAAATGATTGTCTAGTAACTTTTTAAAAATCTCTAGTGCTGAGCACCCACAACTTCTGGAAGTAAAATATTCCATTTGTTTTGTGAGGTCCCCCATCATTGGCTTGGCATCTCATAAGCATCCTCCCATCAAAAGATCAGGAGATGGAGGTGGGAAGTTGGGTAATAAACCTGTATGTTTCTGTGGTGTGAATTTGGGAGGGGGATTGACAGTTGAAGGGGTGCATAGCAGTTTGAAACCAGTTATTCCCAGGCATCTTCATGGTCATTCACCTTGAGTGTGGAATTTCACCAGCCCAAACACCTCAGCATTTCCCAAAATGTCTCAGTGATCTTGGATTGGCTAAAGACATACTGGATATGGGGGAGGGATGGGGAACTGAGGGTTTGTCTTTTTTTATTTATTGCTACACAGGAACTTCAGATTCCTCCTGACTTTACTGCAACCAGCATTTTTAAATAAAAGTTCTTTTCACTTCATACAAATGGAGTTGAGAGTTATTTCCTAAGGGATCAGACTGGGCCAGGTCTGCCATTAGGTGGAATCTGACATGGTGGTCAACCCAGAGAGAACATCATCTCTGCTGTGGGGACCATGCAAATGTTATCGGCTCAATGGAGCAATCAAGGGAGATTGAATGCTGGGAGAAGGAATTGAAGAGGTCGCCTCCAGGACTGGATCTTTCTGAATGAACAGGAGAGGTGGAATGTTGTGGCAATCTGCTGAGATCCAGGTGGTCTCTGGGCATTGGGCAAAAAGGGGAATGGGAGGGGAAGTCCATGGGGATGACTTTCACTTATGGAAGCTATGGCAATTACTGATGGGAACAATTAGTGCAGTTGGAGGAGCAAGAAGAAGAGGGTGAAGAATTTGACAAAGCTGACTGGATGATGGACCAGGCCATAAAGTTCATGCAGTGGGATTTCAAGAAGCCAAATGTGTGTAAACACCAGGACAGGGCCATGCAACCCGATGACCTCCAGCTGCAATGGGAGCCTGAACAACAACATCCACCACCATAGCCAGCACCTCAGCCTGCCTAATGGCAGCAGCACCTACTGCTGGTACAGCACCAGGAGCTGCCACCTGTATCACAACTGCCCCCCAGAAAGGGATAGCCCCAGGGAGGAGGACCTCCCACAAGACACAACAGATGTGTTTGAATTTAATGGGGATCCCCATTAACAGGTTCTTCCTGGCCCAGGTTTGGACCTACATGAAAGAGTATAGTCTGGAGATAACCACTGAAGGTGCCAAGGTTATATGTGTCACCATGGACCTAGAAGGTGTTACAGCACAGTGGATGATCACCCTCCACAATCACAACACTCGAGCTGAGAAATTTCATCTGCTTCCTGGCAGCACTCTATAAATGTTTGGAGGACTCCCTGGCTGATTGCAAATCTAGAGATCACATCAAAACCATGAGCCAGGGTAGGAAGGAGTGGCTAAGTACACACAAGAACTTTGTGACCTGGTATCAGGGTTACGACCGATGCCCTAATTAAATCATGAAGCTCAAGGCAAGCTTCCAAAGAAATCCAGTTATTTATTAGGAGCTTCATGTCAGACCTTTCCAAGTGAAGCCAACTCTGACCTCACTTAATTTACCTCCCAGCACTGACCCTGTTGCCCCCCTCCTCCCAAGGTGTGTCATCAGTCACATTCTCCTTCCTCAGAGCCCCAGAGGGTCCCTCCAGGGAGACCCCCCACCCTCACCTTCTCCTCCCCAGCAATGCCAGATCCCCCTTTGGAGACAAGGCCCTGCATGGCTTCACCCAGGGCACCCAGCCTTTCCTGCAAACATAAAGCAGAGCTTCATGAGGACTTTGGACTTTCTGTCCCACTAAAGATCATGGCTGGCTGTCTTCCTTCACATCAGGGGAAAATAAAAGCTGAATGTGAATAGAGCCATGTTTTTACCTGATGGGGTCACCCACCATCAAAGAGTCTCTCCCCTCCTTTTCCATCTCCTTTCCCCAAATGTGAGCTCTGTCTTCAGGGGGTGGAAGCCTCCCTTGACTCCTTTGTCCCATGGCCAAGCCCCTCTTTCTGGTGTAGAAGTGTTGTGGGGTCCTGGATCTATCCAGATGTGGTTTGGTAACATCTTCCCCTCTGGCTGGAGGCCTCCCCTCCTTTGATCTTGCCCAAATGGGAACCTGCAGTGTTTGGGCCTGATCCCCATGGCCTCCTGGAAGTGGCCCCCATTTTCCATACTCTGACAAGACCTTGGAGAAATGGCGGCTGCTTTTGAAGCTTTCCACCCTGATCCTCAGGCTGTTGGGAGACTCCAAACCTCTCCTGGCACTTGCTAGCTTTGGGAAACCAGACACTGCATGCTAATATGGCAGCTTTAGATGAGCTTCCTAAAAACTTTCCATGGCTTTGTCCCTTTCCCTTCCCCACAAAACCCACATTTCTTCAATAAAGAACACAAAAATGCGGAGAGAGACAAATTTGTTCATCTTTCACTTCCCGCCCCCTCCCCTCAATTCGGTGCTAAAACTAAACTCTCCACCTCTATCCTTAAATCTCTCCCCCCACTTAACAATTGGCTAGATATTCAGCATGCTTGAAACAGAATAACAGAGTTGGAAGGGACCTTGGAGGTCTTCTAGTCTAACCCCCTGCTCAAGCAGGCAACCCTACCATTTACCATCTCAGACAAATGGTTGTCCAATCTCTTTGTAAAACTCCCCAGTGTTGGAGCACCCATAACTTCTGGAGGCAAGTCCTTCCACTGATTAATTGTTCACACTTCCAGGAAATTTCTCCTTAATCTTAGATTACTTCGAAGTTACTTAGATTGATTCCAGAGAGTCAAAGAGAAAAGGAAAGAAACAAGCAAAGAAAATGTTTGTTCTGTGTTGACAATGCTGACTTTGAGTTCAAAACCAAAACGTCTATCCATTATTCTATAATCATCTCTCTGTTAACTAATGATGCAGTCAACAGGCCATCCCTTTCTTGCTCTCTGAGTTTGCTCTCATGCAAAAATTGATTTTTCTAGAAAAAATGGCAAAGTAAATTTATCTTCGGTTATAAGGAATTCAAGAATCCGCTCCAATTTGGGATTAATATATGGAAGTCCCATTGAAAAGAAAACCCCAATCTCTTTACATTAAGTTGGGTTCAAGGTTAATGATTGCTTCCATGGTGTTAGAGCATAGGCATCACTAGAGTTAAGAATCACCAATGTAGAGTGGCACCAAACTCCTCAGCAGTCTCTGGAGGCAAAAGATCACCTTGAAGGATAGCAGAAGTCACTTTTTTGGCTCTTGAGGTATTTTGCTGCAGCACCAATTTCTGGACATGTCCTAACAGGAAGCACTGTGACTACTACACAACCCTCAAGGGGTCTATCTGATTTTTCACTAATATATTTTTCTCCACCTGCCCCTCATCAGATGGAAGAAGTTCAGGATCCCAAGAGGAGAAGTTCCTTCCTGTTGTAATTATCACCTCACAGACCTTGAGACCTCTTCTCCTCCTCCCCCAGTGACTGCCTTTGATGTAAACATCCCATTGAAGTGACATGGAAGGGATCTTGCATTAGAAAAGGATAAATGCCACAGGTTATGCTTTTTGTGGGTCAAATGACAGGACAGGCAGGAGCTGTGATCTTCAATGTATTTTCTCTCTCTTCCAGGTGAATTTTAGTTTGCCTCTGTTTGAATCAGGAAAGCCACAGGATATTCCATTCTGTGTGACTGCTTCCAATTCCTCCAATTATTTTTTTTAAGAGATTGAGTCAACCCTACGAATTATGGACCTCCTGCTTCTGCTTTTTATGCTGCTGGTGCCCCAGTCAATCTCTGGGAAGCTTGGGAAAAAATGTCCACTGAATTTGGACCACCAGGTTGGAGAAAAGCCATGGAGATATTATAGGCCAGGAGATCTTCTCATTGGTATAGTCGTCTCTCCATCAGCAATATCACCTGCAATATTACCTTTCAACAGGGCTCCTTCTAGTCACATTCGGTTGTAAGTCATTCACTGTGATGGAGTTTCATTCCCTCCATTTCCAATTCTAACACCTTCTTTTTCCTCCTCTTTTTATTTTAGTTACTTATATTGCAGAACCTGGCTAATTATTTGAATCCTTTTGATTTCCTCAGCCTCTTATTTATTTTCTAGGAGAGACTCAAATCCAAATTGTGAGGGAAATAAAACCTCAAAGAAAATGACATGTGTTAGAACAGCTTTTCTGACTCATTTCTTTAAAATCCTCTTCCATGGATTATGTTTTTGCTTTAATGGGTGAAAAATTCTGCAACTTGGTCACTGGGCTGATGACAATTAATTCTGCTACAAATAATAGTCTATTTCTTAATTTTAGTCCATTTGGAGAACTATCTCCGTCCTGAACATTAACAATGTTAAAGAATGATGGGTGACTATCATTTATCTCTAATTTGGATCGATATTGACATAAGTCTTGGTTAGCTTGTGGAGGAAAAGAGGATTAAATAGTGAAAAAATGTTTTTACTATTGTTGATCCTAATATTAACATGATTTTGCACTAGTTTACCTAATGAAAAAAAGAGGATACTACAAATGATTTTCAATATTGAGGTGGTTAACAAAAATCCCCGGCTCCTGCACAATCTCACCCTTGGCTACAACATTTATGACAACTATTCAAACACATTTGGAACTTCAGATGCTTTGCTGGACATGCTCTCTACTGGAGAAGCCAATGTTCCCAACTACAGTTGTGGAAGGAAGGACAACCTTTTGGCTCTTCTTGATGGAGCCCTTGAAGAAATCTCTGCCCAGATGTCAACATTAGGAGGCCCCTACAAATTAGCCCAGGTTTGTTTTTGTGTTCCTCTATCTGGTATAGTGAGTTGGTGTGTGTGTGAGTGAGTGAGTGATAGATCCAACCATTTCATCTCTATGGAATTCAAACTCTGTTTTTCACCATCACATTTAGCTGTCGTGGTGTCAGGATTGGGATAACAGTGGGGAGGGAGCAACGTGGAAAACTGAAACATTTACTCATGACAGCATCCCCATTGCTTTGAGGGCTTCTCTTGCATGATTGTGAAGGTGAGGAGAGGCTCTGTGTTCAATCAAAGGGTCTTCTGTACAATAGGAAGCTGGAGTACCAATGGAAATCTAACTTTTTTCTCATTATATTAAACAATGTAATGATATTCTCAAACATGCATTAACCAATTTATAAATAAATATCTTATAATTATATTATAAATATCTAATTCTACAAGACGGCAATTGTAATTCCCATATTTTAAAAAAAGGGAAGAAAATGGTCCCTGACAATTCCAGGGCCATTTCTCTAACAGATGTACGTAAAACCTTTGTTAGCTTCCCCTTGAATAGAGTTGAGAGGAGGTAGATGAAAAGGGCATTTCTTGTAGAAGAACCAGCAGTCTTAAGCAGATGTGATCCACTACTGACAATTGTTTTGTCTTGAAACATCACACCCTCTAAAAAATATCCATTAGAGGAAAGAATGGTTTGCTGCCTTGATAGCATTTGACACAGTAAACAAAGGAATCTTACAGACGAAACTGATTGCTTTTGCAAAGGAGCTCAGAACTTTGACCTTGCTCAAAGGCCTTTATGCAAGCACTGACAGAGAGAACAATTAACCAGTGGAACTGCTTGCCTCATGAATCTGTGTGTGCTCCATTACTGGACGTTTTCAAAAAGAGCTGGACATTCCTTTTGATTGGAATACGGTCTGCTCTGTGAGCAGAGGGTTGGACTAGAAGACCTCCAAGATCCCTTCCATCCCAATTATTCCATAGTCTATGCTCATTTGTTTGAGAGTGTGCTTTAAGGCAGAGTTCCCCCAATGTTTCCAGTTTTGCACACCAGTTGTGGGGGGAGGAAGAGGGGATGGTTCCATGCTGTGGCTGGCTTAAATGGACTGTGAGGTTGTTTGTATGCACATGCACACTTGCTGGCCATTTCTGTGGTCTGGTTGCAAACCCCTCAGGGCCCACGAATGGGCTGTGGCTCATAGGTTGTGTTAACCCTGTTTTAGGATGAATGGAGTCTTCAGAAGTAGGATCCTTACCAGAAGGTAAGACAAGTGTGCTGCCGATATGACATTAAGTGGTGTATTTGCTGTTAAGAAAACTTGGCTCCTTCTCCCATAAGAATTATCTGATTATGGATAAACTGAGTCAAAAATTACAGTCTTTGATAAATAACAGCATTGAAAAATACGGCTATTTGATAAGAATCAACAGAGCAAGTTCACACCTTACCTTACTTGGGGTATTTTTCTTTGTGACTGGATCTTGGCTCCCTCAACATCAAAGGAGATCCTTTAGCCCAAAGGGGCAAGTGAATGCACTGTTAATTTTTCTTTAAAAAATTCATTACTATGCAATATTTTGTCTAAAATATTAAAGCACAAAAGGCAAACATTACAACCATGCATTTATTTTGAGCTGAGCTCTGGGATTTAATTTATACAACTACTAAAACTGAGAAGTATCTTGAGGGTCGATAAAAGGACTTCAGCTGTTGCTATGAGATCAGAATTGGGAATTTATACAATATATAAAATTAGGGGATTTTAAAAATAAAATTAATGATATGGAACTGTTGGAGTCCCAAAACTCTGTTAAAACAAACAAATGTAAGTTAAAAAGATCTTGAAGTGTACAATTGACAAATTATATTACTTTGGTCTCCCTGTCTTTTTACAATTGGAGACAAAACTAAAAAAAAATTGTTGCACAAAGACTCCAAGATTTTCAAAACAGAGAAAAATATGGTCATTCTCAGTAAGATTGGCATATTTAAATGCATGAACTGCTTCCAAATTGGCAAGTATTGAGTTAAATCTTCCAAATCCCTTACAATAAATGAACCTGTTTTTATGGAGCTCCAGAGATAGAAGATGTAACACATCTATTATTTAGGTGCCAATTATATATATATATAAAAGGGAGATCAATATCTTGGACTATAGAGAAATGGTCCATTGGGCTCCTAATATATAAACAACATATTTCCTTGTGTGGATCAGAATCCAACAAATATATATCATACCGCCCTTTTTTGGAGGAAATTGGTTCAGTTGAGAGCCTCATATGCGGTCTGATTGTGGTAAATTTGGGGAATGATAAAAATACTATATTCTTCATGCTTATTCTATTTTACTTTAAAAAACAATCTACTTTTACACATGGTCCTGTTAATGTACTGCCTTTTATATTCTGTATATTGGTATGGCTAATGACTAATCAACAAGGAACTGTTCTAATATGTAGCATGACCAAAAAATGGATGTATTAAAAGCTAAACATTGGGACCCCAAATTAACACAGCACTCTTCATTGCTTTTTTTCAGGTCAGTGCTAGAATTCCTTCAGAGGCTCTGAGTGATAAAAGTCAATTCCCTTTTTTCCATCCGATACTCCCCAAAGAAGGAGTCCAGTACCCAGCAATTGTCCAACTGCTCCTCCATTTTGAATGGACCCTGATTGGTCTCTTTGCTCCAGACACAGAGAAGGGAGAGCATTTCATGAGATCTTTTACTCCTGTGCTTCTCAGGAATAGAATTTGTGTAGTTCTATCACAACAATTCTCAGTGACTGGAAATAAAGCAGCCCTCAGGGATGCCCTCTCTAAGTGGAGACAAGTCAATGTCTTTGTTCACTTCATAGAATTTGAGTCCATTTATGACAGAATTCTTCCTTTCCATTTAACATTTATGCATTTGCCAGGACCCATTGAAGGGAAAGTCTGGATGATGACAATGCTTGGTGTATATTCAATGGGAAAGTACAGGCATTACAAGTACGTCCATAGTATTTGGACCTTTCCTCTTCAATTGAAAAAGAGTTGGAGAAAAGATGATGCCTATAAATCTTTTTTCTTTGTGGAACCTGAATTTCAAGCTGAGTATTTTCACTGTTCTGTTTCAAGACATGTCTTATCTGTCAAAGGCCAAAGAAGATGCACCCAGAAAGCCCCACTGGAGACCCAAGAGAAAAAGAATAGGCTGCAGATCCCAAATGGCGGCTGTACTTACAGTGTCATTAAGATTCTGGCTTATGCCTTAAATGCTGCATCCAAATCCAAGAGGAGAAGGAAAAAGAGAAAAGAGAAATTGGGGGCTTCATGGCTGCAGCCGTGGAAGGTATGGGGGTCCCAACAGGGATCCATCAAAATATAAATTCCTTTCAAATTCCTGCTCTCTGAACTTGGTTGTTTAAGATCTTAAGCTATAGTTCAACATCTTTTGCATAATGGAATAATGCTGAATCCTCCGTTCTACAATTAAGACGTTTTGTATATTTGAAAAAAAATGTTCCCAGATTCCTTCTGATTTTAGGTTCCTGCAAACCAACATGGCTCTTCTCCTTGTTGTCTTTCCTCAAGGCTAAAAGCAGCCCCTTTGATCTCTTCCTTCTTTGTCCTTGTGTATAACTGATGGATATTTTGTGAAATGGGCTTAATAATTTAATATGTTTTTTAATGATGTATATTGTTTTATTGTGGTTTTAATAAAACTCTGCTCCGCCCTGGGTCCTAACAAGGAGAAGGGCGGGGTATAAATTCGATAAAATAAATAAATAAAATAAAAACGTCTTCTTCAAGTGTGGTTGCCACAAGATGACTGTGAATGATTCCACTGGATTATTAATGACATTATGGTCAAATTAATAATATGGTTATTCTCATATCATTAAAATATTACTACTGCTCTATTATAGAATAGAATAGAAAAAGAGAGTTGGAAGGGACCTTGGAGGTCTTCTAGTACAACCTAGGCAGGAAACCTAAACCATTTTAGACAAATGGTTATCCAACAACTTCTTAAAAACATTCAGTATTGGAGCATTCACAACTTTTGGAGCTAGTTGTTCCATTGATTAATTGTTGCAACTGTCAGGAAATTTCTCCTCAGTTCTAAGTTGCTTCTCTCCTTGATTAAAAATTTTCCACCATTGCATCTTGTTCTACCCTCAAGTGCTTTGAAGAATAGTTTGACTCCCTCTTATTTGTGGCAACCCCTGAGATATTGGGACACTGCTGTCATGCCTCCCCTATTCCTTCTTTTCATTAAAATAGACATACCCAGTTCTTGCAACTGTTCTTCATATGTTTTAACCTCCAGTCCCCTGATCATTTTTGTTGCTCTTCTCTGCACTCTTTACAGAGTCTCCACATCTTTTTTTACATCATGGTGAATAAAACTGAATGCAGTATTCCAAGTATGGCCTTACCAAGGCATTATAAAGTGGTATTAACAGTTTATGTGATCTTGATTCTATCGCTCTGTTTATGCAGCCTAGAACTGTGTTGGCTTTTTTGACAGCTGCTGCACACTGCTGGCTCCTATTTAAATGGTTGTCCACTAGGACTCCAAGATCCCTCTCACAGTTGCTACTATTGAGCAAAGTACCACCTATACTGTACCTGTGCATTTTGTTTTTCTTGCCTAAATGTAGAACCTTACTTTTTTCACCTTTGAATTTCATTTTGTTAGATAGTGCCCAATGTTCAGGTTTGTCAAGATCTTTCTGTATCTTAAGCCTATCTTCTGGAGTGTTGGCTACTCCTGCCAGTTTTGACAAACCCATGTTGGTTTTTGGTTTTTGGTTATTACTTTGTTTGCTTCTACCTTGTTTCCCTCAAACTACCTCATGTCCCGTTAATAAGGCCATGCCACATTTTTTCTCATGGGCAAAAATATAATCCCTCACCTGCAAATAAGCCCCCTGGAAACACCCCCACCATCCAGCCAGGCAGAGCACCAGTCACTGACCTAGCAGTTTCCCAAAGGCACCAAGCCATGCGGGTCTACCTGCACCCCAGCTCCCGTGGCTTGGCCCATTCAGGATACCCTCTAGGTCAGTGCATGGAGCTCTGCCTGGCTGGAGAGGGGGGTTGCGCGAGCTTCTTCTCCGCCCCCAGCTCGCATGCTTCCCCGCTTCACCATGCCCTTGGCCAGCTCTCCTTGCAGGACTAGGGCACTGTCGCTGCTGCTGATGCCATCGAGCTCCAAGTAAAACTTCTTCTCTGGAACTTGGCTTCCAATTCTTCCAGCAGCGGCCACTCTAGGAGTGTGTTCTATGGTTATGGGTAGGCTGCCGGAAGACAGGAGCAGCCATCCGGCAACCCTAAAAAAAAAAAGCCCTCCTCCTCTAATAAGCCCAAGGCCATATTTCGTAAGTCAAAAAAATATAATACCCTGTCATATTTTCAGGGAAACATGGTAGGTGTTCTCTGATTTGTTGCTTGATTATCTTTTCTAGAATTTTCTCTGATATTGAGGTCAGACTGATAAGTCTATAATTTCCTGGATCTATTTTTCCCCCCTTTTTTGAAGATGGGAACCACATCAGCTCTTTTCCAGTTCTCTGTCAGTTCTCCAGTGCTCCAGGATCTCGGAAAGATATGGTTCAGTGGTTCTGAGATCTCATCTGCCAGTTGCTTCAGAACCCTGGGGTGTAATCAGTCCGGTCCTGGTGATTTGAACTCATCTAGGGCAGACAGGTGCTCACTTCCCTATTTTAACTAGTGTTCCTAATCTGTTTCTTTGCCAAAAAAAGTTTTATTTTAATTGAACAAACAACACACACACACACACACACACAAAGAATCATTTTCATTACATCTTGTAGAATGTGTGTCAATTAGTTACAAATAACTTTTGTACATCTCTTCCACTATCCTCGCTTATAACTCATATCAGATTATGTGTTTTAAATTCTTTATAAATCTTACTGTCAACATACCGTAGTTCTCCTTTGACTAAAGTTATTTTAACATCCTTTTGCCTAAAATAATCCACAGTTAAAAACACAACCACAGACTGACATTACCAACTTACTAATTATAAAACTTAATTAATTTTTGTTATCAACTTTTATATATCCAATAACCTTACACTTTTATAACACATTCAAAATATGGATTAATTAACAAATTTTCTAAGCCTTTTTCTCAATTCCCTGTTTACAATCTGTAGCCAAATTCCTTTAATTAAACCAGTACACACACACACACACACATCGTTAGCTCAAATAGAAATACATTTGTAATCTTCAAGAGAAAAAGATTCTGTTTTTTCCCCTCTCGTGCCAATAAAGCTCTCAAAGGACATCTGTGTAAACTCTCTGTGTCCTTGGCTACACAGCTTTGAAGTACGGAGTCAGTAAGATCAAAGGAGAAACAAGAGGAAGTGCATAATTAAAAAAACTCTAGCCTCTAGCCTCCGAGTGACAGTTTCGCTTCCTTTCACTTTCTGATATTATCTTCGGTTTAAGGGAAACAGCGTTTTTTTTTGTTTTGTTTTTTTATGGAAAAAGTTTTATTGAGTTTTACAAATTTTTTAACAAAAAGGGTAGGGTAAGGTGAATTAAAAAGATATTTTGAGAACTTTTACGTCGGAAACGTTGGCCCTCCCGGGCTTCTTAACAAGACATTGGTAATACATTTTTCAATAATACAACAAGGTGAAAATAAATGCTTACATATAAATTCTGAATTCTATGCTGGCAGTCGTGTACAAACATCCAGACAAAAATTATACTGTATTAATAAAAATAAAAGTCATTTTTT
This sequence comes from Rhabdophis nuchalis, assembly GCA_039707465.1. Classification (NCBI taxonomy): domain Eukaryota; kingdom Metazoa; phylum Chordata; class Lepidosauria; order Squamata; family Natricidae; genus Rhabdophis; species Rhabdophis nuchalis. The sequence goes on from CM077646.1 coordinate 10,126,929, forward strand.
AGATCTAAGTCTCTTGGCAATTGTGTCTTCTTGTTCTCCTTCCTGGCCCCCAGCGGGCGGGGCCGTGGCCCCCTCCGTCCCCCCTGAATCTTCCCCCAGGATAGAGGAATGTTTTTTAAGAAAGGCATCCGCTCAGCAACTGTTTTAATCCTTACTCTTCCTCCGTCCCAAAACACCAACATCCCTTCTGGCATCGCCCACTTAAACCAAATCCCGTGGTTAAACAATTTTTTAGATAAGAAGGAATATTTCCGTCTCATCTCTCTAATCTTTTTGGGGATCTGCTTCAAGATGGCGACTTCCTTTTGTTGGTAAATTAACGGACCCTCCCTCTGCGCCTTCAAGATTCCCTCCCTTGTCGACCTTTTAACAAATTTAATATGTATCTCTCTGGGTACTTCATTCATCCTGGCATATGCTGAGTTTATTCTGTAGACTAGGTCAATGTCCCCCCTGATCTCCTCTTTGGGTTTACGTAAATAGTCTGATAAAATTGTACTCATGAGATCAGGAAGGCATTCACCAGGTTCCTCAGAAATATTCAGAAATCTTAAAAAATATGACATCCTCTCAAAATCCATCCTAGACATATGACCAGACAAATCTCCAATTTCAGTATTAACATTTTTAAGTTCTCCCTTTGCCCCAGCCAGCCCCACCTCCAACTCCTCGGTCTTCTGTGTGTTCTCCATCAATTTTTTTTGAGTCTCCAAGAGTTCAAGCTTAGTGCTAGTGTGATCTTTTCTAAATTCTCTAATTTCCAGCACCAAGGAGTTTAACACTGTTTCCATAGCTGTCATTCTCTCTTCCAATCCTGGATTTCCTGGTTGTTTCTTTGAAGCCATGGTGAGCTGTTTAAATCAGTGCCACTAAGATGGCGTTTTTTGGAGCAAGTCAGGAGAGGAAAGTTCCAATCAAAATTGTAAAAAGTTGTAGAGCCCAGAAGAGAAGCAATTTTCACAGTCAATTATTAAGACAAAGAAGGCATTCCAGGGAGGGAATCAATTAATCCAAAAAAAATTCTCCATTGATAGAGAGAGGCAGTCCAAATCACAAAGAGATGTTGGAAATTTTCCATAAAGAAATAAGTGTTCAGGAACAAAGGACAGCCATCTTCCACCACCCACTCTGGCAGCCAGCCAGAGAAAACAGCAGAGAAATTGTTTCAGTCAAGCCGGACATAGATACATTGTATGGAAACAAGCCGCAGAAGACTTTCACTTGTTGCGCAACAGTCCGGACGCGAAATATCCGCTCCCTGCGTTCCAGGAGCCATTTCTGCGCGCCGCTGCTATAAATCCGAGGGGGGGTTTAGCAAACAAACACCCCCCTCCACGTCTCTCTCATCCAAAGCTGCCAGCAATAAAGCTAAAATCACTTACTCTCCACCTCGCAGCTCAAGCCCCGGCAAAGCCATTTGAACCGAGCACTCCGTTCTCTCCGAATTCATTGTTCGTTACTGTCCTCCGTTGGCGAAGGGAACCAAGCCCCCCGCAGCATGTCTTCTTCTACCTAGACCGAAGACAAGGACCGTTCCCCAGCCACCGCTAGGCTGAACCAGTCCAGGCAAGCCAGTCCTACAGAGGGACCCCCCAAAAAAGGGGTGCCCCAACCCGTTAGGGGCAGAAAAAAGAACAAAACGGCGGACGAACCCCAAGGTTCGTTCGTCAGCACCAGAAGCCGGAACAGGAAGTCTGGAAACAGCGTTTTTGAATGATATTTAATAACCAATAGTAGAAACTTTGTTAAAATAACGAAGAAGGTTTAGTCCTTAGGTTAAAAAAAAGTAAAGCCACAAAAAATAGAAGAAAAACCGCAAGCACTTCAATCCACAAAATATAATTACACAAAAAAAAGAACACTTTCCAAGGCAATCCACTGCAGGTAAATTTCACCACTTATTTCTTCTTAATTTCTTCTTCTTCTTAAAATTATCTTTTTAAAAAATTGGGGGCAGTCTTTCTAAAAACAGAAAAAATTCTCACCAAATGGACACACTTTCTCTTTCTGTTTTCCTTCTATTCCAGAGCTGTCCCAACTTCATCAGCTTAGGCTGCCTTTTGTGGCCAGCTTGAAGAGCTTCTCTTGGATCAATCAGGGGCTTTGTGTGGCCCCTGAGATCAGCAAGATGTAGTTTTTGTGTTCACTGTCTCTTTGGGATGGTTTAGGTCCGATTGGACCACCCAGTTTCAAAAGTATTGGCGGCGGTATCAGAGCTTCGAGGCCGCACATCTTACCGTCGCAACATTGGCTCTTCGTTCCTAATCTGTTTATGTGGTGGGTTTTTTTGATAGGTTGGACTGTTTTTTCCCTTTGTGTAAAGACAGATGCAAAAAAGTGAGTTAGGTAGTTCTCCTTGCTCCCTGTTGCTTGTCATCTTCTTGCCACTTTCTCTCGGAAATGGACCAATTTTTTCCTTGACTTTTTTTTTGTTCTTAACATGTTGGAAGAAGCTTTTTTTGTTATATTTTACTTTTGTTGAAAGCCTTGCTTCATTGTGAGCCTTACCTTTCCTCACTTCATCATTATATTATATCCATTATAATCAGTAACTATTCAACATAAAGAATAATGTGAAAAAACTACAAATGAAATATTAAAGAAAGGTATAGATTTGTTGCTTCCATACCTTTGGGTTATGCAACATATACTCATGTATCATATCTTAGATCAGGCATGTCAAACATGAAGCATAGGCAAAAAATACCACAATATGACCCAAGATGTGTTTGTGTTTAACATCCCTGTCCTAGATGCTAAAAGTTACTTAATCACCAAGTGAATTTAACTTATGCGCCTCTCTCTATCATGAAATCACTTTTTTTATATTTTGTGGAAGCTGAGATTTCTTTAAAAGGAGATAAAGATAGCTTTGTCCAAAAATTATTATACATTTGTCATCATAAAATCATGATTTATTTACATCCTTTATGAATGAAAATATAGAAAAATCAATGACCAAGATCTAATTGTTGTCGATAAATTCCGAATTTTATCAGTAAGATTAATATGTATTTGGGTAGAATTTTAAGACAGTTGTATCTACTTAGCTTTCTCATACCTTCCAGTGCTCAATTAACTAGATTCCCCATTCATCACATCATGAAGTGTTTTGCTACTTCTCTTTTTAAACAAGTTGTGCCACCACCATTTGCAAAATATGTTAAAGAAGTGAAAGGATATGAGGGAATGGGTTCGGAGGACCAGAGAAAGTGATGCTGCATAGGGAAGGATCAGATAAGATGGGAGGAGGAACGAATGAATTTACATCTGCGTAACAGGCAGAGAAAGAAACTCAGAGAAGGTCCTCACTAACTTTTTTGACTGTCAAAAGAGATGATGAAAGATTTATACTTTCACACTTGCAATATACTGTTAATATACAATAAAGTAGAATGAGTTCATCTGGTCACTTTTCCTCTCTGCTCTAACTGAATGAAGATTAGACTTGCAACTTTCTTCTTAACAAATTCTTTCTTTCTGGTAATCACCCTGTTGTTTTCAAGGAGTTTATGCATACTCTAGTTAGTTGGGGTTTTTCTTCAATTGATTTGTGACCAAAAATATTTGCTAAAATTGACAATTTCTGTCAATTATATCTTCTCACTATATTGTTTGTCAATATATAACTGAGAACCATTACTGAACCTTTGTTCTTGAATTTTGGAGATAATGGCAATACTTGTTCTGCCAGCTGACAATATTTGCAAGTTAAGCAACTGTAGAAGAAAGATTCCAATATAAAAAGAGCATGTGAGATAAGAAAACAAGATTTCTAACTTTAAAATTCTTCCATGTTTTCATTCTAGTTCCATCTCTTTCTAAAGAAGAAGGAATTGCACAATCTTTCTTTGATGAAGGTGTACTTGGACCAAAATGGGGATGTAGCAGCAGATCTGAATGTCGTTAGTAGGGTGATTCTGCCCAAGGAGGACCCCATCAACAAGTATTTGGGGACCTTTGAAAGGCAGAGACTAATAATCAAACAAGATGCTTTGTCACAGCTAAAGTTGCTGAACAAGGTGAGGAAAATGATACTCCCCCACCAAGACTTACAATCCATTTCAAGCAGTGGTGGGATTCAAAAATGTTTACTACCAGATCCATGGGCGTAGCTTGGTGGGCGTTTCAGGGGAAGAATACTGCAAAATCCCCATTTCCTCCCCATTACTTAGGACTCGGGAGGCAGAGAATAGATGGTATTGGGGCCAGTCAGAGGTGCTATTTACTGATTCTCCGAACTATTCAAACAACTAGTCAGAACCTGCTGAATACCACCTCTGATTTCAAGTGGACCAAACCTAGTCAAAAGGGTAGGTAACCTTGACTGAGAATTGAATGTGTGGAGTAAAACTTTTATTAGTGTCTTAGATAGGGAGGCTTCAATTCTATTGACCAAGATATCCTTCAGATGCTATAATGCTGAATACTGTTATAAGGTGATTCAGCTATATCCAAAATGAGATTTGGGGTGATTATTACTTAGGACACATATCTCTTCCATTTTATGTCCCTTCTGAGGTTTACAATCTCCATAAAACCGGTGAGAGAGGGTGTCATATGCTGTGGATTTTGATTGCTAGCTTCAGGTTCACTAGTGACTTGTCTTCAAATACCAAAGATGAAGGCAATTCTGTTGACCATGGCATGAGTTCAGGTTTGGTCTCAAACTAATAAAATGGAATCAAGACTGGATTGAAGTTCTGTTGTTCCCAATGAGGTGGAGGAGCCTGCATCACGTCGGCACAACGCTTTGAGACCTCCGTTGACACTTTTGCCTCCCCTTGGTCCATTCGGACCTAAACCGTCCTGGAGGGACAGTGATGAGGAAGACAAAGCCTTGCTGATCACAGGGGTACCGCAAAACCCATTTGACCCAAGGGAAGAGCTTCTACAAGGCAGCAAACTTAAATTCTTTGTTACTTAAATTCTTGAATTTGGGATTATTTTTATGATTCCTCCTATGACCTATCATTTATTTCTAAAATCCAGCAAGAATTATACTCTTTATTTTTTTTTGTCACAATAAAGTAGAAGGATATATTAAAAACTTCTGGATGGGGAGGAACAAGCTCCGACTCAACCCGTCCAAGACCGAGTGGCTGTGGTTTCCGATGTCTCGATATAGTCAGCTTGTTCCATCGCTGACTATCGGGGGCGAGTCATTAGCCTCCGCGGAAAGAGCTCGCAACTTGGGTGTCCTCCTGGATTCTCGGCTGTCGTTGGATGACCATGTGACAGCCGTGGCCAGGGGGGCTTTTTATCAGGTTCGCCTGATAACGCCAGTTGCCCCCCTTTCTAGATCGGGACTCCCTTCACACAGTCACTCAAGCCCTTGTCACGGCTCGCCTGGATTACTGTAATGCTCTCTACATGGGGCTCCCCTTGAGGTGCACCCGGAGACTCCAGCTGGTACAGAATGCAGCCGCAAGGGGGATTCTGGGAGTATCTCGATACTCACATGTAACACCGCTCCTGCGCAAGCTCCACTGGCTGCCTGTGGTCTTCCGGGTGCGCTTCAAGGTGTTGGTGACCATCTTCAAATCGCTCCATGGCACAGGACCTGAGTATTTGCGAGACCGCCTCCTACCACATACCTCCCTTCGACCTGTCCGCTCACACAGGGAGGGCCTCCTCAGGGTGCTGTTGGCCAGTCAATGCCGTCTGGCGACTCCCAGGGGCAGGGCCTTCTCTGTGGCGGGCCCGGCTCTCTGGAACGACCTGCCCCCTAATAGCCGCACTATCACGGACCTACGCCAATCATAACATACACCAATCAATCATTCAATTAGTACTCCAGAAGAAACCTTTCCAGATCTTACTGATCAGAAGTTTCTTTCTAAATCACAGTTTTAATCTATTTTAAATAAATTAAAAAGAAATAACATTTTAAATAAATTGATATATAAAAGATACACCAATCAATCATTCAATTAGTGACATCATCTTTATAAAGATGAGGAATAGAAATTCAGTACATCTTTTACAATAAAGATTAGTCTAAAATTTAAAATATGTGGATATCTTATTTTAAATTCATACCTATAGGAAGAATGGAGGAATGCATGTTAATTCTACTATGAGAATCCACTGGTTGTCACTTAATGCTTAAATCTTTTCCCAATTTTATTCCTCCAGACTTTATTAAGTAGAAATGTCTATTTTTACAATCTGATATGCCCCAAGAAAATGGAGGAACTAAATCTGCCTGCAATTGTATTCCTGCAATCCAATGGAAGTGATCAGATGTTTTATATTTTTCTATCTTAAGCCCGAGGACTACTTGGCTAAAGGTCATATCCACCTCCATGTTACATAGATGGTGATTGTAACATCTTTCATTTGCCATTTATTTATTTCTCTTCTCAGTCTCTGCCTCAGTCCAAATGTGTGGAAAAATGTCAGCCTGGGTTTGTCAGGAAGGCTCGAGAAGGAGAGCCATTTTGTTGCTATGACTGCGTTCCTTGTCCAGAGGGGACCATCTCCACTCAGGAAGGTGGGTGACAACATAATGAAATTTTCTGAATTTACCCAGAGCACTTTGATCTATAGATAGATAGATAGATAGATAGATAGATAGATAGATAGATAGATAGATAGATAGATAGATAGATAGATAGATAGATAGATAGATAGATAGATAGATAGATATGTCACACGAGTTTAGAGTTTAGAATTTATTGGTTTTTTATACCGCCCTACTACTGAAGAACTCAGGGCCGTGTACAGCCAAAATAAAAACAAATATATAAATATATAAAAACAAATATATAAAAGTTATATATTTTAAAAAGCTTTTAAAAAACATAATTGTAATATTGGCCAAAACGTGGGAAAAAAACCAAACTAACCCTAATTAAAATAATAGAAATTTAAATTTAAAAATTTTAAATTTAAAAATCATGCTTTATGCCAGCCCAGCTTGTTGAAAGAGAAAGGTTTTGAGACCGCGGCGGAAGGTGCGTAAGTCAGGGATAGTTCTTAATTCTGGGGGCAATTTATTCCAGAGGGCAGGTGCTCCAACGGAGAAGGCTCTCCCCCTGGGTGTCGCCAGTCGACATTATCTAGCCGACGGCACCATGAGGAGACACTCTCTATGGGAGCGAACGGGCCGGTGTAAAGCTCTCGGTGGCAGAATACAATCTCTGTTAACACCCTGTTAAGCCCCAATTTAGGGAGGAAGCATACTGCTTTCCTTTTCTGCCTTTCGGCTCATCCCCAGAGACCATCTAGACAGAAAGCTATGAGTTCCATTGTGTACTTTTTATATATATGTGTGTGGTAGGTTTTTTGAGCTGATCAATAAATAAATCAGGGAGACTTGGATAGATCTATTTTGAGCTTTTTAGCTCTCATCAGCTAGCCATACCCTTACTGGGAGTCATATAAGTTTGATAGTTTTGTTTTTAATTTTCATGGTTTCCAATTTCTTCCCTAAAGAGAGACAAAATAAAAAGATTTTCAAGGATGAGTTTAAGAAGAAGGATATTGTGGATTGTTTAGGAAATCTCTCTTTTATTTGTCAATTTGGATGAGTCCATCCATATTTATCTTTCTTAGAAATATATGAATTCTCTGTAACTTGAGGAATGATTTTAGATCTACATGCTTTGCTCATCCAAATCAACTTTACAGGCCAAAAGATACATCAATCATGTATTTAATTAATTAGTCTTTATTAAGATCATAAATCCTTATAAGCTGAAATATCTAACTGGGAGGAACAATGGAGGGATAGAAGTTGGGTTCAAGGAGCAAATAAAAACCAAACAGAGAATTCAGGATAAAAACATCAAGTGAATATTTCCTTCCCCCCGTTTCTTATCTTCCACTTTGCATTGTTGTTGAATATTGAGATAAAAACTGCTATAACAACAAAAAGGAATATAATTGTGGCTCTGAAAGGAAAAAAAAATGCTAACATACAGTGCTGGGATTAAAAGGAACAGAAAGGAACGTGGGAGGAGAACTAATAAACGATCAATCTACAAATGGATACCAATGGTGAATTCATTCTCTCTTTAAAATTGTTCCCAAATCTAGGAAGGATGGAAATACATTGCTTCATCTTCTCATTTTTATTGGGTAAAGAAACTTGGCAGATAACAAATTCAGTTCCTCTTCTTGAATTCCTTCACAAATTAATCTTCCTTAATATTTCTTTCTATTCAAATTTATTCATGTTTGTCTATTTCACACAAAGTGACTTTTGGTGGTAACAATTAAATCACAAATTAAAAATTTGAAGAACGAGAACCAAGTGCTAAAAAGCAAAAGAAGAGGACTCAGAGCTCTCTTGTCAGGGGATCCCCAGGACTGTTGGAAAATATAACATTTTAAGAGGTTTCTAGAAGGCCCCACAGTTTGGAGATACTCTCAATTTCAGTATAGTTAATGATTTTTAACTGGAAGGGACTGAACAATCTCCCCTGAAGTAAGCACTGTTGCAACCCTTCTCAAGAGGAATTCCATGGATCCAATTATTTTAGACAACTTTCAATCTTTTTAGAGCAGTTTATTGAGAGCAATGTTTGAGATTGTAGATCAGTTACCCCTAATGGAGTTCAAACATTGCTGGCAGAAACATATGTCCATCATGTGACAGAAATTTAATAAATAAACAAACAAACAAACAAACAAACAAACATAATGGGGATTTTTTTCTGTGTTGTAGTGTATGTATGTGATCATTTACTGAGACTTTCCTATCTCTCAGTATCACCATCTTATATAAAGGTTTCTGTAAAATTTGAAAGAATATGAAAGAAATGTTACTTTGTTTTCTCAGATACAGAAAAATGCACCAAATGCCCAGATGATCAATATCCAACCAAGAACAGAATTCAATGTATCCCCAAAAGAATAACCTTCCTGTCCTATGAAGAACATCTGGCTATCATCCTTATCTCCTTTGCTCTACTCTTGTTCCTAACCACAAGTCTCATTTTAATCATATTCCTTAAATACCTAGAAACTCCCATTGTCAAAGCCAACAACCGGGACCTCTCCTTCATCCTCCTGATCTCACTCATGTTTTGTTTTTTGTCCTCCATTCTCTTCATTGGCCAACCAAAGAAAGCCACGTGTCTTCTCCGACAAACAATGTTCAGCATTGTCTTCTCAGTAGCTGTGTCTTCTGTGTTGGCCAAAACAGTCATGGTAGTGCTGGCTTTCCTGGCCTCAAAACCAGGGAACAGGATGAGAAGATGTTTAGGAAAGAGCTTGGCCAACTCCATCATCCTTTCTTGTTCTGGTGTCCAAATTTTCATTTGTGCCATATGGCTGGGAGTTTCTCCCCCATTCCCAGATTCTGACATGCAATCCCAGCCTGGAGAGATCATCCTTCAATGTAACGAAGGGTCTGTTACCATGTTTTATGTTGTCCTCGGCTACATGGGTTTCCTAGCTGTCATTTGCTTCATAGTGGCTTTCATGGCCAGAAACCTGCCTGGGGCCTTCAATGAAGCCAAACTCATAACTTTCAGCATGCTGGTCTTTTGCAGCGTCTGGGTCTCTTTCCTGCCCACCTACTTGAGCACCAAAGGAAAGTCCATGGTGGCCGTGCAGGTCTTCTCCATCTTGGCCTCCAGTACTGGATCGCTTGGCTGTATCTTCTTCCCCAAGTGCTACATTATTCTCCTGAGACCAGATCTAAACACAAAGGAACAGCTAATGATAAAAGTAGGGCACTGATAATTAAATCATTTCTTAGACTCATGACAATTAATTATTGATTGTAATTTGTTGTTGGTTTATTTGTTTCTTTTGCCTCTATTTGACTAGACCATAAAACAATAGAGTTGGAAGTGACTTTAGAGGTCTGCTAGTCCAACCCTATTTCATTTTAGACAAATGATTGTCTAGTAACCTTTTTTAAAGACTCTAGTGCTGGAGCACCCACAACTTCTGGAAGCAAACTATTCCATTGGTTTTATGAGGTCCTCCATCATTGGCTTGGCACCTCACAAGCTTCCTGCCATGAAAGGATCAGGAGATGGAATGGGACAGTTGGGTAATAAACCTATAGTCTTCTATGGTGGGAATTTGGGAGGTTGGAATGACAGTTGAAGGGGTGCAAACAGTTTGGATCCAGTTCATGGCAGGCATCTTCGTGGTCATTCATCCTGAGTGTGGAATTTCACCAGCGCAAACACCTCCACATTTCCCAAAACATAACCGTGATGTCGGATTGGCTAAAGATGGACTTTGACATGGGAGAGGGATGGGGAACTGAGGGTTTCATTTTTGCATTGCTACACAGGAACTTCAGGTTCCTCCTGACTTTACTGCAGCCAGCATTTTTAAATAAAAGTTCTTTTCACTTCATTCAAATGGAGTTGAGAGTTTTACTTTCCTAAAGGATCAGACTGGGCCAGTTCTGACAATCCGGAGCAGACATCATCTCTACCATGGGGACTCTGCACATGATATCGGCTCAAGGGAGAAATCAGGGGGAGATTGAATGCTGGGGGGATGCTTTGAAGAGGGACTGGATTTTTCTGAATGGGCCGGAGAGGCAGAAATTGTGGCAATCTGCTGAGATCCAGGAGGTCTCTGGGCATTGGGCAAAAGGAGGAATGAGAGGAGAAGCCCATGGGAATGACTTTCACTCATGGAAGCTGGGGCAGTTGCGGGTAGGAACAATGAGTAGAGCTGGGGGGGGGGGGAGAGAAGAAGAGGGTGAAGAATTTGACCAAGCAGACTGGATGATGGAGCAAGCCATAAAGTTCATGCAGGTGGCTTTCAAGAACCTAAAGGTTCTTGGGTTGGACTAGAAGACCTACAA